>VZTX01009934.1:97862-172001 GCA_013400915.1 Pardalotus punctatus
TTTTTTTTTTTTTTCAGATAGAGAAATTGAGGTTTGGAGACCTTAAGTGACATGTTCCAGGAAGATGTTATCAGAGCTGAGATTAGCCATGGGGTGTTTTGTGGCTTTCTGTCTTGTGCTTGTGCTGCTGAACATCCGTGCAGAGAGAGCTTAGGTTAGACACCCTGAGACATGCCAGCTCTGTGTTCCCTTGGGCTGGATAGCAGAGTGCACAGATCCAGCTTTGCCTTTTTCCTTCGAGGGGCAGAAGGGGCTGGTTGCCAGCAAAGAGAGCAGAGCTGAAGATGCATTAAAGAGGAGGCCCTGCATGCAAAGGGCACTGTATATAATTGGGCTGAGCTGTGTGTCAGCTGTTTCCTGCTGTGTGGCATTTGATCTGCAGCAGAGATCAAGTCCTGGTGACGTCGTCCATTGAAGCTCGTGCTGTTGCTGTTTCAAGGGAAGCCTGTATTACTTATTCATGTGGTTTTCAGAAGTTGTCCCGCAAGAATATGTTTGAGGGTCATCTTGTTTTTGTTTTTCCTTCTTCAAATGCTTTCCGTCTACTAGATATCTTCTTTGTTAGTAATTTCTTCAGAAGCAAGCATTTCTGGCATTCTTGGTAGTTTCTGTTTAAAGGAAAAAGGTTGAAAATCAGCAAAGGCTTCTGTTGTGCGTGCATTTATTTCTTCGCGTGCAGGGTCTTTCAGTGCTCAATCCTAAACGGTTGAATTATTAAACTTGAAAAGCATCTGCTCTTTAGAAAGCATTCACATGTCTTGTAAACATGATGGATAACAAGGCAGAGCCTAATGCAATTGACAGAGCTTTGTTCATGTTTGGAGTATGGGTTTATGTGAACTGTTATTTTGAAGTTGTGGGGTTTATGATTTACTGCTGGGGTAGCTGGTGACTGGTCTTCTGAAGTCAGCTCCCTTCTTCTGCAGGATTGAGCATGCTGTGTGGAGGTGGGTTTTCCTGGACCAACATGGTGGCAGCCCAGGGGTGGCTCATGGGTTGAGGTGAAAGGCTAGTCCAGGCTCACCCTTGGAAAAGTCAAAGCTCCCCATCCCAGGATGTTTGCACAGGTGCTTTTTTTGGATTTCACTCTTCCCCAAAGAACGGCAGCCACCCATGACCTTCAGGGAGGCTTTGGGCTGGAAGTGAGCCAGTGTTAACCCATGCCTGTCCAGTAACTGGCAGGGCTGTTAGCACTGGGGGCTGTGTTTTATACTGACCTGTCTCTCCAGAACTGTGCCGCCTGGCACAGAGGCACAGGGAGGTGTGTGGTGCAGTCTGCTGTGGACCAGAGGCTCAGGGATTGCCCCCCTGCTGCAGGGAGGGATCTGCCTGTGGCACATGGCACGTGTGTCCTGCCCTGCACAGTGTTCCTGTGACCTGGGGCAGGTTCTCAGTGGCTTCTCCTGTGGCTGTGGCTGGGAGGAGCTCAGAGGCTGAAGTGCAGTGATGTCCGTGCTGGGGGAGGAAGGATCGTGCCTGCTGATGTGCTCAGGGTGTTTCTGGAACTGTAATATCTGGGTGTGTTGGGTTTGCTCATATTGCCCTTATCTCTGTACCAACTTCAGCCCCTTTGCTGGTAGGGAGACAGAGAGGGACTGATGGATTTGTGCTGAGGCGTTCCTTACTCCAGGGCTGGCTTTCCTGTATGCTGCTTCTTCAGTGCCTCTGGAGCTCATTTTTTAAGCTTATGGATGTGTAAAATAATTAGTTCTGTCAGCAGCTGCCTGGGCAGCACAGGAGGCCTGTGCAGTCCTACCTGCAGTGTCTGAACCTGTGCTCCAAGGGACTTTTCCCCCTTCCTCCCACCCCACCCACTGTGAATAACTAACCAGTGCAGAACTGATGGTAGTTGGGAGGCCAAACTGGACTTGAAAACTTTCCCACATAAAACGCACTGGCAGTGCCAGCAGAGATGAGGGCGAGAGGAGACAGCTCTGCTGTGCCAAAGCGCTCTTTCATCTCTTTTCAGCTCTCCCCGTGAGGGGTCCTGGCTCACAGCACATAGATGCCTTGTGCAGATGTCTTGGCTGGGAAAGAAGTGGCCCCTTTTCCCTCCCAAGCAGAGCAGAGAGATATAAGAAAGCTATTGATCTGCCTGTAGCCAAAGTGAGCTGAGCCAGGCTCTGCAGTGCTTTATTGAGCTGGGTTTAGGCTTTGTTACTTACTGGAATTAAAAAAACAAAACAACAACAACAAAAGAAAGAAGTAAAGAAATAAAAGCTGAAAGGTGGGGGTTTTCTGTGTTGGTAAACAGATTGCCGGGTGTTGTTTACCTGCTGGTTGTTTCCCAAGCAAATGAGAGGAAAGAGCAGACACTGAACAAAGGCTGTGCTTTCTCATCCTGCTCTGGAGGGAAGTGGGCGGCTGTGGGATCTGCCAGGCTCAGGTCCAGGCAGGCTTGCAGGGGGCAGCCAGAGCTGTCTCATGGCGTGGGGTGGCACATGTGCAGCCAGGCAGTGGCAGGAGTCCAGTTGTTAATGGGCAGGTGCTTGTCCTGCTGGTGGGAATCACAGTGGCCTTGTTAGCAGTGGTGAGAAAGATGCCAAGGAGTAGCTGGGATGGGAAGCTGAACTCCACTGTGGCCCCTCCTTGTCAGTCACTTGCCCCTCAGTGGTGCACAGGAGATCTGTCTGGCTGGGATTCACTGCTCTATTTGAATTCTGCTGGAGAAAAAACAGAGCAAGCGGTCTCCAGGGTTCTTAATCCGGTCTTTTTCCTGAGCACTGAATTCAGCCTTGAAGTTTTTCCCCTCCGGTAAGCAAGTATTTTTGAGGAAAAACGGATTTTGAAAACAGTATAATTTATTTCTTTGGTACTCTCCTGGAAAAGTCATCAGTCTTGGCTTTGCATTCCCTTCGCTGCTGTTGAGAAATGATGCCTCAGTGCCACGCTGCTGGCCCTGCCTGTTTCAGCCCAAGCAGGTTGGTTAGTGCAGGGAGCCGTGGCTGTGATGGTGCCAGCATGGATGAAGAGCACTCTGGATCACAGTCAGTGTCGGGAGGTTGGCCAGAGGACTGCAGCAGCCAGCTCTGCAAACGGGAGGAATTGGAATTGACACTCTGCATCTGAACATGTTAAAATTTAACTGTAATTGTAATTGAATCTTACTTGTGTGGTGGGGTGTAAGCATCCAGTCGTACCCAATGCTTTGGTCTTGCAGGCTCAAAGCTCTGCTTGGTGCACATGGTGCAGCTGGTCTTGCTTTAGTCAGCAGAACCACGAGGTTGGCCAGGAGCAGTGCCTACTGCTCCTCTGAACTGCCTGCCAAACTCCCATTGTCCTGTTCCATTTTGAAGAAATAGGGTTGATTTGTAGTACGCTGTGAACTTCAGCTGAAATGTTCCCTTCTTGGTACCTGTGCAGTAGCTGGTGTCACCTCCTCCTCACTTTGCTCACGTGCAGTGGAAGAAATGCTCCTTAGACCTGGGAGGGGAAAGGGGCTTTTCTGGGTGCTTTCAGTTTCTAGAGAGCCATAGTGATCTTTAATCCTAAGGTGCAAATTGCCATTGCAGCATTTTCCAGGAGAAAAGCAGCCTTGAGAGGAAATGGAGCTATAAATGAGCCTGGCTGGGCTCCTGGCTGAGTGTTTTGAGTCAGTTTGTGCTCTCCCTTTTGGCTACAGGCCAGGCTTTCAAAGGCAGCTTGGCAGAGCTGTGCTGCATGCGCAGGTACCCCCTAACCCTCGCCTGCTGATGTTCTGATAAGCAAGTGCATGCACGCTGTGTTGGGGCTGATCACGTGCACACTCAGCCCTGCTTGCCAGTGCTGTGCTTTGAAGGCTGTAAGTGTGTGCTGGCATCATGCAGTTCACCCACAGACTTTGAGAATCTAACCTTGTAATTTTAGCAGCTGGCTCAGCACTGCCTCTGAGCAGATAGGCTGGTTAAAACAAATAAATAAATATACAGGCCTGTTTCCTGTGCCTGTCAATATTGGAATAATTTTAAATGGTGTGTTTTCTCCTGGTCACTGACCTATAGTTTATTCCATTATCGACTGCTGGGTTACTGGCTCTTTGTATTCTGTGGTTAAGTGAACTGTAAGACTGAAATCACTTGGCTGCGATGGTGTTGCTGGGCAGGAACTCGGCTCTGGCTGACTCAGACTGGGGTGAAAGTGTACCCTCTGGCAACTCAAATACTCATTTATCTCCACCTCCCCCCCAATAAACGGGTTAAACAACATAGTGGAGTATTGATCCTGCTTTCATCTGGCAGCCCTAGGCTGTAGCAGTTACCTTTGTGCCACATTCCTGCTGCTTTCCCGACAATGCCGTACATTTTCTCCAGAGCTCCCGCCCTCTCCTTGGTGACCTTCTCTTGGTTTGGCTGTGATGGGCTTTGCTGACGGACGCCTCCACTGCTGTGAAGCACGTACAGCACCAGTGTGGGCAGAGCTTGGCAGCCTCTCTTGGTAAAGGCTCGGTTGGTGTGATGCTGTGAACGCTGTAAAGTGGAGTTTTGTGGCTTGGAAACATGCTTTTGTTCCTCAGGCTCTGCTCTAGGACCTGCTGGCCTTTGGTAGGGCCCTAGAATGACCACACTGTTCTTTCGGGGTGTCGCAGGCAGACTAAGGGCTGGCTGAAAACCGTGCACCTCCTGTCTTTGTCAGTGCCACAGGTACTGGTACATGTTCAGCGATTGCTGCCACATGTCCTGGTCTTACGGCACTCGTGGACATTTACTGATGTAGTGGCTTGTTTAAAACTCTGGTTAAGACTCCTGGAGTGGCCAGTATTGCTGCTCTTAGCAAGGCGCTTCCTTCTGAGGAGTGCCTGAAGCTTCTGACTATTGCTGACATCCAAGTTGCTGGTGGTGATTGAGTACAGCCCAGTGTGAGCCTCTGGACTGTGTTGGCTGTGCTGCCTGTGCTGTGTAAAGGCTCTGCAAACAGGGGTGCAGGTTGTGCTGACACCCATAAACCATCATCCTTTTCCATGCCCACCGCCTGGGGCAGGTTGTGCAGGGCTGAGGAGCCCCAGCCTCTGTGCTGAGCTGCACGTGTTTGTTTATGGGAGAGGAGGGGGGTTCGCTATTCCTTTCCCTGTTAGTGTGAACATTTGCTCTGAGCCTGCACGTCCTGCCTGGGACTGCCTTAGGCTCTCTGGGTTCTTTGGCTGCTGTAGAAAAGTAGCTTTAGTACACAAATACTCAGAAATGCTGTTCTGTATGATCTGTTCATATTTCAGGTCTTATGAGGACTTGATCTTTGTTAGTGACTGCTTTGCGTGTCTTGCTTGTGGGCTGTGGGGGTGTTAAAAAGGCCTGTTTGTTTGCTGCTCAGCTTCCCAACCAGATGCATCCATCATCTTCAAAAGAAGCAAGGGAGAAAGATGGCTCGCTCATACTTTTTTTTTTTTTTTTTAGCCATTAGAATTTGGCATCCAAATAAACAGGTGTTCTGGCATGGGAGCAGAGGAGTGCTTGTCTCTGAGCTCCTGTCTCTTGTCACGTGAGGGTCTTCAGGGAGTCTCTATCAAAGAGCAGACTTCAGTAATGGTGTATTTTTTTTTCCCCAGCTAAGGGATTGATGAATAACTGGGTTCCTGGTGTCTGTGGCAGGGTAAGCTGATGCAGGAGGTAAACCTCTCTGGAGTGCAGCCCAAATATTGCTTTGAGTAGAATTAAACTCTGAAAGTAATAATATCGCTGCCCTGCAACCCTCTGGCCTTATGAGGCAAGTATTTGGGGTGTCAGTCCCAACATTATGTGCTGTGTTCACACGACATCATGTCTGCTGTTAATGGTAGACACTGCTGGGAATAATCCTTCAACCTCTGAGGACCCCAAGTCTAAAAAGCTTTAGAGACTTGGTTTTGGCACTTTGGCTCATGAAATGTGCATCAACATTTTGTGTGCAGTTTTTCCCCCAACCTGTTGTCTTGCCTCCAGGGTTTCACTTCTAAGTCTGGCCACGCTGGTTGCTTGTTGTGGAGAAATCCTTATGGGTAGTTGAAAAAGCTTTCTGATACCAGTGCTCTCTTGCCCGAGCCCTGCAAGGGATGTGCGCAGAAGAGAGGCTGGGCCTCGGAAAGGTGAGGACAGGAAACTTCTGATCAGTCTTAACTTTGTTCCTTGGCTTCCAGGCCAGTTTCAAGATAAGGCAAACACTGCAGTGACCTTATCCAGGGACCTCGCTGACGTCAACATGTGCCTGTCCATTAACCTCACTGGACTTTGGGTCAGGTTTCTTTGAAGGCTGGACATTGAAAGCAAAGAGTGAAAGGCTAGCTGGGGTCACCCCAGTCTTTGCTGGGGTAACTGGAGCAAAGGCAAGGGGCAGGCTGTGTGAGCAAGCCTGTTGGGAGGGTCAGCCCGCATGTGATCGAAGGCAGAGGGTTTTTCCATGGCCCTCTGTCTGAAGCTTCTTAGGCTGAACATCTCCTACAGATCTGCTGCTGGACCTCTTGATGTGCATCTCCCTTTAAATGTTTGTTTATATGTGTCCCTGGGGCACTTTGAAAATCTCCAGAGATGCCTGAAAGGATTGGGGCACCCAAGTGTCTAAGCACAGGATGATCACAACACGCTTGGTTTTATTTTGTCCTTAAAAAAAAGCAGGTTCTAAGCAGATGGAAACATTAGCATGAGTGCTGTGTGGCTTTGTGTTTTAATGCTGTCTCCCAGAGCAGCGAGAGAGATGCATTATGAAGTTCTTACTTTAAAAGCACCTTGATGGCAGCAGCCAAACTGGGGCAGCATCCGAGAGAACTCAATAAGCCACTTTTCGGTGCTTTGTGTTTTTGAATGCTGTGTGCCATGGGGGCTGCCTGTGAAACTCGTTGTGACTCCTGTGTGATAGAAAAGTCCCGGTGCAGGCCTAGGTTGGTAAGTTAAAGTGAGTGACATTAGCTGGGCAGGAAATGTTCCTGCTTGGCTTTAGAGCTCTGCATAGCAAACAGAGAAACAGAAATAACAAACACTGCGTTTACTTAGGAGTAGTGTGACTTTGCTTTTTATTGTTAGCTGCAGAACAGCAACTTTCACGTAGTGTGACCTTCTTCCAATCCACAGCATCTCTGCCTAGAGGCACACTGATGGACATCTGCTCCTGAAGTTGCATACTGTGGTCACCATGTTGGTACCCGAAGTGTTTTGGTACCTTACTGACAATTCTGCCGCTCCTTTCCTCCCCCGTGCGTGTGTTGTTTCCTCAAGGCTTTCTGGCACTGAGGAGAAGGCAGAAGTGGCATTTAAAACATAAAGGATTCCAGATGTGAGCATGTCTTGGACACTGCTAGTGGAGGAGAAATGTGTAATCCACACAGGTGTTCACATTATGGTGCGGCCACATGGAACGTGTGGATAAATAGCCCAGATGAAGCTGATGGGTTTTGTAGGTTAGTTTTGTCTCTCCTTTTTTTTTAAACTATAAGTTGAAATCCACGCTCTGGGAGCCTGCAACTGTATACCTGTTAGCTGCATTCCCTGCTGCAGTGTCAACTTGATGGCTGCAGCTTCACATTCTTAAATGTCAGTGATTAGGTGTTAGAAGTTCCTCTCTTCCTGCTGGAGGAGATTGGAGGAGGCCCCTGAGAACTGTTTGCCTTAGGAAATGAGAATTGCCGAGATCCTCTGTTTCAGTGGAGTCTGTGCAATCTGAAATAAGGCTGGTGTTGCCACTTCAGCCCTGTCGTTGTCTGGTCCTTCTGCAGTAATGATTCGCCTCTGCCACCATTCTCTACAAGGACAGGCCAGCGGAGATGGCTTTGCTGTGAGACTGAGTCTCCTTATCCGTTGAAAGGAGCCGGAGTGCCTACACTTCCCCTAATGCTGTGCAAAACATTTTGCAACTTTATTTTCACAAGGAACAGGCAAATGGTCTATGTTGCACTTGCATGCTAATGAAACCAAATATTAGATTTTCTGTTCCTTGGTGAGAGGTTTCATTTTGAGCATCCTGAACACAAGATCACAGGGGGTTGTGAGCTAGGCAGTCTTTTTTTTATGGGAGGTAGCTGGAAAAGTCATCACTTCTTCTGATGCTGCCTCTATGTGAAGGCTTTGTAGTGACTGAGGTATTACTGCTGTTGATTCTGAGTTGGTTTCAAGGCAGAATTGTTGATCTTTGTAGAGATTATTTCAGTCCTTTTGTTTGCCAGGTAATCTCAAAATAAAAAATGCTGCCAGTGGGTCTGTATCTTTCCCATTGATGTAGCAGGTTCCAAAATGCCAAGTGGGGATCGGTCTGTTCATAAGGGTGTTCTTCCAAACTTCTGATGCTTCGTGCAGACCTTGTGCATTGATTGGAGCAAATTACGTTGGACTCCCGAGCTCTTAAATTATTTTTGTGTCTGGAGTTGATTTGGAGAGTGAAAAGTGGATGTCACAAGACTCTTGAAGGCACTGCCTGAGGCACTGGCACCCATTCCAGGCCATGCAGGCAGCTCGTGTGCATTGTGGTGAGCAGCACCTCCCTGCTGACAGGGCTGTCGCACAAGGAATGGAAGGGTGTCCTGGGGGGTTCCTGGCTCTTGTGCTGCTCTCCAGATTTTTTTTCACATTTTTTTAAATGGATGGTCAGAATTCAAAGAAGTTTGATTTTTAGAAGAAATGTTGAGTTGGAGGAATTTTAAAAAAAAAAACCAATCCAAACACAACAGAGGATTACCTAATTTGAGGCTGGTGTCTGTACCGTGTCGCACTCTCTTACTCCTGTCAGTCAGGGATCTTTTTATATGTGTGACTTTTCTGAGACAGACCTTGCAGTCTGAGGCTGAGGTATCTTCCTACATACTTCAGGCTGTTTCAGGAATCTGCTCGAGGTGCTGTTTCCTCTTTTCTGTTTCACAGCCATGCTGCTGCATCCCTTCTCATCAGGCAGGGAATTGAGGCTTCGGACTCAGTTCTCTGAGGAGGCTCCTGAAGTTGCCTGGGAAAATGCTGCTGTGGTTGAGCACCTGGCGAGGGCAGGCAGAGCTGCCAGACAAGGGGGGCTGTGACTGTCTGAAGCAGCAGGAAGGAGGATGCACACGCTGACCAGTGGGGCTTTGGGGAGCCGGATCCTCCGTTCCTGGCTTTGATTTGGTGTGAAAGGTTCGGCTCCAGGCTCCTGACCTCCCCAGCCCAGCAGCGTGGCAGGAGCAGTTGCTTGCGTGAGACCTTTCTTGATTTCTGTCCTGACCTGATGTGTCATGTTTTGGAGACGTTGGTTTTATAAAGATGCTCTTGGGTGGTGAGTGAAGTGCTCTGGTATATATATTCCCCCAAGCCCCATGGAGTATTGTTTTTCTGTATTTCTTAGGTGAAAAAGAAGAATCTGGCAACTGTGTAGGAGGCTGTTGCTTTGACTGGTGTACACAAGCATAAAAAATGATAAATCTGGGGGTTTTATTTGGGATTTTTTGGTCTATTTTTTTTTAACTCTTTGAGCTCTTTGGGACTTCTCTGCATGCAGGTAGAAAAATAAAACCTAAGGCATGGTCAATGCCTTTGTCCCAGGAGAAATGCTGAGTGTCAGGGGAGCGTGGGTTTAGCATCCCCAAATGTGGCTTGGGGCTACAGCATTCCCAAATGTGTCCTCTGGTGCGTCTCCCACCGCATGGGGCCCAGAGCGGTTATCTGAAACAGTAATAATGTAAATTGAATGAGCAGTCCAGTTAAATAAGTAATGAAGTTAGCAGGGTGCCTAATTAAATTAAATTCAAAATTATGTATGGATGATGCCTTTCTAATAATTGCTGTAGGTTTGTCATTGAGGAACTCCACACTGCCCTCTTGGATGAAGCTTCCCCTTTCCCAGGTGAATATTGGTACCACAGAGGGATGTGTTTTACACTTCAGTTTGCTTTGGCTCCTCCCTGATGCTCTTGTGACCATTGTATTGTTGCTGTTTTCTGTTTTGCTGAGATGTGTGGAGGTAATTTGGGTGACAACAGTCTCTGCTGCTTATATGATGGTTTTTTACATTCCTGCAAAGGGTTTCTTCTGATTTTCTGCTAGACCAGCCTTGGTACTGTTTCCTTGGTCCCTGTGCCCCACTGATCTCCTTGTAGGGACTGTCCCTTGTCCTTCCCATCCCTGTGTTGCCTGGAAAGTTGCTCCTGTTTCTGTACAGCAGGATGGCACATCTGGTAAATGGGCACAATTATTTAGCCCATTTCTTTATTTGAAAAGAATGTCTTAATTTCCATCCTTCTGGGCTTCTTTTAAACAGCAGCACTTTGAAGGTGTGTGTCAGTTTGGGGATAAACATTGGGCGAGGCAGAAGAACAATTCTGAAGTGACGGGAAGCTGCTGAAATTAAAGACACTTGAGAAGATGCAGCCATCACAGTCCCCAAAGGGAATTCTCCTCTCTGCAGACAGCATGTTGAGGGCACTCTCTCCCTGTCCTGGGCATGGTCAGGCACTCTCAGTGCTTTTTGAAGATGGCTTGTCAAGGCAGAGCTGGCTCTGGCTGGCAATTACTGACCTTTGAGGTAATGTGTCCTTAATAGAAGGATGTGAGTACATCAGAGGAAGAATTGTAATTGTCATTATCATCTTTTCACCTCCTTTTGAGAAGGGCAGGTCTATCAAAGTGCCTCTGCTGCAGCAGAGCTAACTGGTCCTGCCCCTCCAGGAGATGACTGCTGACTTTTCTGAAGGTGAGAGGAGATGGGAGGAGAGAGAGCCCAAATGACCAGAGCTCCGCTGCTGCTTTTTGAACTCACCCCTGCCCCGCTGTTCCTTTTGCACCAGGTTGATGTGCTGAGCCCCAGATGGTGTTTTCAATGTAATAGCCAAGCTTGCCTGATGCAGGGGCTGTGCTCCTGGGGACCCACAGCTGGCAGGGTGTTTTGGGTAGGGAGACTGTTCTGCATGGATCAGCGTGCGCTCTGCAGAGAGACACCTGGGACAGCAGCTACGGTGATGAATTACAGAAGATTTTTGTCACGTTCAGGGCAGCCTGATTCTTTCTTGTTGATGGTTTCTCTGGGAAAACCTCCGGCTGATGAACAGGAGGATCATGAAACCGCTTTTTCTCCAGGAATGGCAAATGCTTTGCAGTGCTTCCCTTGTGCTGCTTCATCAGAGAATCTGGAGGTCCTTTGAAAACCTTTAATTAGTTCTTGATTGGCCTTGGCACCTCCATGCCCACCGCCCCTGTGACAGGGCAGCAAGATTGGAGACCCTTGTAACCCCCCATCTCCCACGTGGGAGCATGGAAGTAGAAGGATCTTGGCTAGAGTCCTTGTGAAGCCAGAGGAGTTTAGTAAACCACAGGGTGTAGTGACTGATATAACGAAGTGATTTGCATGGGTGCAGTGACCTGAGCAGGGCTCTGCACATTTCACGCGCAGTTGCGTTAAAGGGATGCTGATCATTTTCAGCATGACCTGCTAATTATTAGAGCAGATGAAAGCCTTTTTTTTTCTCTTTAAATCCTTCTCCCCCTACATGCTCTCTTCTTCTCCTTGCTCCTTCCCCAAGCCCTTATCTAAGCTAATCAACATGACACAAACAGCCAAAAAAGCAGTATTCTTATAGCAGCTATTAACTAGGAAGGAGACAGCGGGCGTCTGGAGCCCCTCAGGAGGGACTCGCCTGGTGTAACCTATTGCTTTTAACAGCCAGAGTGAGAGCTGCAGAGTCAGAACAGAAAAGCTTTAAGCTCCTTTCTTTTGAGGTCCTAGTATGCAGTGACCTGTATGCTATGATGTAGATTTTTAAGAAGACCCAAGTGTGGAATTTCAGTGGTGATGAGGGGCTTCCCAGCTATCTGATACATCCCTGATTAAACAGAAATTAATATCAATAGCTATGTATGTTTTTGGGTAAGTCTTCAGAAGTTTGAGACATATGGCTATGTCCTTCAAGGAGAGTCTTTCCATCCCAGATGTCTGTTTATTGTTGATACAGCATCCGTCAGCCACAGAACACACAACTAGGGGAGGGTTATGTTAATCTGGTGAAGTAGTTTCTGTGATTGCATCAAGCTGGACACAAGTTTGTTTTCTCCCATATTTCAAGCATTTGTTTTATCTAGAGCTGTGGGAGGGATTTTCCATTGTCTTCTGCTCTGTGTTAGATGAATACTTAAAAGTTGTGCTTGTGGTGATAACGCAGTAGGCTGAGACAGAGGACAGACGTGCTTTAGGAATTTCAGCTGTGGTGGTACGCTGGAGGGAGGCTGAGCAAATGGACACGATGTTTAAATAGTGTGTCCTGAATTGTTTTAATTTGGTTCTTATTTTGTAAGCCATTGGCTGGGTTTTCTGTCCTTTCAGAAATCAGCAGCTTCTTATGAAATATGGAGCTGTTTAAAAACAGACAGCAGCTGCTCCATCCTTGCGTCAGCACGGACTCGGCAGAAGGAAGGGGAATGGTAGACGGTTGTTTAGCTGTGATATTCTTCCCTTCATTGCTGTTGTCATATTGTGTTAACAGAAGGTCTGATCAAATATACACCAGGAAAGTAAGACTTAATGTTTCTTTGTTCTCCTGGAATGGTGTTGGGAGGGGAGTGGGGGAATGTTTGAATGAGACTTTTATTTATGTGGTTCAGATAGCTCAGCATTGCCTGTGTCGGTAGATATGTTGTTCTGCTCTTATTTCTTAGGCTGCTTGCTGTATTTTTAGCTGGGAAAAGTCTTTACTTTGTTTGTACAAAACCTCTGCTATGCAGTACAGAAACTTTGCGGGGGGTAGTGGTGTAAGTATTTAACAGGGAGAGTATGATCTATTCACACTGACTTCCTAACTTGTTTTAAACTCTTCTCTTAAAAAAAAATCTCAGCCAGATTCTTTAAAAAATGAAATGAAAAATTAGGAACATTGTTGCACAAGAACTGGAAAGAGCCCAAATAGTTTGCTTACTGTTAAAATTGTGACATGACTGGAAACATTTGGTAAAGAAAAATTAATTGCCTGGTGTATTTGTGGTTTCCTGTTGAATCTCAATTTCTAGAGGAGGTTGAAAATCCCATGGATGTTTCCTCAGATTACTAGATAGCGTTATACCTTGTGTGCATGATGAAAGACCTTCAGTAAAGCGTGCCAGATATCCATGGCTTGCTATAAAAAGTCTCTCCCATCTGGAACATGACTGTTTTCTCCTTTTTAGTAGGATGATTTGAGAAGAGATAAACATGCAGTGAAATTTCGCCTGGTCCAGTCTTATTTCACTGCCAATATGGACTTCCTTGCAGTCTGGGAGTCACCTGAAGAAGGATGCTCCTGTGGTCATTAGTCCTCAGACCTTTTAATGAGCTTTGAAGCCATGGGCAGGGATGGCTGGTAAGGGAGGAGGAGAGGGCCAGGCAGTTGTCATTCAGCAGAGGATGGGTTTGAATGTGGTTGAAGATCCACTCTGGGTCATCTCTCATCCCTCCTGGGTAATGACCCTGTGTATGTTGAGCTGCCAAGCCAGAGCTTGGGGGAATGAGGTGGGAGAGCAGCCAGGACTGTTTGGAGTCCCCCTTCAGCTGCCCTCTGAGAGGTCCCACCATGGCCAGTCACAAAGCCATTCCTGTGCAGAGCTGGAGCTCCTTTGAGGAGCGGCTGGTTGTGGATGTGGTCACGCGTAGGAGGGGCTGCGTGGACAGGTTGGGGTGGTGAGTGCTGGGGCAGATTGCTGGGGCAGATTGCTGAAGAACATGGTGGCTCTCATATCCAGAGGCTTGGGGAGTGTCTGAGAGCTTCTGGGTGAAACCCTGGGCTGGAGACATCTGGCCAGGGGTCAGATCAGAGCATCACATTGGCCCGCAGCCCCTGCTCTGCCTCCTCGTTTGATTACGCAGAAGTTGTTTGTGTATGCAGAAGCATAACTCACGATGACACAGGGCTTAAGGTTGTGAAATCTTTGAGGTTCTTCTGGGTATTCCTGTGGGAAGGGAAGAGTTATCCCTCAGATAATTTCCATGGGGAAACAGTTAATCTCATAAACACCAGAGGTTGTTTTCTAAAGAGAAGGCAGGGCTGTGGGGGAGTGTGGTTAACCATGTAGAGTGAAGACAGGCTAAAACTCATAAAGGAAAAATGTATGTGGGAGTTTATAGATGTATATGAGTGTATTAGAACTTCAGTTTGAGATCACTGACAGATTAAAATGAGCTGCTGTGGAGCTACACCACTTTCAGAGAGCTGAGAATGACTTTTTGAGATGGATGGTGGCCCCACAACTCGATGACTGAGAACATACACAGTTGTTTATAGTCTGCTTCTTTGAAGTGCTGGGTTTTTTAGTGTAGTTTGAAATAATGAAAAACTTATTTTAGAGTTAATGCTTATTTACCTTCCTGAAAATCCCCATCCAGTTTTGGATGTCTGTGTTCACTCTTGGGCTGTTGGGAGTTAAATTTTCCTCTTGACTCAACTGTGGAAATGGTCTTCATTTATCGTTTCCCAGTTTAGCTCCTGTATTAAAATTATAACAAGGCTGGGGTTTATTTTTGTCTTGTGTACATTTATCTCCTGTGTATCCTTGTGTCTATTATTAGAGTCCTGCTCCACTGCTAAATGGATTGGCCGAGTTCTTGGGGACAAAATATTGAAGCATATGACTAGTCTGCAATACCCCTCAGCCGCTCGGCTCTGCAGCATTCGTAGTGCCTGGGTTTACCCAGCGTTTGTCACAGCTTATTTCAAATGCTGAGGATGCAGTGGGCAGAGCCAGCAGATAGGAGATCTTAAATGGCATATCAGTTTGTAAGTGAAAGGAGGGAGGAGGTGGATGTGGAGGGGAAGCTCCAGCTGAGAATAAACAGATAACAGTGGTGTGTGTTTGGGAAGCAGCTGAGCTGTGGCCTGGGTACAGCCCCATTGTTTAGATTTTTTTTGTTTGGACTTTTTTTTTCTTGACAGGATATTTCTGTTTCAGACTGAAAATCAGGAAGTGTCAAATCCTCTGGAAGAGGACTGGTGTGGTGGTTGGATGGCTATGAACTTACCCTTTTGGGAATTAAAAACCAAGCTGGACACTTTACGTAGATTCCAGCCACGTTTCAAAGTCCCTGTGACTTCCGCTGGTTGGTGACTGAATACTTGTCCTCCAATTTCTACCTGACTTCTTGGCTTGCGCAAGAGCGATTTGTGTTTCTGCTGATCTTGGCTGCTGCTGGTTCCACATCCAGTCTGAGCTAGCTGGTTGTTTTGGTCTTTCAGGGATTTGCTCTGTTTTGTAACTGAGCTTTTGAGTATCTTTACCATGTTCTTGTTTTGCTTGCAGGGTCTCTTGGTCCATGTGGCCTCTTACACGTCTGCAGCTTTTCCCCAAGTGTTGGGAAGATCCTCAGGGCTCTGCACACTGTATTGTTATACCTTTCAGAGGTCTAGTTCTTTATGCTTTTAATTTTTTTTTCTTTTAATTGCCTAGGCAATGCCTTTGGCAAGGATGTGGAGCAGAACTCACAGAAACAGAGAAAACTCTTACTGGAGTATAGCATGGCTTGGGTCAGATTCTTGATTTGGTTTTTATTCCCTTCTACTCTGTTTCTCTAAAAGATGTGAGGAACTTTTTCCCTACTCTGATTTGTTGGATTTTTTTTTTCCCCTTTCTTTGCTGTCTGTGGGATACACTCTGCTTCTGGACTTCTTGATCCAGGTGGAGAGGCACTGCCTAGTAATGCCAGATTTTGCACAGATCCCTGAATGAGTCGTCTTTTTCCACCTCCTCTCTTCTTTGTGTTCCTCATCCAACATCCTTTGGTTCTTACGTACGTGCCACATGCTTCCTTGTTTTGCCTGCGTTAGGAGAATTTTCTGACGTCGGAGCCTGTTCCAAAGGATGCAGCTTTGCCCTTGCCAAGCTTTTTCTCTGCTAGTAGAGGCAAGTGTGCCCAGTGTGTAATTGTACCTGGGATGGGTGTGTTTTTTAGAGGCCACAGAATTGCTTGGCAGGTGGAGGAGAGTTGATCAAACAAACCTGCTTCCACCAATTGTCCAGCTTTTGTATTTCTTCTGGGGATTTTTTTTTTTTCTTTTCAATTCCATGGACTTTAAAGCATGCGTGATTGAACAGTTTAATTAACTGTGGGAACTACTGAAGATAACTTACTGGGATTTTCTGCAAACCTTGCTGCCCTTTTCATGTTTTGGCCCAGCAGAGCTGCTGTGAGCAAGAAGGCAGGAGTGCCTGAGAATGCGGCTCAGGTGAGATGTTATCACCTGAACAGAGATCAAAGTGCCTGTGGGGTTGGCTCTGGTGTGTAGGCTCGCTGTTTGCTGCTGGGAATCACTCCCTGATCTGGTACCCCTACCTGGGCAGGCTGCTCGTGGAGCCAAGGTGCACGGTGGGCACCTTGCTGATCTTTGGGTCATCTCGTCTTCCACCTGACACCTCGAAACATGTCAGAGGCTGTGAAACAGGTTACAGGAGGAATACCAGCAGTGTTGTTGAAGTTACAGGAGCTTTATGGAAACGTGGATGTTTGTCATGGCCTGCCAGCGTGTTTTCAGAGCTTGCTAACGGGTGATATTTCAGCTTGTAATCCTGCTCCTCCTGTGCTGAACGGGTGAATAGAGGCTCCCCATGATTTCCAGAGGCTGGCATTCAGCCTGAGTTCTTCTCCCAGTCCCTTCAGGATCATCGTGTCTGGATCTCTGGCTGTGTGTGCTCTGCAGGGCATGGGAACCACCTGAGTGGTGGTACAGGAGCTGGAAGTGACTGCAAGTGGCTCCTTCTCCCAGGAGAGCAGAAGTAAAGACCCACCTTGGAATAACAGAGGTTGTAACAACAAGGTTCTGGCTTGTATTTCCAGTTTTATTAGCAGTGATCAGAATTGATTTTCTAATGTATTTTTCTTGTCCTCACAGTGATTTTCTGTGGTCAAATCTGCCTTCTTGTTTTGTCCCCGTGCATGAATGGATTGTGTTTGGAGCTGGCTTCCAAGCTGCAGGGTCTGCTTCATCCTGACACCCAGCACTAAACGCACCCTGGCCATGCAGTCTGTCCGGGGGCTGTACATGATCGAGCACACACTTAATTGGTCTGGAATTGTTAAAGGTCAAGGATATTATTGCAGAAGGTTCATTTAAAAAAAAGCAAAACATTCTGTAAAGGGTGCTGGTGGTTATTTCCTTTAAATCCTTAGATTCGGTGTTTGAGAGGAAAAATTATTAAATGATGTCTTAAAGCTGAATAAAGAAGTCAGTATTGAATGTTTTAATGCCTTACAGATGCTGTGGGGTTGTGGGGTTTTATTTTAAATTTAACAATGGGAGTTGGAGTGGATCCAGCGCTGTAAAGAATAGTCTGTTTAATGAAGGGTTTAAGCTGGAAGAGTGTGTGTAGTGTGATGCCATTTTAAAGTTTCAGCAGGGTTTTGCAGTTGTTGTTCCCCATCTTGCATCATACAGCCATGTGTCTGGGGTCATGGTGGGGATGGGTGTTCCTTACCCAGAGGAAGGAGGTTGGTCTGTGTAAGGGTGATAGGTTTCTCCAGATGTTTTAACCCTGACTTGACTATTTTCTCTTTCTTGTGACTCCTGGTGCTCACCTTAAGGCGCTCTCTTTGCAGGCATGTGCACACGGTGTGTTACACATAGGAGGAAACACCAGCTTTGGTTTTGCCTAGGTTCTTTTTTTCTTTTTTTCAGGCTGGGGTGGGGGTGTTTTGTAGTGATGTTCTTAGATGTCATCTCGGTAATAGCAAATTAGGATGGAGGTTATGGGGCAAGGAGCAGGAGCCTGGGATCAAATGCCGTGTGCTCAGGAGCATATCCTGAGACACACTGAGGTTTCACTGGAATAGAGGAGTATGAGATAGAGCTGTGTCTGTGGCATTCAGCAAAGCAGGGGTAAATCCCATCCCTGTGGAAGTTCTTAGGTTTCAGTTCTCTGTGGCTTGTATGCCTGTAATTTATTGGGGCGGAACCCAGAAAATTCACCATCAAAAACAAGCGAAACTATTATTCTCACCTAAAAAACACAAGTGTTTCAGTCATGTGACCCTGATTTCTCATTTGAAAAAACAGCATGAAGAGATTTAAGGTGGGCATCTTTTAATCTTCAGCCCATTCTCACAGGGTTCAGGTGGATGCTCCATGACAGGTCTGGTTTTCTCCCCCCTTGTGTGTGGCTCTGCCTGGCTCTGGTAGCACAATGTGTATTCAATTATCAGCGACAACAGCTGCTGCTTTTGGCCATCTTGGACACTTTGGTAGAGGAGCCAGCATCTGCCAGGGTGTGCTGCATCCTGGTTTGTGCTAAGATGATTGCTTGACTTTTTTTTTCTTTGACTGTGGGAATTAGGCTCCTCTGTGGCATTAGGAATTGTAGTCTTGTAGCAAAGGCTGAGCAGCTGTGAGCCTGACATGCACCAAGGAGCCTTTATGGTTTGCATTTAGTCTCTCCTGGTATGTTTATTCCCATAAAATAATTAATTGAACTAGAGCTCCAAGCAGTGTTATCACCTTTGCACATTAGAAAATCATAATCATGCTCTGCAACTTAATGAGATTTAGAAAGAAATGTTCTTTTTTTGTTTGCCTTCTGGTTTTGAGTGTTAAAGACTCCCAGGGGTTGTGCATTCAAGCCTTTTCTGGAGATCACGGGGGCAGTGGGCTGCTCTGTGCAGAGGGCTGGCCATGGAGAGCCACCAGTGCAGAGCAGGAGCCTGTGAGTTTCCCAGAGTTGTTGCTAGACACGGAGCCAGATTGTGAACACTGTTTTGAGAACTGAGCATTGAGAATGGAGCTAACTGATTTTGTGGTGGCCTTGGCTTTGCTGTTTTTCAGTTTTCTCTTTAATTTCTATTGTTTTCTTTGCTTATTTGGTAACTTGCAAGATTCAACAAATTGCAGAGGATCTCCGAGCCCTTGGGGTGAGTTTTACTCCGGGCTGCAGTGAGCCAGGACATGGCCATGGCACGCACTGAGCTCCTGCTCAGAAGTGTAAACGCCACTGGGACCTGCTGGCCTTCACGTGGTCACGGTCTGTGCCAGGGTGTGGAGATAGTGGGGTTGTCCTGGACAGACTGTGTGTGTAGTCAGGGTAAATATTAACTTTGCATGATCTTGGGAGCTGCTGCGTGTGTGAGTTAGCTGCTCATTTCAGTAGAGTTTGGTTGGAACTCAATCACAAGGCTCCTTAACTTCATCAGTCTTCCCACACCACTGACATTAATGATGGCTTGAGTGTCTTTTCCTCTTCTGTTTGAGTTTTGTTGCTGTTTCTCAGTCTTGCCAGGATGTGTTATTGCTTTTAACTCATTCAGCTGCAGAATAAGCCCAAACTCTACGGGCAGGTTGCCCTGCACTGCCACAGGAGCACAGGGCATCCTGAGAGCCGTTGGTTCTCTGGGCCATCCCTGCAGTGGTATCCCGAAAGGACACATGAATTCTCCCGGCACTTGACAAGAGAGGATTTGTAAGGCATCTTGCTTCCCTGCAGCTCTGCGTGTCACACCCGGAGCCCCACCAGCCTGCTCCCAGCTCGCCCAGGAGGGCAGTGACAGAATCACAGGCACAAAGTGTTATTTTGTGGTCTGTTTTCTCTCAGGCCATGTGAGCTGGAGGAGAACCTCGCACGCAGCTTGCTGGAGCCAACGAGCAGAGCAAATATACCTGCTGAGTAACAGACTGAAATAAACCCAGAATAACCCAGATGGGGTTGTGGCAGTTACTGCAGATGCTGTGTCTGTGACAAATCAACAAATCCAGGAGATGGGAAGCGGTTCCTGCGTGCTGTCCCTGGGAAGGGGAGCACCCCTGCTCCACCGCCCGCTGACCCTGGCCCGTTCATCTGGGCAATGCCTGTTGGCGGTGCAGGAAGGAAACGGTTAAAGGAGGAGAGGTTGTCAAGTTGGGTTAGCCATCAGATAGCTAATATTTTAGAGGTTTTTCAGAGCTAAGCTATAAAAAGGCCGTAGCAGTATTTCAACTCGCCCATTGTCTGCTGGAAGCCAGCCAGCGTTGCCATGCCGACAAGGAATTATTACTTGCTGCCAGAGCTGGAGGAAAAGCTCATACTTTTGGCTTCAAAACAGGAGGGGTGGACTTATGTAATCCACTGTGTTTATAGGCTGAGACTGGCAGGAGCATTGAGAAATAATTACAGGCTTTCCATTTCATTTCCAGATTGGTTTTAAGGCTGTGTGGCCTCGCTTTATTTATTTATTTTGAAGTTAAGAGGGTGGCTGCTAAAGATGCAGGAGGTGACGTGGGGATGCTGCTAGGTAAGTACCCCCCACTTCCCTCCCCCGGCCGGCTGGGCGGCTTTTGTTTTGGTGGTGTTTTGTGTGGAGAACTAAACTAGGCCACAGCAGAAAGAAGTTGCTTTGAGAAACTGGGACTTGGCCCGGCGACACAGAAACAGTGTTTAATGCTGGAGGCTGAGCACACACTCCTGCGGTTGCCCGGCTGCTTGCCGGTGGAGGTGAAGTGCAAGGTTTTGTGAGCCCCTGCTGCTTTCTGAGGTGATTTTTATCCCTCCAGCCCTCCTTGGCGGGGAGTGTGTAATTTTAGGGGGGAGGGTAGCGACACGAAAAAAGGAGAGAA
The DNA here is from genome assembly GCA_013400915.1 of Pardalotus punctatus. NCBI lineage: Eukaryota > Metazoa > Chordata > Aves > Passeriformes > Pardalotidae > Pardalotus > Pardalotus punctatus. Next base: position 118,282 of record VZTX01009934.1, read on the forward strand.
AAAGTTTGGAAATGTTTTTTTCCCCTGACATCTTGGTCTCACGCATTACTCTGTCGGCTGGAGAGGGGATTCGTCAGTGGGATCAAAGCAGTTTTGCTGATGTTTCGTGCTTTTGAGAGGTGAATTGCAAAGTTTAGCCTGTAATTAATGTGGGTTTGTTCATCCCGGGAGCAGTCAGCAGATGATGCTGTAATTTGGGTTTGCCTGAAAAGCAGCGCGCGGTGTATTTTGACTTCGGTCAGGCCAGTGGGAGTTTGCAGCTGCTGTTTTGGTGCTGCTGTCGCATACGGGGAGTTATTGCTGGTGAACTCTGCTGCAGAACTTTGAGAATGGGTGGTTTTGCTGGTTCTGAGGACTGTGGTCCTGTAATCCTGGGGAAGATACTTCTGATGCTGTGGGGGTTCCAGGAGCGATGGTGGGATGGGGGTTTTGCCAGGCTGGAAAGCGGCAGCAGGGAGAGGGGTGGGACGGGAGGGCTGTGCTGGGGCAGTGTCACAGCTGGGGTGAGCTGTGCTGCTCCTTGTTGTGCAACCGTGACTTTTTAAATCTCTTTAACATTGGGTGTAAAGCTCCAAAGGTGAACAAAGCCCATTTTTGAAGGGGATATGAAGAAGAATGCTTTGATATGCTGCAAACTTGCTGTGGAGGTTATAAAGGTTTATAGACGCTGCAGTGTGCTGTGATTTTTTCAAATTTTCTTTCATTGCAGTGTCCTACTAAGGAGTTACCTTCTTAGTCCATGCTAATCTGCCTTCTTGCCGGTGTTGTATGTTGTGTACAGATGAAATATCCCTACTGCTGTGCCAGGCTGCTCTTGAGAGTGGACTCCAGTGTTGTCCATCCCTTGTGACTCAGAGATACTGCACTTCTTAGGGACAGCTGCAGTCCCATATGAACGTTTGGGCCCTGTCTTGAAACACAGGGGTGCCTCAGTGGAACTGACGTACACAACAGCTTGTTGAATACATGATGCAGAAATAAACTGCTTTTTCCGCAGTTTCCCACAGTTATGGGCCAAAACTTTGGAGAGTGGTAACACGCTTTGAGTGGGGAAATGCCCCTTGAAGCAGCAGGTTTGCCTGGTGTTACTAGAGACACATGGGTGTGTTACACAAAATAATTCAATCATTTAATGATCCATAATACTGCTCGAACTCCTACCACAGATGCTGTTGGATTCAATGCAAGTTGGATTTGTTACTGCAGGGTTTTTTGGGTTTTTTTTCCTTTCTCTGGGATTCATGCCAAGTTGAACTGTATGTTCTGTTCTTAAGAGCTATGAGTAATGGATGTGTGAATCTATAACATAAGTAATACGAGTATATAAAATGTGTGAGTATGCAGGATCCGTGTATCCTGCGTCTGCAGAGCACCGCACACATGCTCTGTGTGTGTTCTGAAATGGGGTGTGATACATGTCTGGGCAAAATTAATGACATGCCTTGGAGTTCCTGCTCGCTGCAGAGCCCTGTCTGATGGCCTCATCCCAGAGAACTGAGCTGAAATCCCAGTCGAAGCTTCGGTTTGGCTGCTTAATTGCCCTTTTGGAGGAGTTACAAATTAGAGAGAGCTGGAAGTCCCTCTCTGCGCCTTAACAGAAGCCAGCCTTAACAGAGATGAGAGGGATGCTTGCACCGTAGCCTGACGTGTTCCGTGTGGCTGGTGGAGTAGTGGGGTGTCTGGGGGTGCTTGGGGGCTGTGCCTTGGAGCAGGGGGTACCGGGAGTGCTGGGGTCCCGCTCTGCCTCAGCCCGGCTATGTGCTGCACCAGGAGCTGCTGTACAAGAGAGGCACTCCAAGGCAGTCCTGCTGCTTTTCATAGTTTTGGGTTTTTTTATATTATTTTTCAGATGAATAAAATGGGCTTTCACTCATAAATTATTTTTCTTATGTGAAAAATGAGAAGGTGGCAAGTGGCCAATTTCCCCGCCTTCCTCTTCCCAGCTCCGATGAGGTCATTGCCTCTTAAAGTTTATACCACGCACTGTGAGACATGGCTGGAGGAGCAAGAAGGCAACAAATGACTCTCTCGGAGCGGGTGGGAGTGATGACCGCCCGTCCCTGAGATGTTAGTGAGCCGTAAGTGATACCTGGGCAGACAGAGTGGGGAGGGGGCCTGGTCCAGATCTCTGGGAAAACCTTTTAGGATGAGGATCTGTGTGGGAGGGGGGTGCCCTGGTCACTTCCCGGTCCCATGGCAGGAGCTGGGGTACTTTGGATGCAGGTCCATGGGGTGGTCGTGCTGTTTGGTGCGCTGCCAGGTGGAAGGAGACTGGGCATCTCCTTTGGTGGAATGGGATCAGCAACAGTCCTGGCATTCCTTGTCTGAGCTTGCTCTTGTGTCCATTTACTTTTCCTCGGGAATTTCCTCAGCGCTGTTTTTGCAATGGGCTTGCGAAAGTTCGTGACCCAATGAAGGATCTTTCCAAGACCTTTGTGTCCCTGGCTGAGTGGCTGCCTGGAGAAGTTGTTTTTCTTTTCCCCTCAGCTCCATGCTGAGCTGTGTGTGGATTCCTGAGCTATTGTTTTCTTCTTGGCTGTCCCCCCACCCCCGCCATCCCATGGTGGAAGTGATAGGGAAACAGGAGTGCCCAGACCATGAGGTGATCCTTGGGGCTTTCCTACGTGCTGCAGCCCAGGAGGGTGGATTTGGAGAGCTGTACCTCCTCCCCCAGCCTCCATTGGGGTGCTTGGGGACAGTGGCCTGCGTTGTCTTTGGTTTTCAGGTGCAGCATTGACCTCAAACCACTATTTCATAGGTGCCATAGTTAATTAATAATTAACGTCAGAGCTTATTTACTACCTTCTGCCTTTGCTGTGGCTCTGATTTTGGCTGGAGTTTGCTGTACCTTCTGCGGTGGTCAGGGAGAGGACTCTTGGTGTGTCAGGCTCTTACTGTCTCACAGCTCTTTGGAGATGTGATGGGCTGAAGAAGTACAGTTGGGAGTTAGTGAGGGAGGGAGCTTTGGGAGGGGTCCAACATGTCGCTGTGCTTTTAGGCACAAACTTGATAATACCCAGCCTATATTAAAAGTGCTCTTCCATTGCAGCTTGTCTGTTCCCTGGAGATCATTGAAGCATCCTGTTACTTCCAGCTGCTCTTGTGCTGCTGCACCCCAGCGATATCTTCTGTTCACCAATCCTTTGTCTTTTTGCTTCTCCTTAGCAGCTCGTGGATTTTTTTTTTTTTATCCCCTGTCGACACAATACAATCACTCCTTGTTAGCCTATCTTGCTCTTTCCTCTTTCAAGGAAGGGAAGGAGCAGGGGAACCAGATCTGATAATTCCAGTGAGTAGAACTGTTCCCCTGAGCCCTTTATAAAGAAATAAAAAGGCTCTCCTTCTCTCTGCTTCTCTTTGAGTACAAGCACTTTACCCTCTTGGATTCCCTGCAGGCTCCTCATACTGCTAAAATTGAAACATCAAGATGTCTGAGGCAGCAGGAATTACCATCAGTGTTTTGACACCTGGAGGTACAATTTCTATTAGCTTTTATATAAAAACAACACCAGTTTTGCCAACAGAGTTCTTGTTAAATAATGCATGAAGACCCCACTCCTGACAGTAGGTATTTTTCTTTCACTTTCCTGGACTCTTGGATAATGGCTTCATTTTTGTGACCATTGGGGAAAACGATACACACTCTCACACATGGAAATATGTATGTGGGCACACACGTGCTTAACTCCCAGGCAGAGAGTCAATTACCCCATTTGCTAATTAATGTGGAGAGATGGGGGAAAGCAATTTGAGGTTGGTCTGCTGAGCAGGCTTGGATCATTGTTTTGTTTTTTGGAAGCAGCAGAACACAGTCCTCCCGAGTGCTTTGATGGTAAATAAGATTGTTTCTGTGTGATGAGAGGCCCTGGGAAGGTTTGTGTGCTCCCAGACAGAGATGAGCACCAGGGTCATCAGGAACAAAACTGGGAAACGTGTGGTTTTGCGTGGATGATGCTTGGCATGGAGCATATGCTCTGTGCTCACTTTTGGGGGAAATGAAGTGAAACAGAAGGGCACAGCATGTGGATGTGACTGCTAATAGTGAGAATCAAAGTACAGTTTTGACATTTCTAACCTAATAAGTGGTGCTGCATGTGAGAGCCTGCTTATTTTCCTTTTTTACCATGAGATGCTTTGACAGAGGAGTAAAGTCCCATTTTGACATTTCTGTCATTTTAACTAAAGAGAGAGATTACAGTAAATTGGATTAAGTGAAAATCTTCTTCAGATGTTTGTGGTTTGGGCTGATTTATGGATAGATGTCATTTGAACGTCATTCTGCATTTTTTGAGCATCTGCTTGATGGTTGCTTTAATGCTGTTGCTGCAAATAGTCCACGCAGAGGAGGGAAGGCTGAGCAAGCAGCAGCACCCCGTGACAGAGCTAATGCTGGTGTGTGGCATGGGGACAGCAAAACACTGTCCTTCTCACGCTCCTGGACACATAGTGCCAGATTCTGTAATGGGTGCTTGGTTCTCATTCGAGTTCCTGTTGCTAAACTCTGTTATCTTCTGTTGAAAGTCATTTAAATTGGCTTTTCAAAGTATTTTTCCCACCCTGGAGAGAGATAGTTCAGCACACGCATTCCTTATCGCGCACTTGGCAAATCCGGGGTTGCCTGTTGCCCCGTGACCGGCGGTGACGTTCTTCTTGGTTCCCCTCATGCAGAGTCCTTCGCTCACAGTGTGTGTGACTTTTCCAGGAACCAAAATATTCTCCTAAGTATGTGCTGGCTCACTGACATTAGCAACAGCATGTGAAAATACTTTGACCATGCACGGATATTTCCAAAAGATAGCGTTGAAAGTTCTTCCATTAAACTTACAGCCTGAGACTTCTGAAATATATGTGTCCTTCTTGGCTTCCTTCACCTAAGCTATTTAGAAGCTGCCGGTGCCATTTGGAAAGCTGCATAATCTCTTGTGGGTGATGATGTAATCAGCACTGTAATCAAATCTGCCAATGATGTCATTTCTGGAGTAGTCCACCATTCCCTGGTGCCGTGATTAGTGGGATGAGATTGAAGTGTCAGTGCAAATGGTGATGGGAAAGTGGGATGTGCCCACCCTGGGAGGTGTAGGGCGGTTGTTGGCCAGCCCTGTTCCTGGAGCTGCCTCTGCTCTGTGCTGTGAAGGCAGCATGTGACTGGGGTGGGTGTGAGACTGTAAAAATTGCCTTAATTCTCTCCAGGGATTGGTTGTCTTAGATTGTGTCTGTGTTTATTTTTACTGTCCTGGGGCAGGAAGGCACTGCCCAGATGTAAGTTACAGAAAGGTGCCATGGGAAGCCAAGTGCATCAAATGCCGGTTTCTTGCAGTGAGTTGGCTGGTGATGCTTCACATCTTCCCTCCCAGCTGAGCCCCACTGGTTTGGTTTGCTGGGTCTCAGCACTGCCAGAGTTTTCTCATGCTGCTGTTCACATCAGGGCTGTGCTGTTTTGTTTTTTGCCTCTGTGCCCATCTCAGTGCTTTGCATCACCCTTGCTGTTAAAAGACAAGATTTTGCCTTTTGCCCTCCGAGCATTTTGTGCCTTGCTAGTGACTCAAACAGCAATTCTTAAAACATTTTCTATATTATTTTTCATTGTACGATTATTAGTAAAAGATCACACTACCGAGGGAAGATAAATTTGTAATCCTGCTTAATGGCTGATCTTATCCAGCTGAGTAGCTCTCATTGCATAAGGGACAGTGACCTGAAATCTTTTTAAACCGTCGGACAGGATGCCTTTCCCTTCTCTACTTAGCACACATGGGTGTGATACAGACTTTAAATGGTTTAAAGTTTAACTGTTTTACTTTGAAATTTGAATACCTGCTGATAACTAACCTTTGGGTTGGTGTGCCAAAGAGAACAGTGGTGCTGCAGGGTGTGAGTGTCTGTAATGTATCAGTCTACGTGTTCAGCTGCATCTCTTGCATCCTGGTTTGCTCTTGGGGATTGCTAAACAGCATTTACAAAGTGACCTGGCATGAATGAGAGGAGGATCAAACAGAAGAGCTTGATCACAACCCTTCTCAGGAGGGTTCATGAGAGAGGCTGGGGTGGGAGCTCTGAGGGATGGCTCTGCTCCATCCCTCTCCATCACACTTCCACCACTGGATACCAGCAGAGAGGGTAGGTGGGTGAGCAGGAGGGGAGGAAAAGCTGCTGCTTGAGAGCAGTGAAGAATTAAAAACATCTGCTCCAGCTGTGTGCCTCAGTGCTATTGTTTTTAACTTCTCTCAGTAAAGCCAATGAGGAACTGGCGATGCATTTGTTGGCAGGGATCTTGTCTTGCTGGAGTGGAAGAGATATTTCCCTTCCTGCTCAGCTGGCCCTTTCTCCTCCCAGCCCTCTCAGGCACGTAGCAGCCCCAGGTTGAGCTCAGGCAAGACATTTGGTCTCTCCATGCTGGGGAGGATGGTGGGAGGGCACTAGTTAGGTTTTGGTTTTTCCCCCCTCCATTCCCTGAGAAATGCTGTGTTAAATATCTTAGTGTCACGAGCTCCATCTAAAGATGCGAAGCTCCTTCTAACAGCTCACCTGTCTGCTTCAGAACTCCTTGTTGGAGGAGGGAGCACAGCCTGCTCGTGTGTGAAGCCAAGGAGCAAGGATGGGAATTGCTGCTGCCAAACATCGTCTTCTCTTTGTGGGGAAACTCAGCTTCATGGACCAGACCTGGAGCATGCAGTTCCTGAGGTCCCGGTTGCTCCAAGCTGGGAGTGACTGGCACTGGATACAGCCTCAGGCCGCTGAGCTGTTTTTCCCAAGCTGAGCAAGCATGTGAGCAGGGGGATGCCCTCTCTCCTCTCTGGATGCTCCCCTGTGGTGGAATGTTCATGGCCCCTCGAGGTGTGGGTGGTCACGCTCAGGTTTGCAGCCTGCAAAGTGAGTGAGCAAGGTCACCAGCCGCGCTCACAGCAGCTGGAAGTGTTGGCAGCACTCTGGAAGAGGTGCTCCTTCATTTACCAAAGCTGATCCCCTGGTGACTGGCAGTGGGGAAGAAAGAGGGTTTTTTCTCTCTGATGTGGGTGAATCAGTGCTGTCTGTGATGGATTCTCACTGTGACAGGCTCTAAATGGGAGCTCCCAGGGGAAATTAGCCTGCAGCTTTTGCCTTTATTAAATATTCTCCAGTGCCGCCCCAAAGGACTACTTTTTAGTGCTCTGCAGTGTTTCATCTGTATTTTTAACATCACCTACATGGAATGTGGCAATATATGGTTCTATATTTACATTAAAGCCTATGTACAAATAGTTAAGAAATGACAGCATGTTCTTTTCTTCAGGTCTGTAACATGATGGGATCGTATACGTAGGTGTGGGAATCTCAGCTGGAGATATTGCAGATTATTACAAAATCCGATAGCTTACTTAGAGTTAGGGCTTATAGTGATTGATTCAGCCATTTATTCAAACACCTATATAATGATTGATTAAGCCTTTATAAACGCTTTGTAACTTTTGAAATGGGACCTGATGTATTGTAGCTCCATTAGCATCTAGCTAATAAAATAGGCTGTGATCCTGTAATGCCGATTAGTTGACAGAAATTATATTTTAGGCCTTTCATGTGTTGAAGTATTAAGTACCTTGTTACAGATTGTTCTTGGTGGGTTTAAGGCACAGAAGTAAACCCCCCCATCCAACCTGTCCTTACCTATATTTAACCAAGTACTGGAACCTGGAGGTAAATTCCATACACAAGATCATAGAAGATGGTTTTTTTAAAAAAAAAAATCTGACCCCTTTGTTAGTGTATAAAAGGCTTTTTTTCCGTGAACTGCTCAACTTTCCATTTGCTTGAGCCGTACAGAGCTGGCAGCTGGGATGAGCTGTGTAATGGGATATCTGAATTGCAGCAGGAAACCAGCTCAGTTTAAGCAGACCTGATTTAAAAGCAAATTCAGTCAAGCCAGTACAAACTCCTGCTCAGAGAAATTAAAACTGTTTTATGTCTGATTGATGGCACTTCTGCTCAGGTCAGTGACTGCTGCTGAGGGATCCTCAGGTGGACAGTGAGTAGAACCTCTCAAGTGCAGATTGAGCATTGTACATCCCTAATGCTCTGCACTCCTCACGGGGCTGTAGGAAGCAGGTAAAATTTGGTAAGGGCTGACTTTTCATCTGTCCCCACTCCTGCCTGGTAGGTGACTTTCTGCTCACGTGGTTAAATGATCTTGGTGACTGGTGGATGTTTGAATGGTAATGCCGTGCTTTTCCTTGGCAGTCTGACCTTGTGGGACTTGGAAATATTGTGGCAAGGCAGATGATGTAAATGAGCACATGGGGACATGGGAATGGTCCTGCCCTGTGGGTGGCTGATGTAAAAACAAAACTGGGAAGCCTTTTCTGTGCTTGGGCTGGGGGAGTAGGGAGGTTGTTTTCAGAAAGGCTGCAATTAATATTTCTTTTTCCATGTTAAACAGTGCAACATTAATTTCTTTACCTCTAGCATCTGTCTGCAAGATTTGTGTGTTTGTTCCTGGAGATTTCCCACTCATTGGCAACGAGCCATGCCATAGGAAACTCAGGGAGAAAAGGGGTTGGCTCCAGTGGCCTGAGCCCATTGTTCAGTTCCCAGCCAGCTGTTGTGCAGCTGTTTGCAGTGCAGAGACCACAGCGATTTGGACCGAGGGTGTTTCCCAGAGCTTACCCCGCCCTGGGCAGGAGGTGACAGATGAGGGTGCCCTGTCTGCCATCCTGCCTGTGGCCCCCTCCAAGGGGATGTGTGTGGGTGTTGTGTTGAGTGCCAGGTCCTTCTCTGGGATGTTGTGATAGGATGAAGAAAATTAAGGTTGGTTTACCCTAACTGCTTAAATATTTTCTTTCCCTGATTTTTTTCTCTGTCTGTAAAGTTTATCACTTTAACCCCAGGACAAGAAATAAACTGTGGGGGACACTAATGAATTGCAAGAGGGGAAACAGCAAATTCCCCTTTGGGTAACAGTTTACTGTTCAAGCCTTGACCTTGTTAAAACTTGTTAACTCAATAAAAGTTTGAGTATTTAAAGACAAGTGACTTCTTCCTGCCTTGAGGGGCATAATTAAGTCATTCCACACCCCTTAAACCGGAGTTGTGGGAGGAGGACTAAGGACCTCCCTATCCTGCCTGCCTAAGTCAGTCAGCAGCTTCCACCTGGGTCATCTCTGCCCTGCAAGGCAGAGCCCCTGAGCTGTGTGGAGCTACTGCTGGCAGAGTCTGGCAGTGATTGTGTGGGAAACCTGCTGTTTCCCAACGTTGGGAGGATGACATTGCTCCTTTTGAAGGGCAGGCAGTTCTTCATCAGTTGAAATTGTGGTCAAGTGTTTCGTACTAAAGCAGACTGAATTTCCTGGCTAAAGTGTGCAACAGAGCTTCGCAGGGTGGGAGTGTGTGTGTTACATGCATCCATAAAAATTCCTGTACAACTTAAAAAGTGGAGAGTTATCCCAAATACAGAAACTTGCTGTTTTTCCAGTTTAAAGTGGCATGTGTGTGCCTACCGAGCTGTAAACAGTACCCACTGGTGTGAATTCTTCTGGAACTGCAGCTCCAAAGATGAACAAATAAGGACTTTCCCATGCAAGAGAGCCCCAGGAGCACACACACACTGCCCAGCTGTGCAGAGGAGTAACCCCTGATGTGACTGTTTTACACCTGGAGTGCTGTGATTGCCTCTTGGCTGTTTAAAAAGTATAAAAGCCTTTTTAATTTTCTTTTTTAAATTTGCTGAGCTCTTCACTTCTGTGCTGTCTTTTCCCTGGGAGAGTGTGTTTTCCAGTGCCTTTCCCACAGTAAGGTTGTCTGTGAGGGCAGCATCTGTGGCTGGCAGAAGGCTGAGTGAAGTGTGAAGAGCAGGCAGGGATGGCTTGGTTGGGTTCGTGTTCCCTGGGTGGGCTTGGGGGCTTTGTAGGAGCAGTGGGAAGGGCTGTGTGCTGTGGTGTCGAGCCCTCACAGGCACCACAGCTCTTTTCAGTGAAATCCACCGTCAGTGGCTGCTCCCAGTAAAGTGCCAGGGCTGTTAAAGGCAGTTGTTTCATGAGCAGCTCAACTGCCCTGGCAGAAGTCATGGAGACTTGGGGACAGTAATCGTCTTAGTTATCCCTGTGTAAGCTGCCCTCTTTCAACTTAATACCATGGGAAACTCATTGCCTCAGCAGAGACAATTTTGGATGCTATGTCTTTTCTTGCTGTGCATAATGAGCATTCATCTTGGTTTCCATCTGAGGCCCTCCTCAAGGTTATTAGCTCAATGCATGAAGGTACTGGGGAGCATCCTTATGTACCTCCCAGATGGACTCTGGAAAGATTATTATGCCGTAATTTGTTTCTATAGCTCCACAAAAGCAGTATTTGACCTTGGGACTATGGCTCTCCTATTTCCTCTGCTGGCATTCCCAGTGCTCTTGTCCAGACCAGCTTGGTCTGAGTTCAGTGACTCGGAGATAGAGCTGCTGTTTGCCCAGGAGCTGTGCTGCCCAGATGAGGAGCATTGCTTTGTGTCCCACGTTTCCCTTGTGGTTTTCTTTGTTTCTCTTACATGGCTGAAAGGCTGGAGAGTGAGGAACCATTTGAAACCTCAGCCCCAGGACAGGTGGAGGGGGACAGGAGGTACCTGCTTGTGCCTGCACAGTGGCAGCTGCAAACTGGGCCAGTGACTCATCTTGGGAAGAGCTTGACATTGGCAGCTGAGGGGTTTTTTCAAAGCCGTTATTAATTATTATTACTAAATAGCTTTGAGTTCAGCAATTGCTAAACAGGATGGACTGATAGCCCAGCGACTGGGCATTTTGCCAGCAAACAAGGCAAAAGTGTCCCCTCCCTCCCATGTGACAGGGCAGGGAGACCAGAGTCTTCTGGCCTCATCTTGCCACTGCTCATTGCTTCTCCCTGGAAAAGCAGATCCTTCAAGATGTCTCATCTGTGAAGCGTGAATTACAGTCACCTTTCAAGTACTCCTGCAATCTAGTCCACAGGCTTCCAGAAACCTGTAAATGACAGGCTGAAAACCATTGCTCTGAGCCCAGGAGAGGCAAAGGACAAAGGGTCTGACCAGGCTGCAGTTTGAGAAGTGTCCTGATCGGCAAGGCAGAGCTCCTGGTCTGCTGGGGAGTGACTGACAGCTTTGGACAGCTTGTTGTCAGCAGGACTGAGCTTGGCAGGAAGCACTGAAATCCCGTTTGCCCACTTGCACAAGTTCAGTTATTAAACACATCAGGAATCCCCATCTGTTTTGTAAGCCTGTCTGTAGAAACATAACCCAAAGCCTGGCTCCTGCAAAGTGCCGTTTGCCTTGGAGTGAAGCTGGAGGGAGCTGGAGCTGTGTGAGCTTTTCCTTCTTTTCAGGGTAACACTCCCCTGTGGATTCAGGAGAGGTTTGCTGCAGCCCAGGTCTCTTGTGCAGTGGGCTGTGGTTTCTGTACAGGCTATGTGACAAGGGGATGGAGGAGGAGGTGATGTTCTCCTGCTCCCCTTCCCTCGCTGCAAATCGTCCTCATTGTATGCAAACACTGGAATTTTTTGGTGCCTCTAGAGAGACTTTGACTTTCTGTCTAGAAGCTATTAATTACCTAGACAAGGAAAGCAGAACATACCCAATTAATGGCTCCTACTGCTTAGGCCTGTCTGTCCGACTGATGTGCTGGGAACTAATGAGCAGCTCCTTTTGCTGGGCCGCCAGCGAGCCAGAACTTCTCATCGGTGTTCCTGGGGAGAACACAGCAATGTGCAGGAACAAATAGCTGGAATTCAGTTATTAACCTGGGCTGAAAATCGACTCTATCTGCTAGTAATTACCTGGAGGATGTTAGGAGAAAGGCCTAGGGGAGGATTCAGAGCTGGTATTTGACAGGCCATCACGAGTGACTGAGGTAGCATTACTTCAGTTCCCATCCGGAGTCTGGGGTGCAGGGGTGTGCTGGGTACGTGCAGCAACTGCAGTGAAAACCTGGAGTGAAATGGGTTAGTTTAAAACAGCCCTGCTCCCAAATGGCTCCCTCCTTTAGTGATATTTTATGGCACAGCTGCATAGCATCTCATATATTTTTGAGTACCTTGGTTTACAGGTCATTTAATTTATTTGCAGGCTTCGTTTCGGTTCCCTAGGGTAATTCTGTTCCTTTGCACGTGTCTTCCTAGGGAGGCATTAAATTGTGCAGTTTGTCAGAATAGTTCAGCTTTTATGCTGGCAGTTGGTGCTCTTCAAAGATCCTCGTGTGAAGTTTAGACTCCTGAATCATTAGAGGATCATGAAAGAAAAGGAATAATTTAGAAGGCAAAGATGTTTTGTCGCCTTTGAAAATTGGGAACGTGCGAAAGGAGAAAATGTTTAGCGGTACAATCTGCCTCAAAGAACTTATCTTAGGAACTCCAGAAAATGAATTTCCCGTAGTTATTCAGGATGTAAATAACTGAAAATGTCACTCCTGAGCTGAGTAATTTGTTCAACAAAAGGATCTGGAGGAGATGACTCCCCTTGCTTTCATGAACGTGCCCAAGACATCAGAGGACCTGTCTCTTTAGCAACATGAACTGAAGGGTTTGAAAATCAAATGAGCAGCGTGTTCTGTGCAAAATATATAAATAAATCTCGCAGGTGCTTTGTAATCTGCCTTGCATTTTAAAAGCCTTGTTTGTCTGGGTAGCCTGGGCTTTAGGTTCGCTCCTGGGAGCAGCAAGTGGACGCAGCGGTGATGTGTTGTTACAGCGAGGGTTGTTAATGTGCTGTTTAATGCACTTGGGAGCGTGGCTGAAATAGCCACATGGTTACAGTATCATTGTTGGCAGGGAATTGCGTGGGGTTTTTTGATTTAAAGTTGTTGGTGTGTGTTTATTCAACTGAGATTAGAACTGCATAACAGTTACAGCATTTAAGTCCATGTTTAATGTAAGAGGCGGGTAGCTGAAGTGGGAAGGATGTTGTATAGCGTGAGCAGGGAAGAGACCGAGGAGAAATGGGGTCTGGGAGTGGGGAGAGAAGGAGCTTTGCCCTGGGACAGGCCATTTGCATTTGCATCATGGTTAAAATGGCCTGGATCCCATCCTGGGTGGATGTGGCAGCACAGGGCAAATATTGCAGCATGCCAGGCTGGCAGACGGGGTTGGGCAGAAGAGGAGGAGGGCTTGGTTTGTTCCTCTGCACAGCCCATCTTGCCCCAGCCACATGTGCTTTTTAGTTTCAACTCCTGCATGCCTGTATCTGGAACTTTGGGATGGCCTTCTACCACGAAATGGGCCATTTTCATCAGTTTTTCCATCCCTGGGGTTTTACCAGTCAGTTCTGTTAGGCTGCTTTCGCTGTGCTGCACTAGTTCTCCTACCTGTCTCTTTTTTGGCTGCCTAATCTGTGCTCTGGCATCTGACTGTCACTCCTTTCCTTTCCTTCTCCAGTCCCCTTCCCTGTTTGCCTTTGCAGTCTCAGTGCCCGGGTGGTTCATGTTTGGTTTTTTTTAATTTCCTCTCCAGGCGTTTCCATTTGTCTTTGCAGATCATCTTCAACAAAGGCCTTGCATGGTCTAATTTGTTTTCTATTTCCAGTCCAGACTTAAAATAACTCCTTTGTTCCATGAATGGCCTGTGCATGGATCCAAATCCCACCTCCCCTTTTTTTTTTAGTGTGGGTTTCTGTTTCACTGTTCCTTGTCACTATCTTTAATTACTTGAAGTGTCCCTTTTGGGCATTTAGGCTGCAGCTGGCAGTCAGTAGCTGTGGGTTGCGTGTGGCCGTGTGCGTGCTGGCCGTCCCCTCTTCCCGGCGGAGCAGCATGGGAATGGCTTTGCCGGGCTGTGGGTGCCCTGGCACGGGAGCAGCGATGCTGTTGCATAACAGGAGCAGCCCTGCCATCACATCCCTGCTGACAGGCTCTCTGTTCAAAGAGCCATGGGTTGTCTGCGTGGTTTGCCTGGCTCAACTGCAAAATCAGGAGGTGCTTATGTTTTTTAAATTGATTAGAAGGGGGGAATCCAACAATGGGAGTAGGGAGACTGAAGGAAAAGAAGCATGTTACGAGTGGATTTGAAAAGCAAAGACTCAGCCTGGCCACGCTGATGCTGTCCTGAGGCTGGAGCCATGGCCAGGCTGGCACTTGGTGTGTGGCTTGTGCACTTTAATAAGACAATGTCCCTGCAGCTGGGGAGTGACGGACGAGTGCTCCTGCAAAGAGAAATGGGTCAGTCTTGTTCGTTTAAGCACATACATGTCCCTCTGGGAACCATCACAAGGTCACTTGCAGCCCCTTTGCTGAGGGCTGAGATGTATTTAAAGCATGTGAAATCCCCTGCAAGTGCTCCCCTGACAAGGAGGAGTGCTGGGGCGGGTGTGCAGATGTCTCGTCGCCTCTCGGGGAATCAGATTCTCCTGCTGTGGGTTGGGGTCTGAGCGAGGGCTGTCAGGGACAGGAATCACAGTGCACAGTCAGCATGTCCTTTCCAGAAGCATCAGGCTGGTGCCGTGCTGCTGCTGGGAGCAGCTGGGCTGGCAGACCTGCTTTTCGAAAAACAACAGGGAATGGGGCTGGCACAGTCCAATGCTCTGACCTTGCTCCGTGCCGCCGCGGTGCCAAGATCTGTACACAAATGCTGGCAAAGGTTATCTTGGGGCAGAGCTAAACATGGGTCCCCATGCCCAAAATAGCTTGGAAAGATTGAAAAGGAGAAATACAAAGTGGCAAATCCTGCTTTGCGGCTTTGGGCAGTGATAGGAGCAGGAGAGAAGTCATCTTTCATCAGGGATTGGAACCGGTTCCGTGTGGAGCCATGCCGTGGCTGGGAGAGCTGATGCAGCCTGATTGCAGCTATGAGACAGCAAACCAGGATGGGAGACTTCAGCTCCTGAGCCTCTGTCATCTTCCCCATGGCCTTAGGGACTGGTTGTACCTTCTTACAAGGCCAACACCCTGCTCTGAGCAATTCTGTCAGGGTGCTGCAAGGCCCCTTCTTCCCCCAGATCTGCTGCCGTAATTGCTTGTGCATCCGCACCGTTGGTCAGGCAAGGAAAAAATCTAGTTCAGAAGTCATCTGGACAAAGGAGAAGAGGGAGGAGAGCTCTGCCAGCGGGGGAGCTGGGAAATGGGACAAGAGCTGTTTTGGATACTGCTGTTGGAGGAGCAGCTGAGGAACCTCAGGGTCTGACCATCATGTGCCCGGTGCTGTCAGTCCGGCTTGACTTCTGTACTCCTCCAAAGCAAGGGAAATGTTTTAGAATCACATGCAGGTACAAGCCTTGATCCCTGGGGTTGAAATAACCTCTCCTTCATGCCACAGAGCTCAGGATGTCCCTGATCTTTCCTGTTGACCCCGTGCTGCAATGTTAATGTAAAACCTCTTTGCTCTGCTGTGATTGAACTGTGGATTCCCGGGCTGTAGACACGGACATTGTCATCTTTGTTGTTCTGAATAGAGTCCTAAATTTATGGCAGACAGCCTGCTTTCCTCTTGAAAGGACTTCACAGATACAGTACATACAAATATTTGTGTATAATGTCAACTGTCTTCCAAGAAAATTTCATGCACATATTGATTAGACAAATCCATTAACGTTACGTTGTGGTGCATTTCTTAGGAACGTCTCTCTACCCATTTTCATCGCATCTTAATTATTTCTGCTTCCACTAGTCCTTTAAAGCAAGAGTGAGTAAATCCCTTAGCTGCTTTGCAGGTCTGGTTTTGATCTCGAGCTGCACGTCAGTGGGGCAGCAGCCGACGAGCAATGTGCTCTTGTGTGCCACACACGACTGGGTGCTGGGGTTTTTTAGGCACCATGGTTGGTTGGGCTCTTGGAGGTGGATGTTAGAGCTCGGTATTAATTAAGCATCATTAACAAAGGTCTTCTTGACTTTTATTTCAAAATACACGCGTTGACTGGAGGATATATACCTTTTATTTCTTGTTTGAGGAGGAAAATTGTCGTGTATTTAGCATTTGATTAAAGATGACTTTGTTGTTTTTTCCAAAAACTGCATCATTTAATGTAATTAAACATGAGCTTTGTTGTCAGTACTCTTCAGTTAAATGCACTGGTGAGTGCCAACTGCATTTTTCTTACTTGCCGTGTCTGCATGGTGTGGTGGTACTAGTTTTTGCCTTTTAATAAGGTATTTTGCAGTCATTTTGTGGGCTGCCTCTTAACGTCTTCTGTAGAACATCCATGCTCTGTAGACCACAAGTTGAGTAACATTACTCTGGACTTAAGAAACAAAATATTCTGTTAATCTTATTTCAGCATGTCCTTGCTTTAAAAAAAAAACAAGAAAAAGACTGTATTTTGAATTTGAGCCGTGTGTTGTCAGGAGGATCTTTAAAACTCCTCTGAGAACAGATGAACTGATATTTTCTGTGAGCTGGGAGTGCCTTGTTGTTCTCACCTTTTAGATAGATGAACTAAGGCGCAGGGTAATTACAGTAACTGGCCCACATTTGTGTTGTGCCAGGGACCTGCCTGGGAATCCTGCTCTCCCTGAGGAGTCAGGAACCCATTGGGAAGGTTGGCTCTAACTTTGAACAGCAACAAGTGTGTTGAATGATCTTAATTAATTTTTTTTTTTTGCAACTGGATTTAATTGCAAACCCTTAATTTAGACCCGCAGGGTTTTTAAGAGGGTCCTGCCTGTATCAGCATAGGCTTTGCTGCCGTTGGGAGCTGCGCTGAAGACCCAGCACGGAGCTCTACAACCCTGTGTGTCCAAATGCTGTTGGCTGGGAATCCATGGATGACTGCAGGGTGCTGTGGACTCATCAGTGCCCGTCTCTTGGGCTGGATGGGAATGTGCCTGGCCCAGTGATGTGCACGGGCTGTGCCAGAGCTGGGCAACGCTGCTGGCAGGTGCTGGGGCAGAGCTGCCTGGCATGTGGGCCAGCCTGCAGAGACTTGCAGTGGCTTGTAGTGTGTGCTTTTGTGGTGTGAATTGGGAGAACAGGTGATGGGGAAACCATTTTAGACAGTAAATGGCACGTGAAGAGGAGAAACAGGAGAGCAGGGTGGTGGCAAGGGGAGGATGGGGGAGTTTTGAAGGGTTCAGCAGTGGGGCAGAATCCTTGAGTCTTTCAGCAGGTGGAAATAAACAGGTACAGGAGGTTCCACAGGCACTCATCTCATCCACAGGTTCATGTTGTAGCCCTGATTCTGGTTTTGGTGATAACCTCCAGCTTCCTCCTGTTCCTAATCAGAGACTGTAAATCTCCTGGTACTACGTAGTGCTGTAATGGCTAATGCAGGTCTATGGGTAAAACAGTCTCAGATGGAGACTCCAACTGGGGGGGAAATACCTTTCCTGTGAGACAATGTCTGTTCTTCATCAAAATCAGTTGAGAAAGTAAGAACCAGTTTGAATGTGAAGATTTAAAGAGTCTGGCTGCACTCTCTATTTCCATTAATCTGTTCCTGTTGTTTGTGTTCCTCTCTTAAAAAATACTGAATAAAGGGTTGTGGACAAGGAGGCACCCCAGTGTCTTTTGCTGGGAATAGGTGGCTGAGCAGTGTCCCAGCTGCACCCAGCCGTGAAGGGCACCAGTGCATCCCCAGCAAGATGTGCTCCACTTTCTTCCCCAGTGGGAGCACCCATAGCCATTTTGCCTGCTGGTCATGGACCCTCCCTGGAGTGGTGCTGGGCTGGGCACACAAAGTGTAAAAATGGGATCTGAGGTGGGATCTGTGGAGCTGCCTCAGTGCTTTGGTGACCTTGTTTGGCTCTAGCCCACAGTCCTACTGTGGTAGGAACATCCAGGGCCTTGGGCTGGTGCTGAGATCTTGCTGGTGACCTGCTGTGCAGATGTGGAAATGCATGGACAGTGCTTTTTGCCCATTTGCAAGGACCATGTGATTTTTACTTTTGTCTTCCCAGGGCTTCTAACAAGAGGCCTCAATAGAGGCAGAGATGGTTTGCCGCCCTTGTTAAAGAAAAATCCCTTTGTGTTCCTGCTAGCTTGTGATTAATGCAGGACACAGCTCACAGACACTGTGCCTTGGTGCAGGACGGTTTTGTTGGCCCTTTTATTTTCATCCTGTGTCTGTATCTCTCTAGTAGACAGTTAACATTTTTTAGTTGCATAGACCAAGGCAGAAAAGCTTTTAAAATGTTTCAGAGCTTGATACCATGTGGCTTTGCACCTGGTGCTGTGTTTTAAGCTGAACTGCTGATCTGAAGAGTTAAAAAATAACATCATCCCATTTCTTTTACTGTAGACAGCTGCTTCAGCATGGTCAGGTCTACCTGCTGTGCTTCCAGGAAGCCGTGGCTTGGTGAAAGCTGCGAGGGGTCTGGGCCCTCCGACTTGGAGAGTGTGTGTGTGTGTGTGTGTGTGTGTATTTACATGTGTTAATTAACTTGTAGGTGGCCATAAGCCAAGATGTCACAGTTTGAGTCTGTTATTAGGAAAGTACCTTAAATTACTGCAGATCCTGCTGAGATTTTGGAGTCCCTGAGAGCCCTGTGCACATGTTCTTGGCAGCTGCAGGGAAGGTTTGCCCCTGGAGAAGCACATGGGCTGCAGGAGAGCTGGGAGGGTGCTGGTGTCTCCTGGGAGGGTGAGCACAGTGGGTGTTGTGCCACACGCTCCTGGCACAGCCCCCAGTTCAGGGTAGGAATCGGGGATTAGAATCCCATCCAGTCGGAAGTGCGAGGGGAAGTGGGACAGTCATAGTGGAAGTATAAATACGCGTGTTCTGGGTGCCTCTGAATTCCCCTGCGTGCACAGGGGCTTTCCTGCCCGGGCTGGATTGCACTGAGCACGCCAAGCTCTTGCATGGAGAGGCTGTCTCGTCTGGGATGAGGGTCGGGCTGCTCCCAGGCCACCAGTGCTTCCCTGGTGTGGCAGGTAAGGTGCCCTGGGGCTCCAGGACTGGGGGGAATCCCAGCTCTAGTGCAGGGAGTGAGCTGAAAGCAGGAGGGACCTGGTTGTCCCTTTGCACCCTGCCTCAAGAGCTAAACCTTGCCGTGTCTTTTTCCATTTGTCACTTGGCAAAACACCTTTTTCTGAAGAGACTCACCTGACCCTCATCAGGAACATGGTGATGTCTTTATGTGTCTGTCATTCTAAGGCCTCATGGGGATTTGCTGGAAAGATTATTTTTGTAAAATTTGACCTCTGTGTGAGAGGGCCTTCCTGGGCTGCTTTCCACTGGCCACTTGTCGTGCCTGGCTGCCAGGGACCGTTGCCTTGGTTTGGTTTATTTCTGGCTCTGAGGCTGCATTGATGCTGGCAAACCAGCGAGGCAGCCCTGTGCCTGCCTGCAGCAGATAGCGAGGTTTTTATCGGCATGGCCTCATCTGTGGTCTCACAGGAGGGAAAAGAAATAGAAAAAGAAAAGCTTCCTCTTTCTTTTTTCTTTTTTCCCCCGCTTTCCAACCCCCTTTTTTGGTTTTTGTACATGCCAACTGCTGTTTCAGTTGAAATTGCGTTGGCTGGGGCTGGCTGGGCTCTCCATGCACAGAGACCACAAGTGTAGGGAGAGGTTGCCAGGAGCTTGTGGCGCTGGAAGTTTCCTTTGCTGTTCCTGGTGCGCTGATGGAAGATTTTGATACTGCCAAAAACCTTGCACAAATCTATACATAACGTGTACCTGCCCTGGGGAGGAGGCGTGTGAGAGGAGTGGGTCCCAGGGAGCTGGGGCTCCCTCTGCTTGGGATCAGTCCTGGTAACATCCCCTGACCCAGGCAGGCAGCAGTGGGAATTTATGCTTTGTATAACTAACTGCTAATATGAGAATAATAATTAATGCACCTCACACTGACAGTGATGAAGGGCGGCATTTAGACATTTGTTACTTTCTCATTGTAGTCCAGACAAAAACCAGGAGGTTCAAAATTATCACCAAGCAAACAAGTGAAGTATCTATTAAAATCAGTAACTTGTAAATGTCCCCTTGGGGCCCTTTCTCATTTTGTTGGTTTTCCTCATTTTGTTGCAGCTGCTAAAGGAATTTTAACAGGTGGTACAGGAGTGAATGTGTGGGTGACAGGGGTGTTTGTGAAAATACCCTTGGGGCTGTGGTGTATTCTCTGGCTCTTGGTCCCTATCAGAAGGGCTGATCCAGATGGCAGTGGAGGTGTGTGACACACTTTAGTCCTGGGTTTTAGTGTAGCTCCATGGATGGACACAGCTGCAGGCGAGGTCAGTGCCTGGTGTCCCTCTGGCCATTAGATCAGGGCTTACCTCAGAGGGCTGCAGAAGTGGCCACAGCTTGGAAAGGAGAACACTGATATGTGAGCATGTGGATGTCAAAAGGGATGGGCTGGGGAGAGATCTTGTGCCTTTTTGGACCTTGTGTTGAAATGCCACAACTCTAGACTGTGTTTTTGGAAATTGAGTCACCCTGCAAAAAAATACCCATCTCCAAAGACACTTAGAGATCAACAAGACCCAAATAAAAATTGCTGGCAATTTGGCTTCCTGGTCCTGGTGGTGCTGGGTGAGGGCTTTCCAGGGAAATTGGGTGGGATAAATTTGGGAAAATCTTACATTTGGACTTCCTGTGATAGCAGTAACCTACAGAAAAAAATTTGGCGGTGGGGTTTGCCAAACAGAAGATGGGGCTGCTGTGGAATTGGAAGGGCAGAGAGGTTTTGGTGATCGCCCAGGGCCTGATGTTCGGTTGTCTCACGGGACTGCGGTTGACTGGATTTTAACCTGCTGCTTTCCTGTTTCCTTCCAGCTATTGCGTGACGTGGAAAGCGCACACACGATGAAGAGAAGCTCTCTGCTCTCCTAATCCTTTGTTGGTGATTCGGAAGCAGCGCCCGCCGCTCCTGCCCGTTCGCCATGTCTGGCTCCACGCAGCCCGTGACGCAGAGCTGGCGTGCGGCCGAGCCGCGCTACCCCCCGCACGCCATGTCCTATCCGGTGCAGATTGCCCGACCACATGCGGTAAGGCCGAGGCTTTCCTTCCCTACCCACTCGCGGGGTGGGAGCCACGTGGGTGTCCCCAGTGCTGGGGCAGTGGTTCAGCTGTGCCGGGCTCAGATGTGGCTGTTACAGAGAAATCAGACCGTTTCCGTGCCTGTGGTACAGGATTTCATTGTTCCTCTCTCGTGGGATCCTCTTTTGTTTCTCCATATGGTGCTTTCAGTTTTTCTCTCCCTTTCCAGCCTTTTCCAAGCACTTGCTGTGGCGGTGCTCATGGGCTGTGGCTCATCATTTCTGAGCACTCATGTCCATTTGTCCTTCTGGCAAGAGCACCCTTGGTTGGGTGCGTGTCCAGCCTGGGGGCAAAGGGGAAGGTTTGACCATTCTTGTGAAGCAGGAGCACATGGCCTCCAGCCCTCTTTGGCATGGCCTTTCCTTGGCACTGACTCACAAGGGAAGGACCATCCTCTTCTGCATTTGGGCACACTGCTTCCCAGAGAGCCCAA
Organism: Pardalotus punctatus; assembly: GCA_013400915.1. NCBI lineage: Eukaryota > Metazoa > Chordata > Aves > Passeriformes > Pardalotidae > Pardalotus > Pardalotus punctatus. Next base: position 139,590 of record VZTX01009934.1, read on the forward strand.
TCCTTGCTCCTCACAACCCCAGGAGAGCTCTCCTGGTTCCCAGGCAAACTGCTGAGAGTGAACCTCCTGCCCTCTGTTAGGAGACCTGCCTCTCTTTATGCCGTGGTCCTGGGGAGTGAGAATATAACTGAGCTGCTGAACTTCCCATTTTATCCTTCCCCCCCTTTTCCCCCTCTTAGTCTCGACCTGTAGTCCTTATTTTTCTTGGATCAAGGCAAAAGCTGGAGATGATCTCTTTTTCTTTGGCTGTGTCTTGTTGAATGTATCAGAACTTGCAGAGGTTAATTCACCTGGATCCAGCCTCTCCTTTCTGTGCCATCTCACGCCTGTGTTTGCTCATCCCAGATGGGTGAATGTTTCAGTTTAAGCCCTTAGCGGAAGAAACTCTTCTTAGTGGAACAGCTTTAGTCAGCTCAGGCTGCTTAAAGGAATCTTATTAGGTGCTGGAGTATGGCTCACGCTTCTGAGGGTCTTTGGAGCTGCTTCTTGGTGGGTCACAGTGAGGTGGCCCCAGCCAGGAAGGTGCCTGTAACACAAGTCAGTGAGGAGACCTTGTCTGGGGCTGCCAGCTGACAGTGCCAGCTACTGAGCGGCCAGATTCAGTTTGTGCTGGTTTTAGTGTTCAGCTTGAGAGCCTGGAAATCCATGAAGTGTCAGTGAAGGGCTGAAATTCCCTCATTTGCCCTCTTTGCCTGGCTTCAGCAAAGTGGCACAGGGAGCAGAGCTGGAGATTGGAAAGGCTTTGAAATAGAAACGTTAAGGAGGGCGCGGGACGAGCTCTTGGCTGCGTTTGCTGGCTCATCTACATTGCTCGGGGCCTGCGTGCTGCTGCACAAAGAAGCTTTTCATCCTGGGTATGAGACACGCTGACCTGGTTCGATTTATGGGAGCTTTGCTTCCATCAGTGCAAGCGTGTTTGTTTGGGGGCTGGAACAGAACCAAGAGCATTTGTCTCAAAAAGAAAATCCCAGTTCTCTTTTTATGAGAAACCTGAGCAGGAGGAGGATGTGACCAGGTGAGCACGATCTGCAGTTGTTGCCTGACTGTGGTTTGAAATCAAACCAAAGGAACCTCAACCTGCAGTGTGGAGACTGATTTTAAAAGAGTGTGAAAGGCTCCTGTCCTTGGGGTGCTGAGCCCTTGTCTCCTGCAAAATCCCGGCTGCTTCCCCTTAGTGCTGCAAGAGCAGGGTGAGCAGGGGGCAGTTGTTTGCAGTGGGCTGGAGCTGGGGGTTTCTGCAGCCTGCAGTGAACACTGGCTTTATTCTGTTGTGTTAACGTTGGAAGAAGTTGCTGGCATTTGCTTCTAGAAGCTATTTTTACAGCCGCATGTAATCACCCGAAGTTATGCGATACCTTTTGAGTGTCTGGATGCAGGAGAGGTCCGAGCTGAGATTCTTTTGGATGGAAAGCCAGAAGGCTGCTCTGGGCAGAAGCGTGCCAGCCCCACGCAAACGGACGCACCTTGCCTCTGCTGGGAGGGGAGGCAGAGCGTTTCTGGAAGCGTGTCCCTGCATGATCTGCCCCGCCGCTCTCAGCTGTTCACAAACACGTGTCTCTCGCCCGGTGGCGCCGTGAGCTGGAACCTGGCCATGGCTCTGGGGCTGGAGCTGATCTCTGGTGGGATTGCTTGGGAGAGGAGAGCCCAGTTCCTTTGAAGTTGCTGCGCTGTTTAATATTAAAAGTCAGCAGTATTTGCTTGCATGTCTTGGCCAGGTCAGTTTTGTCATGGGGTGTGTTTGCACAGTGAGAGCTTGTTTGGAAGAAACCAAGAGCGGCCAAAACTAACCCAACACTAACGTGTCTTGCATCTAATTAAATTTTGGTTCTGGTTTGTTGCATTCCAAGACATCCTTTCCTGAGAACTGGGAATTTGTCAGCTCAGGGATCCTTATCCTGGTGGTGGAAACGCCCTGGGTCACCTCCTGGGTGCGTGTGCAGGGCTGAGCACAGCAGGGCTGTAAATGCTATTATAATATAAATAAATAATCACAGCCCAACTGTGACGGTCGCACCCAGGGAAATGCGGCGCGGCAGGAATGCTGAGCTCAGAAATGAGCCGTGACATTATTTTAGGCTTGGAGACACTTTATGAAAAGTGATTTAAAGGATTGCAGCTGTTTGATTTCACAGATGAGGCAAGTGAGAGGGGATGTTGTGAAGGGGCAGGAGTGGAAGCAGGCTGGGGGATTTTTCTTCTCCCATCACATAAATCCCAAGGGAATGTCCAATAAAATGAGGGAAAAAAAATGTATTTCAAGTAAACAAACAGAAATATGCTTTGTACATATGGGTATCTCCTCCCAGCAGCATGTTCCACGAATTACTGCTGAGTTTGGAGCTGGCAGAGAAGATCCAGTACCGGTTGAGTGAGGATGTTTATTCTCTGGTTTCACTCTTGGTTGCCAGCTTTGGGCAGGGCTGTGAACCTGTGGGTCTGACCCAGACTGAGCTCTCTCTGACGGCTGATGCAGTAAATGGGCTCTTCCACAGGGTCAGTATGTCCCCAGCTATACTCAGGTGTCTTCCTCCTCTTCCTCCTCACCCAGAGATATCTCGTCCCCACAGCTGTTGGGAAGGCTGGATGTGAAAATGGTGCAAAGTTTTATAATGACCCTGGATTTAATTCTGTTTTAGTAGACAATGACTTGCAAAAAGCTTTGATAAGTCAACGTGCTTTTAATGGGAAGAAGGAAGCTTGGTGAAACGCTTCTGGTTTGTTTGACTTTCTTGAGGGAAAACTAAGATCTCCAATAATCAGCAGTTTCTTCTGAAGGGCATGGAGTGGTTCTTGGCGAAAGTGCAGGGAAAACATTTCTGTTTTCCATATTCATTAGCCATAATGTTGGGGTGCACAGTTGACTTCTGTCGTGTTCAGCTTGGAAACAGAGGAATTGTTTGAATGCTCCGTGACCTTTAGCTAAAGGTGAAAAAACACATTACTTACGCTCTTAACCTTCTAATGTGTCCAAAGTTCATGCTCTCTCAAAGGAAACTTTTGCATGAAGGATATTCATTTTCAGGCAACCTGCAGATATTTTCTGTAAACAGATCAATTTTCCTGTGTAGTGTACGCACGTCCCCCTTTCTTTTTAAAACCTCTTCGTGATCAATATTCCCTGGGAACAGAAGGGTTCCCGTCTTTTCCTCCTGTGTGAATCCAGTTTCTTGCTCTGACCTCCTTACCTGCCTTCCTGCTCCTGTTAGTGCCCTGGCATTTCAGAGAAGGAATTGTGTGGCTTTGGATGTTGGCTGGTCTTTCCAGGAGGGCAGTGTCAGGTGCAGGAGATGCTGGGGGTTGGGACACACAAGGTGTTCTCAAGCAGCAGCTTCTGTGACAAAACAGCTGCTGCTTTTGGGGTGCTCTAAGTGTTTTACGTACTAGAGATAGTAAACAGGATTGGGGGTTGGTAGGGTTGGGGTGTGTACACATCCTGTGAAATTGGTGCTCCATCATCACTTGAATTCCCCTTTGTGAGCACTTTTCCCTCCCTATTAAACAAGAGGCTCATTTTGTCTTCTGCCTGCTGTTTGCCCCCATTCCCAGCACACAGCTTCATCTGGGATGGAAAGGTGAGCTTAAAGCCTCCACAGCTCCTCTGCTCCAGCTCTGAGACCATTGTGTTTTTCCCGTGCCACCTCTCCTGCCTGGGAGCAGCTCAGTAGCTCCTTCATTAAGCTCCCCATTTGCAAAGCAGCCCTTGTGCAGGAGCATCCCAGCCCGACTGCTCGTTTGCTTTGGCCCATGATAAATAACTTCCTTGTCTGTGTGAACCAGAGACAAGAGGTTGGTGCAAACTTGCGTGTTGATTTGGTGTCCAAGCCAAAATGTGGCCTGGGGGGAATCGAGTGCCTTCCCTGCCCAGACTCCTCCTCCCACCAGTTTGAGCAGGGCAAGTTAAACCCAGTGTCCTGCTGTGGAAGGTGCAGGCTCCGGGGATGGCAGGAGCTCGCTCCTCTCTGAGGTGACATGATCAGTGTGGCACAGTGGCACCAGGTAAGCCTGCAGAGGGGCACTGTATTGTGCATTACTGCTGCTGTGTTGGTTTTCCTTGGAGTAGTTATTCACACTTCTGTCTCCTGGGAGCAAAATGCCGATGTGTGTCAGTGCTCCAGGAACCAGCAGCACGGGAGAGTTTCTGGTGCACCACCCCCGGGTGCAGAGAGCACCCTCCTGCTACCAGCTGAGCGAGGGGCATCCTGAATTCTGCCTGCCGGGCTCCAGCTAATGTTTTAAGGAATGACTTGAATATAAAAGACATCCCTTGGAAATACTGACTCTGATGAGGTCTGTCACGAGAACTCAGCGCGATGTCTCTTGAGTACGTTTCCAGTGACAGATTGCATTAACTCCGAGCAGCTCAGCGGTGGATTTGGGAAAATTTGCTTTCTGCTGTGGGGCTGGGAGAGCATGAAGGTGGAGAAACAGGGCACCTAATTCCCTGCCCTAGGGTTTCCCTCCCATTGCCAGGAAGAAGGAGTTGGCTTACACGAGTTCGTATTTAAATCTTGTTTTCCCTAGGATACAGCCTTTATCCAAAACACTTCTTTTACTTCAAGCTACAGTAAACTTCTGTGGTTGTTCCTTAATCTGCTTTTTGGACATGATTTGGTGTAGAAGGTGATGCTTTGTTTTTGGTTGATCTCAAGATTGTAGATCCACAGAGTAAGAAAGAACTTTCACTAGTTATGTGGTTTGGCAAAGATGGAGACCCACTAAACCCGTTTTTGGAGCCTATTCCTGCACTTCAGACCTGACTCTGTGCTGCCCCACCAGTCCCTGGAGCCATCTTCTGCAAGACTGGGGACTTTTGCTGGTTGTCATTGTCACAGCATTTATTCAAAATACTGTGCCAGTGAAGGATTTGCTGTAGAGGTGTAAGGAACTGTAGGAGAGAGTAGGGGACATGGAAAGCTGAAAGGATCCTACGTGGACCTGCAGATAGGTTGTGGATGTTGTATGGGAGCAGGTGTGGTGGGAGATGGTGGGGGACTATGCTGCAGAAAAGATGTGATGATGAGCTAAATAAGCTGGTGCTTTCGAGGTGGGAAGTTTGGGTTTGTTGTGTGAAGAGAGCTGCTGCACACCCTGAATGGGTGTTCATGGCTTCAGGAAGCACAGCCGTGGGGGCTGGAGGAAGGGCAGACGGGTCGTTGCCGACTCAAAGGCGCCTGGATGCGACTGGGACAAAAGTCTTGTGATGGAGAAATGCTGAAAAGCAGCACTGTAGTGGATGTGCTGCTGCTCTGTGGGCACCTCTGGCTGCTGGGGGGAGAGGGCTGGCTCCGGCACCGGTCAGATGACCGGGAAGCCACAACAGCTGAGAGCTGTCCTCACCGAGACGTGACTTCTCCATGAATGGCATATTCAGACGGGACAGCCAAGCACTGCTGACAGCCCTGGTGTGCTGGAGAGGTGGGGAGAGGGCATGGAAGAGGATGCAGCAGTGCAGCTGGTACAGACACTATCGGTGCTGGCAGCCTCAGTGCAGGGGTGGCAGCAGGAATCAATGCCTTCCAACAAGGGGCCACGCGCAGTGTGGTCACCTCCTAAAACAAAAGGCCAAGTCAGCAGCTTCTGAGAGATGGATGGCAATGAGACTGTCTCAGAACAATAAGGGCATTTGTCTTTTCAGCACATGTTGCATCCCTGTAGGCAAGATAAAAATGCATGTATTCAGCCAGGTTTTTATTACTGACCTTATCTTCAACAGGGGAGCTGATTGTGGAGAAGTTATTGTTTGGTTTGTGTAGCTGATATTTTTTTCTTAAATCCACAGTGAGCTCCTCCCAGGGTTTTGGGGAGGAAGTTGGGCAGACAGCATTGTGCTTGTGGACACCCTGTTTGGATCAATAATCACCTCCTTTGCACTTCAGAGGAGATTTTCAGCAGCAGAGGATGGTTCCTGTGGGCTGGGGAGGCTGGGTGGGCTCTGTGCCACACTGGTCCCCTTGCGGCTGTAGCTGTGTCTGGACCTCATGCAGTGACAGCTCTGAAGCCATCCTGGTTCCCCCCAAATCTTTCCCCTTCCTCTTATCTTTGAGAATTGGCTTTGGGAAAAATTATTTTCTTCAGGCGAGTGCTAAAAAGTGCATTTCTCGGTCTGATGAGCAAATGCTGTGCTGCCAGCGCTAAGGGGTATCTAGGCACCAGAGAACTTTTCCTTTTATTGCTAAAATAGGTCACTCTCACTGCCAGCAGAAAGAGATGTTAGGCAACTTCTTTTTCCAAAGTTGAGGGTGTGCAGAGCAGGGTTGGGGGACACCCCCTGTCTTTGACAAATCCACCAGAGTGGTGGCCATGCTGCTTTGCTCACCCCACAAATTAATTGCTGGATGGTGTAAGGTCCTGGCATTTTCCAGGTTGGGATACGCTGCTCCATGCTGGCTGTGTGGTTCTGGGGCTGCAGGAAGCCAACAAGCCATGCTCTCCTGGGGAATGGGGTGGCTTTGCAGTCCGAAGTGGTGTGGTCATGTCTTGGACACCACCTTGGGCTGCTGTGGGCCATATGGGACATGCCAGAGCAGCAGCTGTGAAGTGTCCAGCTTGGCTCTGTGTGTCACCAGTGCCGTGGTCAGGGGGGCACCAGCCCTTTGCTGTCACCCAGCACTTCCCCTGTGGTTCACAGAACGGCACGCGAGCTGCTCACAAGCAGCAGGGACAGACCAGGCATCCTTTGTGAGATTAGATAAGGGACAGTTCATGAGAAGTGAAATAAAGAGAGATGTTTTGGCATTGTTTTTTCTCACTGCTTGTACCACACCATTATTAATTGGCCTCATTGAGTGTTTCAGTAGAAAGAGCACATTGTTAGAAAATAAAAATTATTTGCAGTACAGCACTGGGTGAGCTTGTAATGAGCAGCCCTAATCCTTGGTGGAGGTGGCGAGGAGCTGGGATTTGCTCCTCGAGGAGCGTGTGCAGTGCCCTGGCCTGTTTGTCTGCCTCCAAAAGGTGACGAGGACAGTGTGGGGCAGTGGCTTGTCACTGGGTGAGCTCTCCTGTGCCAGGGAGCTCCGCAGGTGCGGCACTGCCTGCACCCGATGCCGTGATTCGAGGCGGCTGCGGTGCCAGTGCCGCTCTGTGCCGGGGAGCCGGCTCAGCTGGCGGATGTGGTCGCTGACCCCAGGCTGCTCCTCCTCGGCATCACGGCAAAACAAGCACCGGTGGTTTTTAAGCAAAGCTGTGTTACACCGAAACTCGGCGGGGAGCTCCTGGTTGCTTTCTCGGTTGAGGACGTGGTAAGCGATGAGGATCTCACGCTTTGGGCTGCTTGAGCTGTGCTGCAGGTTCTCATCTGGCTGCGCTCTAGCTCTCCATGGGTTTGCTCCAGAGCTGTTTTCCAAGGAAGCCAGAAGCACTGGGTGTTTGTACTTGTTTTTCTGCTGGTGGGAGGAAGAGAGGAGGAGCAGTTCGCCTTTCTGTTGCAAGACTAGCTCCAGGTTTCCTTTCTGCAGGCCTCCTGTCTCTAAGGTCTTCTCCTCAGAGGCTGCTTCTTGGAGCCGTGGGAAGGCCATCTGGATGGAGCAGTCGGTAGATGCCTTGTCTGTGTGGATGTGCTCGGGGCTGGGGCTGGGAGCTCAGGGTCAGAGGTGCTGTTGGCCGTGGTGTAGCCTTGTCTGGCACCGCGTGCTGTGGGTCAGCGCCCGGGGGTGCTTCCAGCATCGCTCTCAGACCTCCCTTTCTTCCTCCTGCCTGGAGATCAGGCTGCCAGGAGCCAGCAGCTGCAGGCAGGGGAAGGAGAAATGAAGCACACCAGCAAGTGCACGTGTCCAAAACAGAAAGCGAGAGAGGCAGAACGGCTGCGCGGCTGCCTGCAGTTGTTTGCTTAGTGTGGGGGTTATCCTGAGGTCGGGGACAACACTGAAGATTTTGCTGAAGACTTTATGGTAGGTAAGGCAGCAGGCTGAAAGCTTTAACATAATTTTAAAAGGGGGATGGGGAGGAAGCATCTTCTTTTTTCCTTCTGTTGGGCTTTCTCTGTGTGTTGCCAGGAACTTTTCTGTAATACTGCGTTCAGGAGCCTCACTTTAAACAGTTCGATTAGCAAATCTAAATGAGCCTGATAGATTCAGGTTATTTGGGGTCAGAGGATTTACCAGGAAGGGGTTGGAAATGGCATTCTTGGCACTCCTAAATCCCATGATAACACAGAAGCCTTGAGACTCAGGGTGCTTTCCCTGGCTCTCCCTCCCGGAACCCCAGGCATGGGCAGCCTGGATATGTCCAACCTTCCTGATTGGCAGCAAAGGATACTTTCAGTCCCTTAGGCTGGGCCTAAGCACCTCTTCGGTCTGCTGCATGAAGAAGTGTGTTTTAACGAGGCCACTTTTGGGTCTTTAGCATTTCATTTATCTAAAAATTTGCCTGGTGCTGCCCTGCTCTGCCGGGGTGGCTTATGGTGCTGTGGCGCTCTCAGTGCCTGTCTGGCCTCAGCAGTGCTGCTCGTGCTGCCCTGCTCCCCCAGATCTGTTGATGTGCCAGAGCCCCTGACTATCCATGGTCTTTCTGCTTCCTTGATTTCTGTCATGACATTTACTGAATTCATGAAATTTGCAAAGCTTCCCAAAGCACATCCTTGTTGGAGCACCTGAACCACAAGGAACAGTGGGAAAGTTGGTGTAGAAGAGAGAAAGTCCTTACTGGAGGCAGTTGGAGATTTGAAAGCTCTGGAGAGGGTGCTCTGTCAAATCAGCAGATTTGTGGGGTGGGAGGAAGGTTTGTGGAGGGCAAGAAGAGATGCAAAAAGAGGGAGAGGTTGAGCAAAAGCCAGCAAAACAACGGAGAGGAAAAGGAGCAACGTAGTTTGGGGCTGCAGGGTTCTTGAGTTGTTTTATTTCAGGTGTCTTAGAGTTGCCCATGAGGAGGTGCTAGAAACTGGAGGTTGGGATGAGGGCAAAATCACATTTGTGTTCTTCAGTGGTGGGGAATTCAGGTGGTGCCACTGGCTGCTCTGGTGTTTGTGTGGAAGGTGGTACTGGCAGCAAGGTGCTTCCCAGCAGGTATTTTAAAACTCTGCTAGAGCAAATTGAAGCCTCTTCTGAATTGTAGAATCGTTTAGGTTGGAAAATACCTATAGAATCATCCTTAGCCCAGCGCTGCCAAGTCCACCAAGTGGTTTGAAGGCCGCTCATAAACCATTCTGGGGTTTGCATTTGAAAAACAGTCACGGCTCACAGTGCAATGTACTGGAGGAACTTTCTGAGCAATTAATCCACCTACGTCCTGCCAGGGCTTCCACGGTGCCTCTTAACAGTTCATCACAGGGCACAGAAATTTGTCAATTTTAATCCTCCTCACTCATTTTTAGGTTTTGTTTTCTTCTTCTAAAGCCCAGTGTGGATGGTAGCAGTGCAGAGCAGGTCAGAGTTACTTCAGGCCATGCCAGCAGGTTCTGAGCACCACCAACCATTTTCTGATGGGGTTAGAGGAGGCAAAAGCTCAGCTGAGTGTGGGCAGGGGGAAAAGGAAAAACAGATGGTTCTTGGGACATGCAAGAGCCTTTTTTTTTTCTCAAGGGCACAGCCTTTGAGCCTCCCAGACGGGTAATTCTTGTTTATACGCCCACAGAAGGTGACGGTCCTGGTTTTGGGCCTATTGGTGCGTCTTCCCAGACACGATGTGTTTGTTTTGTAGGTGGATGTCAGGAGCTGCATCGCTCTTCTATTTAAATATTTATTTTTAATTTAAAACCAGGACAAGTGTGAACGTGGGGAAGCTTGTCATAGGCAGGGATTCTGCTTTGGCGGGGGCTGCAAGAGTTGATGGGCTCTCTCCCTTCAGATGTTTGTGTCTGCCCTGTCTGTGGTTGGGCTGGTGGCATGTTCTGTCCTGCAGCCCCCATGGCATCCAGCACAGGTGGACTCTGGAGCTGAAGGAAAAGCAGCATCATGGGGTTGCATCCTCCCTAAACACCTGGATTTACAGCAGAGCAGCCCTGTGAGGATAAGTGGGTGCTGACCGAGTCCTGCCCTTCTCAATGTCACAGGAACCTGTCTGCAGGCACCTGCTGTCCCCGAGGCCGGAGGGGCCAGCCAGGACTGCGGCTGGCAGAAGCCTCTTGTTCCTGGTGGTTCCCAGCATTGCTCAGAACAGAAAAAAAGCAGCACCACACTACTGCCTGATAGTGAGGAGAAATAAACTTGATTCCAAAAACTGGCACAGCTTTCTAGGCACAAGGAAAAGTCGAGACCATAGGACACCACAATTCCACTTCCTCCTCCTGTTGATATTTGGCCTTTTCAGCTTTTGTGCTAGAGGGGTTGGATGTGAGGTAGGGAATCTGCTTTTCTTGGCTCCCCCAGGCCGAGTGTTTACAATCTCTGATTTTCTTCCTGACTTTCCAGAAGAACTCTCATTTTGCTCTCTGATGGTCAAAGATGTTGGGCCTCGATACTCCCTTGTACTCCACAACTGGCTGGAGGACAGTGTGACATCCAGTGCTGGGCTGATCTGTTCCAGCTTGGGAGAGGGGATCTCCAGGCACAGGTTGTTGCTATTTAAGCACCCAGATCCTTTCTTTGCCTGCCACGCACCTTGCTGGGGCAATTTCCCAGCTTCCCTAGGGCTCTTGAGCATGTTGATCTTCACTACATTTGATCAAATAATTCCTGGTGCAGCTGTTGGGGCTGAGACCCCCTTGCCCACATCAGCTGCATGCATGTGGTGTCTTATTTATTGATTTTTTTTTTTTGTTTTTGTTGTTTTTTGGTTTTGTTTTGTTGTTGTGGGTTTTTTTGTTTGGTTGGTTTTTGGGGTTTTTTTGGGTTTTTGGGGGGTTTTTTTTTGTAGGCCCTGAAATTCTTTTTTTCTTTTTGAGGAAGTTAAAACTTTCTTGTTCCAGTTAAGAACTGTTCAAAAATAGACTCCCGGGTGGAATTGGTTCTTCTAAGGTAAATGTGTGTCAGTGTTACCAGGGTTATTCTGTGACAGGGCTTTCTATGCCATTGCTGAAGGTCTTAGTTAATTAGATGATTAGTCTGCTGGTCAAGTATCTTGTCTGCAAATAAAAAATAGCAGTTGAATGTAGCTGCCTAAAATACTGCTGCTGGAATCAGTCTGTGGCACAGAGCAGGAGGGCTTCTTATTTAATTAAAATCAGGAACATACTGTACTGTACTCTCCAAGGGTCAAGGAACAAAAGGGACGTACACATAATAAGTAGCAAACTGTCCTTTCAAACCCCTTGAGCTCAGCCCAGGGGAGCTGTGTTTAAAGGGACATTTTCAAGATAACATTTGTGATTTTTCTTCTGTCTTTCCCCCCCTTCTTTTCCTTTCTCCACGCTGCTATGTGGATTATTGAAGCTGAAAGTATCCTGTGACTTAATTCTGTTTTTACTTGTTCTTCTCTTGGATTCACAATTGTCATCAGGACTGCTTGGATACCAAAAATCCCTGTGTGGATGCTCAGTGGCTGGGTTGGGCTTGCTGGGGTCCTTTCCTAGGAGCCAGCCCTGCCCGCAGCCCCAGGAAAAGGCTGGGGGCAGATGGAACAGGGGCTGAGCTACCATTCCAACGCAGTGTGGCTCTGGGAATTACTGGGAACCTTTTGGGGAGGGCACGGCACTGAGCTCTGTGGCCCAGTGCTTCAGAGGAGAAATCTCTGCATGGGGTTTTCTGAGTTGTTCTGTGCTTGCTTGAAATTCCCACCAGCCTGACGAGCTCTCGTGTGTTTGTTCCTGCAGGACGTCGCGCTGTTGGAGTACCAGCATCATTCCAGGGATTTCGCTTCCCACCTCCCGCCAGGGTCTATCATGCAGCCGCAGCGGCGGAGGCCGTCCCTGCTCTCCGAGTTCCAGCCAGGCAATGAAAGGTACTGGCTCCCTGCCTGCCTCAGCCAGGGGTCTGGGCAGGGCTGTGCTGGGGCCTGGGCAGTGGGACACTGTGTCTGGGTACTGACCGTGCTCGGGCTCTGCGCCAGTTCAGTTTCTTTGTGCTAATGGAAGTGGCACCTTTGTCTGGTTTCTTACCTTTGACTGTCATGCATTTTAAAGAAGCCTTAAAAACAACAAACAACAAAAAAAAAAACCAAACAAACCACCCCCTCAGTTCTGTGAAGCTTCACGTTGCTGTGACTGGTTGTGTTCGCGTCTTCAGCATAGGAAATGAAGCTGTGTGGTCAGGTTTGGTCTGTGTCTCCCGAGGCTGCAGGGAGGAGTGAGAAGAGCTCATTTCCTCCCCCATCTCCGCTTCCTCTGCTGCTGCTCTTCCTCCCCGCTTTCATTGTGTTTGTTTCTCTTTCTGCATTCCCCTTACAACTTTCTCCAAGCTGCTTTTTTCCTATCTGCTCCCGTCATGCCTCTCCCTGTGTCCCTGTTTCCTGTTGTAGCCTCATGGAAGGCTGGCAGTGTTTTTAGGTGCAAGTCAGGCAAGTGCTGTGGCTGGGAATGCTGTACATGCTTTAACCACAGGAGCTGATTTGTTTGAAGGACATCACTCTCACTCTCTGTTTCAGTGCAAAACGCTGCTCTCTCTCACAGTTTCTCTTCTGCATTTGATGTTTAATGGTTTAGGAAAAAAACTGGCCTGGAAGTGAAATGAGAACCTTCATACAGTAAATTTATGCAAAACATTTTTTTAAATGCTTATTCCTTAGGCTAAGAACAAAACTAGTGCACAGTCAGAGACAAATCTGTTTCTCTAAAATGACTGTTGATAGGGGAGAGGAGTAAGAACTCAGGGTGCTGGATGTGTAATAAATACAGACAGGATCCTCTTTTTCTGGTAGTTCAGCTTGGTGCTCAGCAGAAACAAACCCATGAGAATTTGGAGGCAAAAAGTGGCTTCTGAAGTTCATTCTGCATCTGGCTGTGGCCTTCTGGGTTATGCCTGTGGCACCTGCACGTACAGAGGGTTGTGTCACTTTTGATAACCCATAATTTATTGCAGCATGTTGCACTGCCTTGGCTCACTTTGATTTCTCAGTGCTTTGATTTCTTAGCACAGAGTAACACGGTTAAGTTGGAATTGGGTCAGATTTAGCTAAATTTGGGGGAGATGGGTAAAGAGGACCAAGCAACATGCTCTTGCCTGTTTTTGTTTTTCACACTACTGATGGTTTGCAAAATGGAGAAGCAGTTCTGCTCTCCAGTAATATGCCATTTAAAAAAATGTATCTTGGCTTTTCTGTGTCACTAAAAAGCCCAACTGCGAACCTTGGTGTCTGCTGTACCACATGCCTGATCTGTTGTGGTCACCCAGAAGTCTCCCTTTGGCTTTCAAATGTTTCAAAGTCCCTAAACTTAATTTTATGTCGATAATCACGTGAATGTGGATAAATGCTAATCAGAGTTGTCTGGGGTGTTATACATCCACATGCTTATCGTGGTACCTCACTTTCAACCTGAATGGTGATGTTTTGGCATGCTATAAAAAGAAACCCTTTTAATAGATTCAACTTACGTTTCATCCCTTTTCCCCTTAACATCCAAAAAATTGTGCTTTTGCAAAAATTCTACTGTGTAGTAAAGCTAAAAATACTGCTTCAGTTCAGTTGACATCTTGTGCCAGAATGCTGGGACATAGACTCATTGAAAATTTTGGGGGCATCTGGGGATACAGAAGGGGGGAGGGTCTTTGAAGCAATTGTCAAGAAATTTTCAATCCAATGTAATTAGTTATTCAGGTGATTCAACTTGGGTGCCACTAGTGTTGGGGAGGTGTTAGTCTGTTCTGCAAAGCCAGCTGCTGTTTCTCTGCATCTTTAAGCCCTACACTTAAAAATCCATCCTCTGGGGGCTTTGCTAGTTCACCTTTGTGGTCGGAGGAGCTGCTGTAACACAGGCCCTGCTGTGCTGCAGGAGGAGCCCTTTGGCTAGTGGTTGCTCACCTGGGGCTTCCAGGATCAAGACCCCAGAGCTCCTGGAGCTGGTAGGGTTGGTCACTGGTGCCCTCCCCAAAAAATAGCTGTGGCTCTTCTGGTGCAGCGCAGAGCCTGGGTGAGCGAGGGTGGCAATGGCAGCCATCTCTGCAGCTGAGTCCCCTTGGCAGGCTCAGCGCCTTGGCTTTGTTCCTGCGCTGGGATTGATGGTTTCGAGCACAGGCAGCTGGCTCTCGGCATGAGGGGCTGGGAGGAGGGAGACCAAGGCAAACAACATCCACAGCACGGCGTAGGGGGTGAGTAGAAGGAAGCACAGGGTGTGCTGTGTCTGAAAGGAAGACCCTCGCTGTGGTTCCCTGCCTGACAGCCCACCTGGCACTCTGCGGTGGCGGGCACGTGACAATCCTCCTCTTGAAGCAAGTGTCAGCAGAGGGGAACCCTTCCAACCCCCCGTTGCTTCGGGAGTTCAGAGGAAGCAGCCTGTCTGCTCTTGGTTGTGGTGGCTGATGCGCTTCCAGGATCGCTCTGCTCCTTAAGGATATCAGCTTGCAAGTCTGGTGCAAGTGGGATGTGGCAGGCTGACAGTGCTGGAGATGGAGCCCTGTGTGCATTCCCACATGGACATCCCTGCCCTGCCATCACCGTGCCTTGCACTTCTCCAGAGCACTGCCTGCAGCTGGAGAGGGTTCAGCCCTTGTGCCACTGGGTCCCAGTTCCTCTGAGCCCACCTGCCTGGTGGGTGGCTGTTTGCTGTCCTATCCTGGAAACCACAGGGATTCACTTTACTCTGGGTGTGAGTTTTGGGGGGTTGTCCCCTATTTTGGCTTTACGTTCACTTTGGGCAGATCTCTGAAGCCTCTGCAGGCTGCCTTTCCTTGTGGTATTGGAGGTTTAACCCTCTGGATGCTCGAAATTCCACAGAAATCATTTGGGATTGCTTAGGTGGTCTTCCTCTAGCTGTGCTGGTTTTCAGTCTGTCATGGCTGCAGTTTTGCTGTGGGTGGTTAGTGGTGCACGGTGATGGTTAGTTGAGATTCAGTGGAAAGGGAGCAAGAGGTGAAGCATTTCACCATGAGCACAGTGTGTTAAGCATGAATCAAGTGTTGTTGGCAAAAAGGTGTTGAGTGCTAATTTGCTGGAAGGAATGGAATGCTGAGATGGTCCCGCATTTTGGGGCTTCTGAGCAAGAAGCTCGTTGGGAAGTTGCAGACTGCCCTTCTCTGTGCACATCAGAATCGAGAGTTGTCATCCCCCTTGGTGGCTGGGCAAAGACTTGAACTCCCTGTACAGCAATTCTGGCTTGGAGGAAGGAAGAAAAACCTGAACCACTCTGAATCTCTTGCTATCGGGAACATTGGCTCTGCCTGTCTTTGCAGGGATGTGCTGCTTTCCGTGATGGTTTTTTTGGTAGCAGGCTTTTTCTTGGAAGGATCCACAGACTTCCCCTTAGCTTGTTCAGTTGGCTGTGCCAACTGGTCTGCAGGAGTGAAGAAAAGTATTTCAGGATCTGCTGTTGGTACAAGTCGTACCATGAATATTTGCAGTGGAATGTCCTGGCAAGGTGACAAGGATTAGGGCTTTTTTTCCTCTTCTATATATATTTTGGTCCTCAAAAGAAGTGAGAAAAACTGGGTTGAGTGTTAAATGGCAGGTGCCAGTGGGTGAGGGGTCTGAAAAATCAAGGAACTGGCTTTTTCTGACTTTTCATATGTGTTAGGATTTTAGAGCAAGGTTCCATATTAATTCAGGAATGCTGGGGTGGATACTTCCCTCTGCTTTTCTGGCAGAAAATGTGGCCGTAAATAAGTGGTGTGTGTATATTCCAGTGTACAGTATATTCCACCTTTATCCAGAACAAGATGAGTCACTATTTTCGTAGATTATTTTCCCAGTCCAGGGGACCATGCTCCTCTTTCCGAGCTGTTCTGCTTAGCAGGCACAAGGAGTCTGAAGCGTTTGCCCGCTGTTGATCTGCAGGATGACATTTAGGATCCATTAAACAGCTGCTGTGTTTCTACAGCCATCTGAGATAGCCGAGTGCAGTGTGCACGAGAGCAGACTGGATCTCCCTGCCTCTTGAATGGGATTAATCCTGCTGGCCAAGGAGCCCAGGGAGCACTGGGAAGCTGGGCAGTGTGCGTGGCCCTGGAAATCCCATGCAGCTCTCAGTCCTCATCTGTGCTGGGCCAAATAGCACCAGCTGCTCCCAAGGTAACAGCACAACCAATTTGATTTTATTTATGGTTTTTAATTAAGTTTCCATTTTTAAAGGTGATCCTTTTCTCAGGAGTGAGCAGCGGTGCAGCTGAAATCCCCAAGCCATATATCTGTGTCTTTCACGCTGGAAATGATGTACCAGGAGCTGTGGGCTGTTTTTTTCCCTGTAATTGAACGTAGGAAAACAACATCTGGAGAGGGCAGATGCTGGCGTGTAGGCACTTGAAGACAAGCCTTGTCTTGCAGACTCTGGTGTGGGCTGCCCGGTGTGTCCATGGATGGACATGGAAGGTGACTTAGGGTATGGGGTGTCTCTGAAGCCATTGGTTCAGGAGTGTTCCAAGCCACCCAGGGCTCCTAAGAGGGCTTTCCTGGCAGGCTCCAGTTTTGGATGCCTGGGGAGGAAAGCGTGTCGGGGAGTTTGTGGAGAGAGATAAATATTCCTTCTCTTCCTCTTGAGTGAGGCAGTGCCATTGTGTTAAAGCTTCTGCTGGTCCTGTCCATGAATAATTCAGGCTCTGTGTATGGGGATCTTCAATATGCAAGTTTTAAATAAAGCATCTGCTCTTATCTAAATTGCAGTTGGCTTGCAAGAAGGTGGCTGCAGGGTTGTGCAGGGCAGCTGAGAAACTGCTCCCTGCCCTTGTGTGGGAATGTGCAGCCCGAGCATCCCGAGGATGCACCTGGGTGCTTGGTCAGACCTCCTGAGAACCTGGGAGTCCTTCAGCTGGGCCACGTGGTGAGCTAAGCATCCTGCTCGAGGCTGTCCCACACCTTTGGCTTGGGAAGACTCAGTCCTGCTGCTGGCAGACTTTCCTGAGGGCGTGGGAGCTCTGTCTTCCCGCCCAGACACGCAGCTCTTCCTGTCAAGTCACGATGGTTTATCTCCCTCTCCACCTACATGACAAAGGGAATATATCAGCTGGCCATGGACATGTTTTTCTAGGTGCCTGGTGGCAGTTTTGCTCCTACAAACCCTCCAGTTTCTCTCTTTAACAGGTCCCAGTTTGCCCAGTCTCACACTCTGGCTCACATTAGCTGTAAAGGGGTTGTTGAAAGCTCTGACAAATCTTAGTGTTGGCTATAAATAATTCACTTCAACACCAGTGGTTTTCTATATTACTCTCTCTCAGAAGCGTTTTATTGTCTGTCTGTACCTGTGGGGGTTGGATACTCTCTTTAGTATTTTTGGAGACAATTTCCCACCAAACCATCTCAGCTGGAAGAAATAAACAGCCTCAGCAAGGCCATCATTTGTCTTGGTTCTGGTTCTGGGAGACAGTGAGAATCAATTTTCCAGCCTGGTTATGTTGTTTGGCCCTATGGTGTAGGGAGAACAGTATTTGCAGATGGGAGCAACTCTGAAGTGTGCTCTTGCAGGGAAGTTGGTGGGGGCTGGCTCGGAATCACTACTGGTGTTTTGAGCCCTCAGTGCAGGAGGCTGTGGGAAGTCAAGCTGGGTTTGCTGGATGTGACAGAATAGCCTTTGTTCCTCCTGCAGCCACCTTCTGTTGCTCAGCTGATGGAAAAACAGGAGGGTTTGAAGACCCAGGGGGAGAGTTGTGCTGCTCTGAGGAGCCGGACGGTGGGCTAGTGGGGAGGAAGTGTCTTTGGCCTTCTGAAAAGTTTGTACTTGCCCATTTCCCAGAGATTTGGCTTCAGGAAAGTGAAAGTATGATCCCTCACAGGAAGATCTCTCCACAACTGCTCTTACAAGTCCCAAGGGCAGCTCAGGATATCTCATTTGATCCTTTCTCCCTAGCTGTCAGCTTAATGACTGGACTCAGTCATTTTAGAGGTCTTTTCCAATGGTAAGGTTTCTATGATTCCTTGATACCCAGCTACTGGACAACCCCTGTTTTCAGCCCATCTTGTGCTTAGCTGGCTCTGGTGTAGGCATAATGTAGCAGAGGATGTTTTCTTCCTAGGTGCTGGTCATCCACACTTACTGGACAGAGCTGCATGTGACCCACACTGCTGTAGGATTTTACCTGCTCACACCTTCCTTACACCCTCCGTGAGTCGGCTGAGGAACAGGCCCCGGTGAATGAGTAACACAGTTCTGCAGCTGGGAGGCTGCAATTCGTTTGTCAGATTAGCAATAAACCAAAGGTCTCATCTTGGGTTATCTTGGTCTTCTGGACCTGGACCTGCCCCAAGCAGGGCTCTGTGGAGGCGGTTGGAAGTTGGGCAAACCCTGGGCGCTCAGCCTTGTGTGTCAGCATATCTCACGCTGCTCCGCTTCTCTGAAGTAGTTTGTGGTGAAGGACCCAGGTGAAGGCTAACCTGCCCCACTTTGTAATTAACGCTGGCATTTGCTTTGCTTCATTTAATTATGCACAACTCACATGCAATTAAAAACACTCTTTCCCTTCAGCCAAATAGGAATCTCTGGAATAAACCAGCGGGGTGGGAGCTGTTTGGGAAATGCAGCAAACCCCAGCCTTAGTGTAATGGGAGGGTTTTTCAGGCAGAGTAATTTTTGCGCTGACAGCAGCACCGTCGCTGTATGAAGTCTGCTGTAAAGAGCTTGCTGCAGGTGTGGATGTGAAGAGTGAAAGGTGTGAAGGCTTCAAGCAAAAGCATTTGTATTTGTGGCCAGGACAGGCTGAGCGGGTTGTGTTGGGCAAAGTAATCTCGGGAGCGGCTGGAAATTCCAGTGGATAAAGTTAATAGCTGTTCCAGTGGATGTGGAAATGGAAATAAAATAGCACCTTATAACATTGCAGCTGCTTTCCCTGGCGCGGCCCCTGCCTCGCTGTGAGTAACCGCCTTTGTAAAGCTGAGTGGTGCTCTCATCTTCAGAATCCACGGGGTTTTTTTCTGAGTGGAGCAGTTGTGTCGGGTTCCTGACAACTGCAGAGGTCTTGGAGCCATCCTGTGTCAATTAGCAGCTCCTTGGTAATATGGCCTTTAAAAAAGGGGAAGAAGTGAAAATAAATACATCTGATTTTTAATTGCCTCAGTACAGCAGAGCCTTGGGTGTTGGAATATTTTAGCACCTGCCCAGCTTAACAGTTGCTTATTGTTCCTGGGTTTTACAGCAGAGCCTGAAATGCTGGCATGCAGCTGTGGGCAGGCAGGGATTGTGTGAAGGGCTGGGACCAGCCAGCAGGAAACCTGAGAGGTGCCAGGAGAGATTTCTGGGCTTGCTCAGAAAAGTTGAGGATCATTCAGCATGAAAGTGTTTGCAGGTGAAGCGAGCTGTGCTTCAGTGCCAGATTTTCAGGTCTGTTCAGCTCTGAAGGACTTTTTGCTGTGTGAGCTGTGCATTGCCTCGGACGTTGGAGCACCAAAGGTAGTGTTGGAGCCTCCCCATTCTCCTGTCCCCTTTTGCTGGGGGGGAGGAAGAGGATGAGCCAGATTCTGTTTCTGTGTGTCAGCAGCAAAGCTGCTGCCCAATCCCAATGCCAAACCCACAGCAGCAGAGCGTGGCTAGCATGGGCTTTGTGCCTGCTGTTGATGTTTAAATTAAAAAATAACCTCCCCGGTTTTATTATCTTGATTCCCTGGAAGTGGGTGAAGTTGGCCATGCTGCTGCAGGAAGGGGCATAGGGCAGTGCTCAGGGCAGTGCCCCTAAGAGACACGATTTCTACAAGATCTCCCTGGATGTGATCCAGAGCCATTATAGCTGCTGGCTTCAGGGCTCTCTGGATCCTTCCCTTCTTGCCATCTTCTCTGAGATGTGTAATGTCAGCAGTTGCAGTTTGTGGGGGGCAAACAATGCCTAAGACCCCCTGTCTTCTATGCTTGCTCTTGACAAAACCCCTTTCTCCCTTCTCTTCAAGCAGCTCCAAGGGCTGTGAAGTTTGTTAGAGTTTGGTAACTGGGGAGGACACTTTATCACCAGCTTGGGAGAATTGCAGCAATCTTGTTTAAGGGGAAAAGAAAAAAAATCATGCTCTTTCACAAGCTTTGAATCTCCTGTGCTTTGCTTTATTTTTTTTTTTTTTAAGAGACACTTCTGCCTGAAGTGTTAAAAACACACCCTTGGAGCTGCTGCAGCAAAGCTGATCCTAGGGCATAGTAAAAGGTTTAATGTATTTTTGTAGGATCCCTTTACAATTCCCACAAGAGAATCCTGCTAAGGAAAACAGCTACAAAAAAAGTTCAACATTTGTTTTGAAAAAGCAAAACCAAGCCCACTCTCCAGGTATTACCAGCTGCATCATATTTAACAGGTAAAAGATGTTTGAGCTCAATGTGAGTCATTGGTGCAGTTTCTGTCACTGGATAATGTGCCTTTACAGCCTGCCAGGTTTGTGTCAGAGATGTGCAACTACATGTGGCTGGTTTCTTTCCTCCCCCATCCTGGAAAAATCAATCCTACTGTCTAGCCATGGAGGAGTAGGCATTTTTCCCCCAACATATAATCTTTGGTATTCCTATAGAAGATGCTAAATATAAGCACTGGTGCAGGTAGCTTTGACTGAGCCAAATGTGGCAGAAGGGGGCTCTGCCTGGTCTTGGAGGCAGGGGAGGATTTATGGGGCAGATTTGAGGATTTTCCCAGCTTTGCCTTTTTCTGACCAGGCCAACCCGTGTGTCATGACAAGGAAGGTTCAGACCTGCAGCTTTGTTCGCTTTGTCCTGGTGTAGGGACAGCGTGTGGTGGGACAGGAGATGGCAGTGGGGCTTTCCAGGGGACTCAGCGGTGCTGAGGAGGGGGACAGCAGGGTGGCCCCTTGGGCTTGGAGGATGTGCCATGGAGATGCTCCATGCCCAGCAGCCGAGCTATGGGGCTGTGCATCTGGGTCTGCAGGGAGCTGAGATGTTTGAGTGCAGAGCCACCTCACCTCCCTGCATGGATCCTTCTGAAAAATGGGCAGAGGTTGAGCCCTGTCCTCCTCGAGTGGTTTGCAGTCGTGGAGCAAGGGAGAGTGGAGGCGGTTTCTTTTCTAAAGGCTCCTTTCCCTTTGTCCCCAGATCTCAGGAGCTGCACCTGAGAACCGAGGGGCATTCCTATCTCTCTGACCTGACCAAGCCATCAGACTTGGACTTCATTGAAACCAAGAGGCCGCGCCTGGACCTGCTGCAGGACCCTCTGCTACGGCACTCGCCTCTCCTGAACCAGAGCCAGCAGGGAGGCACAGAGGATCTCTCAAAGGTAAGGGACCGTGTGCTGCCAGCTGGGTGAGGGGTCTGGATTTTGGGCTTGTGTACAGCTGCTTTTGAGGCTCTGAACCACTGCTGAATTCAGTGTAGATGGTGGTTCCCAGTGCATCAAGCACTACATGGTGGTACTGGATGGTTTTCCCTGAGGTGGGGTGTCAACTTTGGGGGAACAGAAGCATATCAGGTTTCCCCATAACTGTTACAGTCATGGGCTTTTTTTAGTGGGCTGTTAGATGCACCAGAACAATTTGGAAGCTCCTGTAGGCTGAATTAAAGATGGTCATGTCTGGCTTTTCTGGATACTCTGCCTTGATTTGATTTTTACTTGACGCTTCTCATTTATCACATCTCTTTATTTAATACTGGTGTTTGAAGGGCTGGAATACGTTTCTGGTGGTTCTTTAATATAATCTTCCCCAGGAAAGCCTCCCTTGTCCCAGTCTCGTTTAACAAAGCAAATCGTTTACTTAAAATTGTCCCCTCTGCACACGGAATAAATGTTGCAAAGAGAAATCTCTTGCTTGCGTGCCTGTTTGGATTTGCTTTTATCTTCTCTTGCGGTAAATTGTATTTGATTTTACCTTGAGTTTGGACATGCTCCTGGTTGGCAGGAAGGTCTTGCTGGATAAATGTGCTGGGAGCAGCTGACTCTGATGCCAGTGCTGAGGGTTCACACAGCTGCAGGCTGGTCTTGGGAATTGCCTGAGCCCTCAGTGAAATGCAAAGGAAGTCACATCCATACCCAGGGTGATGGGGATGGTTTGCTGTATCACTGTGGGAGCTGACTGAACTAACACACAGACAAGAAAGCTCTTCCTTGGGAATGCTGGGATATTCAGACATCTCTTATCTGTACAGTACTGGTGGGCTTTAGCTGAGATCCCTCTGAGCTGTCTTATAAAAAGAAGGATATTTAACTCTGGACAAGTTCAGATACCTGAAGGTTCCAAAGCATAGAATGTCCTCAGGAATGTTGGTTGGGTGACTGGTGGGGAAAATGCTCTGTTGTCCACAAAATAAAAAATAACCCTTTCCAAAGATACGAGGAAACCAGGAAGACTTTTCTGTCTTCACATTATTCCCACCAGCAGTTCTGTTCTTCCTCTCACCAGAAAACCGTGGATTGTCTCAACTATTTGTTTCTAGTAGGCAGAGCCGCTCTTGAGGAATTAGTTCTTCAGTTTAGGGACTGCATTTGCTTCTTGGTCTGTGACACATTTCCAAGAATTACATGCATTTTATGGGGCTTAAAACATTTGTTAATGAAAGAGAGAGAGCTGAGATGCAATACAGCAAGACAAGATTATGCTTTTAGTGGAGCCATTTGTAATTTTTAGGGTCTGGAAGGAAGAAAATGTGGTGTCTCTGACTGGTGAGAGCCTGAGTGAAGCTGGGATTAGTCACTCTAGACTAGCAGGAGCTGCTTCCAGAATGGGTTTGATGGAGCTCACTGCAAGACTGCTCAAGTGGCTGGGAGCAAAAGGCAAGTCTGGGACACAGGCTATATCTGCCTTTGCAGCTTGGGAAATTGGGTTAATAGCAGTCTTTTGGCATTTGTCCTGAGCGGTTTTCCTCAAGCTAGTCTATAAACTGCTGGTGGACGTTAAGGTTGTGGAAAAGCTCCTGAAGCCAATATGCATATTGCTCTGAGCCTCAGTGTGTTGGAGGAGCTGCTCTGGGTGCGGGTCCAGGGGAAATGCAGAGAGCTGAGGCTGCCCTTTGGGCACAGCTCTGGACACCTGCAGGACAAATGGGCACAGCTAGAACCTCTTCTTGCACCCACGGTTGATTTGGCACTGGGCTCTGAACTCACCACTTAGGACAGATGATAAAGGCCTTGCTGAGAGGCTCTGTGCTGAGCGAGACGTGTCCTGGAGCAGCGGCACACACATGGTGGCAGGACATATGTCCCAGTGACCAGAGCTGGAGAGAGATATTTGCTGTTCTGTCTGTGCTGCTGACTCAGTGCCTGACGAAGTCGCTCGATACTTTATCTAGGGCAGCTTTGCCAGCCGGGTGAGCTCTTTGGGTGAGATGCACCACGTGAGCCCAGTATTGCTAAACACGCTGCTGGGTGTTTAGACAGAGTGTCCCAGGAGTTGTCCATTTATCCGTTACCCCATTCCTCGTTGTTGCAGTCATTGCGTGGGGAGGAGCTCAATTTACTCACTGGGGTAATAGCACTAGGACGGGTTTTCATGGTGATTTTGCAGATTGAGCTCATTTTTGCACAGTAAGAGCTCCACAAAGCTCTCAGTAAAAAGGGTAGGGGTTTGGTTACACGCTCTGGGCGCCAGCCTGGCTGTCCCAGGGGATCTAACTCTAATGGATGTTGCTCTTGGGCAGTGGATATGTCTTGGTCTCTCCTGGTTTCAGAGCAGCCCTTGAGCTGAGATGCAGAATCAGGTCTGTGGTGGGGTATGAGTTTAGCACATCCCTGATAACCATTGATAACTGGATTTACCAACCTTTGGCCTGGGGGAGAGAAGTCAGTACATTTCTAAGGCCTTTGTTTTGAGCCATAATCTGTGCTCTGAACACAGATGGAGCAACTGATGGGGCAACTGCTGGTAAGAGGCTCAGAGTATTTCCCCCCCACAAAGAGAAGTGGATTTCTCATGTCTTTTCTCATCTACCTCTCCCAAACAGGAGGAGAACTGGGCCCCTTAGACCCTGTTCAGTATCACAGCAGCCTCACTCTAGGCAAGGCGTAGTTTATAAGGAGAAGCTCTTGGATCAGTGCATTCTCACTGGAGAAAGCAGACACACTTTTGGGCAACGTGCCTTTCAAAAGCAGCAGCTTTCAGCTAAATCTCACTTGGACAAGTAAAAGATATTACCTTTCCTTATGAACCTCACATTGCTCATATCCTCAAACACTGGTGTTTCTTTTCAAGCCAGAGGGCAGAAGATTGTTTTCTTGCCTGCTTTACCTCACTTCAACGTCTTTTTCCCTGCTGTTGCATGTTGTTATGTTGCTTCAGTGCTGTGGTCCTGGGCTCTTGCTGCTGGATGTGGCTTGGAGGGCTCTGGTGAGCACAGTCTGCTGGGGAGAAATGAAAACGCCCCATGCCCTCTGTGCCAGCTGGGGCTGATGCGCTCCCAGCAGGAAGGTGCTCCCTTGAGCTGGCTGACAATAACCAGAAGAACTAAAGCAGGGCTGGTTTTTCAGTCACTGCAAGCCTGGATGTGGGATTCACTGGAAAAGCTGCTATGATGTGGTTTTGCCAGGTGTATTCTTGGCTGAGATGCAGGAGCTCTTTCCCAGGACCCTCGGTGGCTTCTGCTTTCTTTCCAGTAAAGTCAGGGACCTCCATCACGTAACAGCAGCCAGGAGTGAAGCAGACAGCCCCAGAGCAGGCCAGTGATGCTGTGTGTGATCCCTGTCCCTGCACACGTGTGCACAGCTGCTGCTGCCCATGATCCTGCCCCACAGGGATAGCGAGCATGGCACATCTGCTGGATCAGTGCCTGCTCTCCCCTCTTCAGAGCTGGAGCCTCATCCTGCCTCTCCCCTTCCATCTCTTCTTATTCCTGTTATGCTTTCGCTTGTTCTTCTCCCCATTTTTAAGACTGCTCTTCCACCATGTACGTGGTTTGCTGCTCCTTCCTATAGGATGTGTCTGTCGTGATCTGCATTTAGTCCCCTTGCAAGGGCTGGCTGGCTGCACTGGTGGGTGGCCTGTTGCTCTGACAGGAATTCACTTACAGGGAGCCATGTAATCCCATGGGAATGGGGCTGGGTGGAGACTTAGGAAACTTGAACCTTGCTGCCATCTGCCCTGGCAGGCTGCTGGTCACTGGGTAAGCCTCTTCCCCTTTTGCTATCTCAGAATTCCCCATCTGTACAAGGGGCAATGGCACTTCCCTCTTTTGTAAAATAATTAACAACTGTGGATGGAAAAAGGCAATTAAGAAGCCATGTGTTGTTAGGACTTGGACTCTGCTTTACATTGTGCAAAGGCTTTAATTTCTTCCCTTTCTGCATGGGTGTTTCTGTTGTGTTACAGACTGAAAAATGGAATAAGAAAAGTGTGGGGGGCTAGTCTTGGAAAGGATGGCACCAAGGTCAGGAAATAGGTATGGCAAAGCAGAAATTAGGGCAAAGGGTATTTTGCTTTGATGCGTATCAATGTAGCTTTAAAAGCAATTAATTGAAAAAGGAGGAATTAGCACATTTGAAATGCCTTTTTAATGATGCATTGAAGCCAGCAGTGTACATGCCAAATTTCACACTGGTTGCCCGTTCCAGAGCCCAATTTACAATGAACTCCTGGAAGACAGGCTGTGGGATGGAAAAGGCTCTTGGCTAGCCTGCTAACTCCTGCCCTGGCCGCAGGCTGGCAGGGCACTGAGGACAGCAGAAAGGCCTTTTGGGAGCTCTGCTTCCTCCTCGCTGCACTGGCCTGTGCCTTGGGAATGCTGGTCCCTGGTAGCTGCTCCATCTGTTTCACCCGATGCACCAGGGAATGGGAGTGGGATTGGGTCTCTGGCAGCAGGGTTTGCCCTGGTACAGGGTGGAGGGGCAGTGCCACAGCTCCCAGCACAGATAGCTGAGCTGGCTGGTAAATCACCAGTTGTGTTTCTGCTCCGTGGCTTTGTTATGGGAACATTGATCTGTTGCTGGGATTAACCTCTCAGAGTTTCCAGTGGGTTGGTCTTGCAGTTATTAATGAAACTGGCTGGAACTTGTGTTGACCTTGGCAGAGGCCCCAGTTGGCTTGGAGGTAACTGGCAAATGCATAATCTCTAATTGAGTAATCCAGGGCTAGGGGAAGGGAGCGGAGGGGGTGGACACTCAGCAGTGCTTTGAGCTGGGAGAGCCGCGGTGCTCCTGCTCCGACGGGATGCTGGGAGTGGAGGCCTCAGCACGGCGCCGAGCACGGCGGTCACTGAGGGAATTAGCAGACCCAGCGAGGCAGCATCTCAGTTCCGGCACCCCAGGCTCCCTCTGGTAGAAAACAGCCCAGAATTCCAGTACCTCCCCGGGATTTATTGCTGTGGAACAATAGCAGAGAGGAGCTGGAGAATGGAACAAGCTGTGAGCACCGGCCTTCCCTGGACATGTGTCCTCTCATAGCCTCTGAGTTTGCAGCCACAATCTCACTGGGCTCTCCCTTCCCTGCTGGAGGTTGTTTTTCACTTGGGCTAAAGAGCTCTGGGCTTGTTTCTTGGGCTTTTGGGGAATGTCTGCAAGCGGAGACGCAGTGACAGCACAAGTCTGGTTTCCCCAGCCGTGCACCTCTGCTGTGAGAGAGGGAGATGCTTCCTGGGCCAGCTGCAGCTGTGCCCACATCTGGTGGGGAGGGGCCGGCTCCAGCAAGCCCTGTGGGACACCCAGACAGAGGGATCCTGTGGAGCTGTGGTAGCACCCATGGACATGGGACACAACAATGCTGCCAGCACCCTGTTGCTGCATCCCAGTTATCCAAAACCCAGGTGAGATGCAGAGAATGTGCCTGTGCCTGGCTTGACCAACCCTGTAGGAAATGAAATTCCTCAAACACGCTGCCGTGAAAAGAACTTCTTGTCCTGAGGACTGTGGGTGCTCCGTGCAAAGCCTGCACATGCTGCATGGCCTCCCCACTGCTTCTTGGAGGAGCGGACTTCTGTGGAAGTAGCTCTAACCTCAGATCTGAGCAGTGAAATGAAACAATTTTAGTGGGTACAAACACACCTACGTCTTTCCTGCTTTTGTCCTCCTTCCCCTGCAGAGAATAGCAGTTCTTGTGAACACTCCTTGTGGCTGGGCTCTCCCTGTGAAGCTGAGCCAGTGGAGCTGGGTGCCCATCAGGAGCGAGTGGCGTGGGCTTGTCAAGTCCAGCAGCTCGAGTGGAGCCGGGGCTGTCGAGTCAGGAGGATCCTCGTGTGACGTGTTTGACACCCACCCATCTGCCGTGCGCTTGCTCACACTGTTGACTTGTGCCTGATAAAAATGTGGTTGCAAAAAATGATTCGGTGGGGTGGGGAAATTTACGTTAGGGCAGCAATGATTCAAAGCTTTTTCTGGGAAGATGAGGGACATGTTGGCATTCTTTGTCATTCCAAACATATTTAAAAGCTGAAATATTTGCATTGTTCACGTTGCCACAGCACAAACACTTCTGGCTGGATTTCCCCGCCCCCCACCGCTTTCCTCCCTGCTCCAAAGATAATTTCTAAATCATGGGAGGATGGGATGAGTGTGAGTGTGTCACCCCCTGCTCAGCTGCACTGGAACACACACCTTTGAGAGCGTGTGCCTGTGCTGTGCAAGCAGGGTGGCTCTCCTGGCATGCCTGGCAGTCCATTCCATTGCCCACTGTGTCAGGGTGGCTGCAAGGGGCTGTCAGCAGCCCGTGCCATGCACCAGTGTGGGATGGGAAGCCAAGGGAACAGCCTGAGGAGTATCTGGAATCTCTGTCCCATGCATGGACTCATGCTGGTTTCATTTGAAAAACAGATGCTTTTGGGCGTTGCATAGTCCTTGTGAGATGTTTGGCTCCTCCATCTGGCCCTGGGCTGAGGGGCAAAGGGAAGGAGCACCATGATTGCAAGACAACTGGTTTTATTCCATTTCTCAGCTGAAGTTCCTCTGGCCAAAGAACTGAACTATGGTCTGAGAGACTCGGGTATGGCAGGAAAAGCCCTTTTGGGCTGCAGAAGCATTCCAGAGGCAGGATGTAAAAACCCTTGACCCTTCCCTGAGCTGCTGGCAGCCCGGCTCTCCCCTGCCCTGTCTGCTCCAGCCTGCAGTGGTCTCCAAGGCACAGAAGGCAGGGCCAAGGCTCAGTGCAGCTGGAAAACCAACAGGAGAACTGACAGTGCCTCAAGCACAGGTTGTTTCACACTTCTTCAGCTCGTTTGTGGTGATCGACATCCAAAACAACCTTTTAAATTGCCTTTCAAGCCACAGCGGTGGCGAAGGACGGTGTGATAAGGCTGACTGCTTCTCGGGAACCTGCTTCATCATTTACATAATTGGACTTTTCTGTTCCACTCAGTCAATATTACAAGGCTCGCGCAGTGCGACATCTCACCTGATCTGCTGGAGGGAAAGAAAGTCCCTTGACTTTGTGTGCCTCACCCCTGTAATTGGAAGAAATATTGCTGGCTCTTTGTGCTTGCAGTAGGCAGTGTGCTGAGCTGGGTGTGCTGTGTGGATTCACGGAGATTTTTCTTTTCCATCTATGGAGTGTTTGTACATGTTGTGTGTATCTCTTTTATCTCCTAGCAAGAATTCTAATGTGCCCTGTTTTATCCTGGAACTACAGGAGAGAGGAGAGCTAGTTTGCTGCTTTGTTAGTCCTCAAATGGGACTTAGAGTGTTGGTATGGGAAACCTGTGCTGGTCTGCAGTGCATTGCTCCAGAGCATGAGGATGGTGTGGGGTGAGGAGAGCTGTTCCAGCCACCACTTTTGCCTGTGCTCAACTGGTTGTGTTCATTTGTGTTAAAAAGGAACCCCACACCTGGAATAAATGTCCAGGGAAGAACTCAGTCCTGGTATCAAGAAGAACACCCTGGCTATTTTTCTCCCCCCTGCAGTCTCAGCCAGATCTGTTTTTCTTCTTTTCCCCTCATGTTCTGGGAGGGGATGTGGGTGCTGTCAGGCATGAAACATTGTTCCAGCTCCTGTCAGATCCAGAAACACTCCAGGATGGGTTATGTGGGATCTCCCAGTTAGTGCAGGTGACCAGGCAGCAGGAAGTGGTTACCAGTTTGCAAGCACATACATCTGACAGATGAACTGGGCCCCCACTCCTTGTTCAGCATCCCTGCATGCCCCTCCTACCTAAGGGTCTTCCTGGCACTTCCTGGGAGCAACTTTGGGTGTCTTCTCCATGGACATACAGCACCGAGCACATTCTCGGCGCTGTGCCTTTCCATGGTTAGGAAATGCAACCCATCAAAGCCCTGATTCACACAACAAAAACCAGTGAGTTGTGACACCCATCAGATTGATTCTGGGTGCTGTGTTTTGAGGAGGAGGGTATTTCATGCTAATACCTTCCTTCCCAGCATGGGGTGGAAGCTCTGGAGGAGATGCAACAGCAATCAGTGGTGTTTGCCTGCTGCTGCTGGAGGGGATGGAGTGGGGGAGTGATTTCAGAGATGGGTTTGACAGAGACAAGTTGCTGCTCTTTGTGCCTGTGGTGATGGAGCTGTAATAACATATTGAACATGGCAACAGCCCTTGCTAGAGCTCTGTGACTTCACGTTTGTGCTTCGTGGAGCCTCATCTCTTAACAACACCCTTAGCATCGATAACAAGAGAGGACTGTCGAGTGCCAAAGGGCCTAGTTCAAATCACTCGCTGAAAACCTCCTTTCTTTTTGGACCTAAACTTGCTTTTTAAACAGAAAAACTCTTTGGCTGTGTTTTAGGCAGAGAACATTCAGAGGGTTTTTTGGCTCCGCAGCCTTGTGCTGCATGGGGGGGCCGGGGGGCGATGGACGCTGGTGTGTGTCAGGAATGCTGGCTGTGTGCTCGGCAAGCGGAGAGGGGTTGTTTTAGGACAAGCTGACAGGCCCTTGGCTTGTTCTGCTGCTCTCGAAAAATGTAATTCTAATTCTTGGCACCTTTTTCCAGGAGGATAAGGAGCGAGAGCACAGTGGAGCCTGTTCCCTCTGTCCTTGGAAATGGGCTTTTACCCAGTGGCAGAGCTGGCTCAGGGCAGGAGCAATGTGCTCTGTCCTACCCCAGGTTTGGCGGCTCAAAAGTAGAAATTAGTGGGGGAGCAGCAGTGTGGGATGAAATTACCTGAATCACCTCCTTGCAGTCCTGACCTCTGTTTAGTTACTCTTTCGTCATCTCAGTGCTCTGACAGAGCATTCCCTGGAGGTGCCAGTGTTCTGCCCGGGTTCTGCTCGCCTTCATCCGGCCTTAATCCCGCAGCTGGTACCCTTTCCTGAGAGGAAGAAGCGGCACACTGTCCTCTGGCAGTGCCAAGCAGGAGAGGAGGAGATGGGCAGTGGCTGTGGGGTTTTCCAGTCCTCTGCTGCATCCTGAGGGGGTCTCCCAGGGCTGCAGAGCCTGTGGCATCCTGCTCCAGCACATGCCCACGGTGGATTTCTCTGCTGTCATGGCACTGTATCTGCTCCTCTGCCTGTGTGCTAATGCTTCCTAGGCTTGACTTTGAGCAATCTGCTCTGGTCACTGCCCCAGCAGCGTCTGCTCTCTCTCCTCCTGTGCTGTTCCCCGAGGAGCAGCAGTGATCGTTTCTGCCTTCTGATCTCCACTTTGGATGCTGTCGTTCCCTTGGCTGCTTAAGAACGAGCCATTGCCTAGTGCAGATCAAGCTGTCCCACGTGGTTACGTGACCAAACCAAGCACAGGCTTTTATTTCAGGCTGTTTTTCAGGTCTGTGTTATTTTATCTCATGCCAGCCATCTAAGGTATGATGTAGAACAGATTGCCCCCAGCAGCTAATGTGTTTCTGCCTCAGCAGCACACAGAGTGGCAGATGTAAACACAGGAACATTACAGGCTTTCAAACACTAAAAACTCCTAAAGAATAGGCAGGTATGTGTATATAAATATGTACAGTGCATTATATGAAAGGCTTTCAGTATATTTAGAGAGAGATTTGTAAATTCAGGCATTCATGTGTGTATACTTTTTATAGGGTTTTAAGTAATTGAAAAGCCTGCTTTAATATATATATATAAAAATACATATATATATTTATATATGCTGCCTCCTATTCTTGTAAGATGTTTTTTCAAAGGCTTCTTCTAGCCTTCTTCAGTGATTCTGCCTTCAGCTGCCACAAGGAGAAAGACTTCCAGTCTCAAGCAAAGCTAAATATTGATTTGAGTCAATCTGGGTGCACTTGGAGACATCACTAGTGTTCATGAATGCAGCATAATCGCTGATTGGAGTGGGGAAATTTCATCATAAAGGCCCCAAAAGGGAGGTTTATTATTGCTTTCTTCCAAATGCCTGAATTTTATTAGCTTCAGTCATTCTTGGCAGGGCAGTGGAATGGGATTTTATAGTTAGCAAAGGAAAAGTAAACACAGTAATCATTTCACAGCCCTGTGCCTGCCAAACCAAGATGGAAATTCCAGCCTTGCTGGGAAGCTGCTTCTTTGCTAACAGATAATAACAAATTCACTGTGGGCTTATTCTTGCTATGGGAGCTGAGATGTTCAGGTTTTTCTGTAATGCCCTGGTTTGGGGAAACAGAGGTGCTTCATGGTTTTTGTAGGAACAGACTGGGCAGAGGTTTGTGGTTTGAGCAACTCCCACAGCCATTGCCAGTTAGAAATGGTGTTTGTGCTCTGAGCCTTTGGGAGCTGCTCCGTCCCGTGCTCTTGTTGGTATTTGGTCTTTCCGTGCTCAGTGTTGCTCTGATCACAGAGCTGCGCGGTGCTGAAGGTGTGACGCATTTGAGACGCCCTGACGGTCCCTGCACCCTGCAACCGTCTCTGCCTGCTGAGTGGGGGAGGATTATTATGGCCAAAAATTCTCCATGTAAACCCAAAACTCTCACGAAAGGTTTATTTTGCATGTTTTCCTGGGCTTGTTGAGGTGGAGGGCTTGGCTGCCAGCTGGGATCTGGACCAGCACCCGCCTGTGTTTCCTGATGGTGGGGGATGCTGTTTCCTCCCACCTTCCTGCCCCGCCGGCACGGGGATGGCGCTGGGAACGGCCGGCACTGCCCCCCTGCCTGCCGCCGCAGGATGCGGCCTCCTGATGGAAAACCAGGCGGAGCAGCGAAGGAAATGGCTACTCAAACAAGCGGCCAATGTCGAGGCAGCCCCTTCCACGTGTCTGCACAATTATTAGAACAATAAAGCATTGAGCGCAGCCGGCGGCTGGCTCTGATGGATGGTGCAGCTGACGGCTGCTGTGCACCACCCGTGCTCCCTGTCAGCACGGATCCTGCCGGGGTGCCGTCGGTGCTGCGCCGCCGCTGCCACGGCACCGAGGTGGAGGCCGCTGCAAGCAGCTGGGGCCGTGTCCCGCATCCCGTCGTGTGTGCGTGTCCCGCGTCCCGTCCTGTGCGTGTCCCGCATCCCGTCCTGTGTGTGTCCCGCGTCCCGTCCCGTGCGTGTCCCACATCCTGTCCTGTGCGTGTCCCGCATCCCGTCCCGTGCGTGTCCCGCGTCCCGTCCTGTGTGCGTGTCCCGCATCCCATCCTGCGCGTGTCCCACATCCCATCCTGCGCGTGTCCCGCGTCCCGTCCTGTGTGCGTGTCCCGCGTCCCGTCCTCTGTGCGTCCCGCGTCCCGTCCTGTGTGCGTGTCCCGCGTCCCGTCCTGTGCGTGTCCCGC
>VZTX01009934.1:172141-290797 GCA_013400915.1 Pardalotus punctatus
GTCCCGTCCTGTGTGCGTGTCCCGCGTCCCGTCCTGTGTGTGTCCTGCGTCCCGTCCTGTGTGCGTGTCCCAAGGTGCTGCCGGAGCACCACCGTTTGTGGGGTGTTTGGGACGGGCAGTGGATGTGCTTTGTGTGGCCTTGGGGGCTGTCAGGCTGCCAGTGGGTTCCTCGGGCAGTGGAGGGGCGGGCAGAGGTGTTGTCCCCACTGTGTCCCTCGTGGTTTTTACAGCTGAGAGGTATTTAATGTCCTGCCTCATATACCCGAGAGCACAGCCAGAACGAACCTGTGTGTTAGGTGACCCTGAAGACATCGGAGCGAGGAGGTGGTGACATGCAGCTGGCAAGAGAGCTCAGTGGGTTCCTGTAGGAGCAGTTATTTCAGTTTTGTGAGCTGACACAGTTGGAAGAGGAGCTGCTGAGAGTGAACAGGGGTTTGGTGCTGGGACTCATCATCCTGTGCTGGATGTGCTGGGAGTCTCGGGGTAGTTGTTGGTAACCTTGGCTTGGTGCAATGGCTCCCGTATGCAAGAGGAGGTCTGGGTTGTCTCACAATGCACTTCAGCCACTGCTCAAACCACTTTAGATCTTGTTTGCATTTCCTTTCTCCATCAGTCAATCTCCTCCTCAGTAGGCAGCTCAGTCTCCAGGATTTGGGGAAAATAATTTTGGGTAATGGCTGTGAGGGAGGGAGGGAGTGTGAGCTGCCTTCAAGTGTATCTCACTTGCAGCTGTAGTGGTTAAATAGTGCTGTCTTCAATCATTCCCTTTCCTCCCCTCTCAATTTGATTCCCCTTCAAGCCAACCTCCCAATATTGATGTTGTGTGCCATCCTGATTAACTCCCAGACAAATCCCTGCTTCACAGGGCTGCCGAGTGCTGCCCTGTGTGTATCCCACTGGGATGTGTGTGGCTGAGGAGTCCCTGCTCCTCCTCGGCCTCCTGCCTCCTCCCTGGCAATAGGAGAAAATTTAAATGTTTCTGAAGAGCAACATTTCCATTTCAAAAGCTGTTCGTTCAAGTGCGTCTGGAGTGGGATTTCTCTCCCCCACTCCTCTCTGAATGGGAGCTTTAGAAGTCTCATTTCCTCTGCTTGATAACACCAGGCTGAGAAGGGCTTTTGTCTTTTCATTTCCCCTCAATTTTTTATTTTTAAATCAGTGAGGTTTAGAGAAGCTGCCGTGGTGGATCTTCCCTCCCCCGTGTTTGTCCATGTGCTGGAGGATGCACCTGGCATCACCCGGAGAATGAGCTGGAGCTTCCTGGGGCACAGCCCGAGCGGAGCAGGCGCCCACCTGGGAGCAGCCTGTCAGTCACTCCTGCAAGCAGAGGTTTGCTGGCACATCCGTGCTGTGGAGCTCTGTGCTGCCCTTCCCAGCCATCCGAGCAGGGGCTCTGGTGTCCCAGCGCCCCAGGACAGCCCTTGGTTGGTGCTGAGCCTGGCTCAGGGTCCGGCCCCGTGTTTCCAGCAGTGACGCTGCAATGGCTTCAGTCCTGCTGACTGGTTGCCCGCCTGCTTTTTGGCTGACGTAGCTTTTCTGGTTGGCATGAAATGATATATTTTTGACGGGATGCTCAGTGGAGAGCAGATGTAAGCGGATGTAGAGCTCGACTCCCACTTCTGCAGGACTGATGGGTGTGGATGTAGGCACTGTCCCACCAGTGCGACGGCATTTGCGCTGTCCACTGCAGTATTGCACTGGTATTAAAAGGGATTTTTTTCTGCAGAAGCCTTGTTTTACAAAACTTGAGCGTGCTTTTCACATGGCATCTAGAGCTGGAAGGCTTTCTACCTGTTTGAGGGGCAGCTGGGATTTGGCAGGGACTATTCCAGCATCTTCTGTCAGAGGGAACCTGCCTGCTGGGATTAACATGAACCTTGATGCTTCATCCCTGCCTGGTTGATACGCTAGAAGGACTTGTAACTCTCTTTACTGCATGTGGTAATTGAAAGAGGATGGGTGGTATTGCAAAAAAAAAAAAAAAAAAAAAAAAAAAATTAAAAAACTGGGAGGCTAAAGCTTTGAAAGGCGTGGAGTGAGTGTTCCGTTCCCCTGAGGTGTGTTGAGGTAGGTGACAGGGTGCTTCCTAGACTGCCACAGGAGGTTTGGGGACTGTGCCTGCACCCCCAGGCAGGGGACCCTCCCAGCCTCCCTAAAGAATCTCTGAGCAGCAGGCACAGGTAGAGATGCAAAACCAGGCCCTGGTGATTATTCAGAGGTTCCTGTGAAAGCTGCCTGAAGTCTGCTGGCCCCAAGGAATGCGAGGGAGGTTTGAGCCCCAGCAAGGACCAGTGGCAGGCTCTGCCATGAGCTCCCCATTTCCTTAAAAACGTGGTTCTGCAGCCGGGGGTGACCCTGCTGCCTGGCTGAGTGCCAAATTGGGCAATTAAAAGTTTCCCTCCCTGCCTTGGCGCTTCGTGTAATTGGAGGCGTTTTTCGCAGTTTGGTCCTTTTTAAGAGGCTTTAAACATGCGCTCGTGTGTGCAGTGTCAGCGCTGGTGGCTGCTGGGTGAGCAAATTATTGAAAGAGCATTACAGCTGCAGATGGAGGAGTGGAAGAGCTTGCTGCTCCATGGGCTTCTCTGACAACCTCAACTTGTCCATTACTCCATCCTTGTCATCCGGTGGGTGGTCTCAGGCTTTACCTGCTCTCCAAACCATGCATTTATTCACAGCTCTTTAGGGCACTTGCTGTTGGCCTGGAACGCTGCACACATGCCAGGATGGTCCTTCCAGCTCAGCCCTTTCCTTCCCTTTGCAGAAGTACAGGCAGAGTGCAGTACCTTTCCTGGAGCTTCCCAGAATCAGGACCCCACTCTGCTTGCCTGCTCAGTTCCAAGTCATTCCCCTAGGGCAAGCACCAAGATGAGATTTTTATTAATGTTTTTTTTCCTTTGACTTGGACACTTTTTCAGTGTTAACAAAAGGCAAATCTCTGGCAGAGGCTTACCAGATGTGTCGACTGTACTGAAGATGCTCGAAGAAAAAGTTCCCAGAATCTTTCTGAATGTTGCAGAAAGGCATATTTTCCTGTAAACTTGTTCTTGGAAGTGACAGAGTTGTTTTGGCTGAAATTCCCTGTTTAGGAAAAAAAAAAAGAAGAAAAAAGACTAAAAATGCCTGAAGCCAATATTCAGCATGGAAAATTTCTGTCCAGACAGTTACTGTTTGAACAAACTTAAGGTCATCTGAAAATCCAGGGATGCAGAATAAGCAGTGTTGGGGGATTCTTAATGAGAGGTGGAGCAATTAGCTCTTCGTTGTAATGAGTAGATGGGTAGGTGAGAATTCATCACTCCTCTAAGTCAGTGGGGAATATTCGCATTCAATGCAATTATTATCCACTAATGGGGAAACGCAGGAAGGGAATGAAAGGCACAGCATCCATTTGTCAGGTAATGCCTTCGGCGTCTGTGGGAGTTTGCCTGAGTAAGATTTTCTGGATTTGACCCGTTATTTTAGGCTGCCTCTGAGTCCATAAGCCGTGTTTGGTGGTGCTTCTCTAGAATTCTGTGGTGCTGAGATCCAGAGGCAGCGTCTGTCTGTTCACTGGAACACCATGGAACGGCTCTTTTGAGCACAAGCAAGTTTTGGGAGACCAGATACAAGGCTTTGGTTACTGCATTTAACTGAGGCTCTGGCTGGCGAGGTTTTACCACCCTCATAAATCTGCCAGGGGGGTGGGGAGGGAGGGGTCAGCATTTGGTACTGGTTTTGCAATTAAATTGCTTCAAGCTGTTGAAACATTGGGGAAGTTTTTTGACCTACTTTCGTGCAAGCTTAGAAATTGTTGGGATGTTTTCTGCTCTGTCTGCATGGAATTCAGCTGGATTACAGAGGAAAGGAATTTCGTGGGCCTTCTCGTAAAGTCAGATTTATTTTTAAAAAATAAATTAAATTACAAAAACCTGGCTTTGTCTTCAGACAGCTCCTTGGTCTCCAGCTTCATGAATTCCCAGGAGAGCACGTCCTGGGCTGCATCCAGTGAAAGCGATCCCTGTTTTGCACATGCTGTGGAGCGTGGGGATGGAGGAAGGAGGTGGATGATGCCTTGGTCCCGCACCTGGCGTCCCTCGGGAGCGCTGGGTGGCCTTGCAGGGGAACAGCCCTGTGCTCCTGGCTGGGGAACAGCACCACAGGTGCTCCCCAGAGCACACACACATCTCCATCCTGCTCCCGCAGCCCTGCGAGCACGCGGGGACACAGCCCAGTGAGAGCCCAGCAGTATTTAAGAATTAAAACGTCCTTTGAAGGGCCAGGCTGCAGAAAGAGCCGTTAGCACAGCAGATGGCCATGAACAAAAGAATTGCAGTAACTCGATGTACTTTTCACTGCTCGGACTCCCTGACTTTTTGTACTCGTGCATCTCCCTGGGGAAACAAGACATTAGTTTTCAGCTCTGTAACGTTTTCCCTCTGTCAGTGCTGTCATCCTGGGCTTAAGATATGTCAGAATGTGTTGGACGCTTTTCCAATTAAAAGAATAAATTCCTTTAGTCTGTATTTGGCTCATTTAGGAGTTTTATATGCGTGTTTTTACCTAAAAACCTGAGGGATGGAGGAGTGGGGTGTTGGCTTTCCTGCTCAGTTCTCATCCCAGGGAGTGTGGGAAGCCTGGGGGCTCAGTGTGGGCTCAGAGTGTGTTGCTGCTGATCCCTGGGCGGCTGGACAGGGAGGATGAGCTGCTGGCCCTGCCTGTGGTCCAGCCCCACATGGATGGGGGTTTGGGAGGGGTGTTGGCTGCTGGAGTGCTGGAATGTTCACTGGCTCAGTGCTGCTGTGAGAGCCTCAGGTGATGGAGGCATCTCCACAAGGGGATCCCCTGATCACGAGTTTATATGAGGTTTTTGGGAATTAATTTGAGCACAAATTGAGCGGCCCCAGCCTGTCCTGCCTGCTTTGGCAATCTTCTCCAGCCCATGAGGACATGAGATGTGCGAGTGGGCAGGAGTTGAAGATAACACCTCGTAATCCCTCCTGGTGCTCCAGCAGGAAATGCTGCTGCTGGCTGATAATTAGAAAGTGAACAGACTGTGGAAGAGATGATGTTGGCATCCCTAAATCTCTGTCCTGGGCTTGAGGGAACATCACTAATGATCTGGATTAGAAAGACACAGAGATCCAGGCTTACAGAAGATGATATGTAGGGCAAACACCGTGTGCTGTGCTGGAGATCCTGAGGGTCAGCCCAAGCCGGCGGCTCTGTTTGCTTGGGATGTGCTGATGGCGTGTGGAGGTTGGGAAACTCCACTGTGGAGTTTTGAAGGGGCAGCTGATGAGTCAAGGGACCAGCAAGGTCAAAATGCTCTTTGCAGACAGAGTTAGGTGCAGATGGAGCGGAGCTACTGATCTGCTGTGTCCTGAGGGTGAGAAGCAGCTGAGAAAAATGACCCTTCAGGGAGGCATCCAGCCGTAGGTGCTGAGCTGAAGTGTGGCACAAACACCCTTTTCCATCCCACCAACTCCCATGGCTTCCCTGTGAGTATCAGCAGCTGGATCAGTAATGCAAAAGGAGGTGGAGATGGGCTGGTGCAGGTTCCAGTGTGTCCTGGGACCACGCTTGGTGTTCCCAATGTAATTTTTTCTTGTGGACCGGATGTTAGTGTGTCTGAAGGCAGGGATGTCAGATTTACCTGGAGATTTACTTTTCAATGCAACAGCGGGCAGTTGGCTTATCCTTTTCCCTCCTCTCTTTTTTGAGTGTTTTTAAAATCACTTCTTAATAGCGAATAGCAGGCTTGCTCCATTATCTGTGCTGGGAATTTTTATTCCTAAGCCTGTAGAAGAAACCCACCCCAAAGCCTGGCCTTGCTCTCTGACAACCTCCTCAGTGATAATTGTTTTCTTCAGTGCCAGCACCTCCTCTTGCTGCGGGGAGGTTTGTGCAGCCTCTGCCCCCTGCACACCCACCCTTGTTATCAGATAAATCACGAAACAAGGCCAGGGATAAACAGGAGCCGCAGTAGCTGTTAACCGTGTGTAAAAACAAATCACATGGAAACTGTATAATTACTGAGAAAATATCAACTTGAGTAATGCAGTAATTGTTTTCTTCCCTCCGGCAGATTTATTCCAGCTCTCCTTGCTCTTGCTGGGTTGGAAGTCTGTGACTTCACGTTAATAAGAAGAATTTCATGTTTCACACTGCACTTGTTCAGGATATCACACTGTCTAGAGCAGCGGAATATATTTTGGGGGTTTCTTGAGAGCTGTAGGAAGCAGAGCACTACTTGAAATATCTCTCATCATTGGGGTCTACCCCATTCTCTGAGTGGCCTCTGGTCTTTGCAAACCTTTTTTAAATCCATTTTTGTGATTTAGAAGGGCTTCTTTATGCGTTGCATAAATCTGTGAGCTCTGCTTTTTGGGTGTCACCACTGTGCGGACAAGTTTGGTTTTTTCCTTTGGTTTTGGCTTTTCCTTCTTTTTGCTGCTTGTCATTTTGTTGATTTGGAGAGTTTCTTGTGACATGACAGTGCCCAGTATGTGAGGTCCAAGGACATTGCCTCTCTCTATTGCTATAATCATCTCCTAATACCAGATGATGATGATGTTTGTGCTGTGACTTGCAGCTGTTTCCCTTACTCAGCTTTGCTGCACTTTTGCTCCAGATTCTGCAAGGTAAAAAGACAAAAATGTATCAGGAACCAGGTTTCCAAGGGGTTTTGTGCCAAGTAGAAGTTTAGAGATGCCCAGTCTCATATATTGGCAGATATGAGAAAGTATCATTTGTTTCATGCACACAGAAAGGAGCCTTTCTCTCTTGCATTTTTGGCAGGTAGCTTCCTATCCTTTAGAAAAACCTACCCACCTATGAGCCACTGCCACTTCCCCTTCCTGTGCCTTAATCTGAACAAGATTTCATGAATACATTATTTATCTTTTGCTTCTTGTGGTTGTCCTGCTCCTCTTGACTAGAGAAAAAAACAAAACCACAAAAAAAAAAAAAACAGTTATGGAGTACACAAAGCCGTCCCACTGCAGCAGACTGACCACTTTTGATGTCTAATGCTGGGAAAGTAAAACAAGATGGGATCTTCTCTTCAGGATTATCCAGAAAGCTTTCATGGTCTTCTAGTTTCTCTTCTGAATGGATGCTGGATACAACCAGCTTAGCCTTTCTGGTGCCTTTGTGCTCCTGGGGTTGGATGGGCCCGAAGCAGGACAGTGAGAGCAGGGTTTTGGGGGTCTCCTTTGCTTTCTGTCCCTTGATGGCAGCAGTGGGAAGGGTGGTGGTGCCTGCAGGCTGCACCCAGCAGGGACAGGGCAGAGGCCTCGCAGCAGATCTGTGCCAGGGTGGTACCTGCACACTCAGCACGTTCAGCGTGAGCTGCAGCACGGCTGCTGAGTACCCCAGAGCCATCCTCCCTGTGCCTGGTTGGATGGGGAGCACGGAGGGGTCCACGAGCCGCCCTCCAAGCTCCATCCTGGCCAGAGGAGCAGCCTGGGCAGAGGGTCAGCCCCGGCCTTTCACCGGCGGCTGTGTCAGTGTGGATGGGAGGACACCCAGCACCAGTTGGTGCAGAACAATGTTGGCTTTGTACAGGGCTGCTGTAATGAAGGTAGCAAAGTTGTGTGAACTTCTTGCCTTGTTTGCCTCCCCCATCCCTCCCCTCCCTCCCCTCCGCAGCAGCTGCAGTGTGCTGGCTGCCCAGCCTGGCAGAGGTTTAGGGTTACAAACGGAGCCACCGCTCCTCTTCTCCCCCTCCAGGAAAAGAAATCCATCCACTCACTGAGCAAACGAATAGCTAAACTTTTAATTAAGGTGTTGGTTGGCTGCCAGAGAGGAGTGTCCTGGGTCAGGGTGGGCTGGTGGTGTGCTGTGATCCCCATCTGTGTGGCCGGTGGCTGTTAAACAGCTGCTTCATCCCAGGTGCGTTCATCCGTGGTGGGCAGGCTCAGCCAGGCATGCAGCTCGTGTTGGCAGAAAATGGGCTCCTTTGCTGGGAGCTGGAGAGGCGAAGGGTGCTGTGCAGGTGAGGCAGCGTGGCTGCAGGATGCTCCTGGGATACCAGCTAGCGGGGCTCAGCAAAGTTGTTGCACTTCTGGGGACAAAGCTGAATGTTTTGGTATGTTTTCCCTCAGCCCTGGGCCATTAGAGCTGTTCCTTGTCATGGCCACGGAGGTTTTGCTGATCATTCCAGTCTCTGACTTGAAGGCTCTTGTTGAGCTGAGAGCCTCTTCACCTGGAATTTGAAAAACGTCAGTTTGGTCTATTTTTATCTTGACTCACCTGTCCCCTTTCTCTCCATATTTGGATGGATTCATTCAACATTCAACACTCAGAGTTTTCCCAGAGTTTAGGAAGAGATGGAGGAAGACCTCCAGGAAGGAGCTGGGAGCCTTCTTTCTTCCCAGGGTCTGCCCTCATAGCCCCTTCTCCTTCAGCATGGTTAATGCTGCTCTTATCTCTGTGGCTGTGTCTGAGGAGGATGTGACTGTGGTGTCTCATGTTTGCAGAGAAGATGTAGCTTTGAGCCCTGTGAAGGGACAGTGCTGCTGGGAGCTCCTGAATATGGATGGGTTTATTGATCCTGTAAGAACACGAGTAGCACTCGAGGTGGTGGGAGCCTCTGAGGCTTTGTCAGGAGGAAGAGCTGCTGTTGTCTCCCTGGAAGGGTAACCTGGTTCTCTCGGGGGGTGCTGGAGGTTGTGGAGCACTGTGGTGGTTTGATCTGACAGCTGGTACTCCCTAGTCTAGCAGGTTTTTTGGAGGGTTTCGTGTATCTCAGAAGGCTGGGAATGGGCCAGGGAGCTGTGGGAGGATGAGAGAAGGATCCAGAGTCTCCTGGGAGAGAGATGATTTTGTTTTATGCTTCCCAGGATCGTGGCCTGCCTGGCAAACTGGAGCCCGTGTCACCTGTGAGCCCTGCTCACCCTGACGCCGAGCTGGACCTGCTGCCCAGCCGGCTGTCCAAGGAGGAGCTCATCCAGAACATGGACCGCGTGGACCGCGAGATCACCATGGTGGAGCAGCAGATCTCCAAGCTGAAGAAGAAGCAGGTAAGAGGCTGTGGTCTGGAGGGGAAGGTGTGTCCTTGCTTCTGCGTGCTGCCGCAGGCCCTGTCCTTGCCACAGAGGGAAGTGACAGTGGCAGTGCACCAGGATCGTCTGTGTCCCTGCTCCTGCCATGGCTTGGGCGGTGTCTGCTCTGCTGGCAGTCTGGAGCTGGTAGTTGCAAGATGAGGGAGGGAGCTTTGGAAGCCTGGCTTGTAGGCTCTTTGCATGTCAGAGAGCTCGAAAGAGAGAAAAATGTGTCCTCGGTGACTTGGCAGGGGATATGCAAGTGGTCAGGGCAGAGCTGGAAGCACAGCCTGCGTTGTCCAAGTCGTCTGTACAGCCCAGCGTAGCACAAGGTCTTTTCTTTTTTATTTCCAGCAATTGTGTCTCCCCAGTGCTGTTGTTGCTGCCAGTATTCAGTACTGGGCTGTTTAAAACATTGCTGCAACAACCAAATGGAACAAATGGCCCTTCCAGTTCCTCCAGTCCTGTTTCTCTGGGGCTTTCCAGCTCTGCAGCCGTGAGCAGCATCTGGTCTGGCTGCAGTCAGGGCTGTGCCTGAGCAGGGATTTGAATCTGGTCTTCCTGGTTGCAGCTTTACCCTGCACCAGAGCACTCCCCATTAGAAGGAC
Source organism: Pardalotus punctatus (assembly GCA_013400915.1). Taxonomy (NCBI): domain Eukaryota; kingdom Metazoa; phylum Chordata; class Aves; order Passeriformes; family Pardalotidae; genus Pardalotus; species Pardalotus punctatus. Next base: position 181,773 of record VZTX01009934.1, read on the forward strand.
GGCCCACTCTGTGTTGGCCTGTACACAATTACCATAAACCCATTAAGAGATTAATATGACAAAACCTTCAGGGTCATCTGTGAAAAAACCCACAGACTTAAGGGCTTTCACTTCTTAAAGCAAATCACTTCTTTGCCTTTTTCTTTCTGGTTGTTTTATTTCCTTTGCTTGGGGTAACTTTCTGAACTCCCTGATGTCTGTTAATCCCAAAATGCCCAAGAGGAATGACCTTTCCCAAGGGGTTGTAGCTGCAGTACGAATTTGGGAATGGAACAAAACCTCTACTTGGGCTGTTTGTTGAAGCTCCTTGAGAATGAGCATGCGCTTGATCTTCCCCATCAGATCTGTATTTTCCCATACCAAACACAGTTCCTTTCTGTCCCGCAAGACAAAGCAGGAATGTTTTCATTTTGTTTTCAAACAGTATGGTTTAATTAATGTGAAGGACCCTTTTCTGGCATGCGTGGCTCTGTATCTGCAGAGCTATCTGAGTGCTTAGGGAGAGGAAGCCCAGAGTGGGCAGCAACAGCTGTGCTGGGGGTGTGGGCAGCAGCCCTGTGTGCCAGCTCAGGGGGCCCAGAGGAACAGCTGGAGCCGTGGAAACCTCAGAGGTTCCTCTTGCTGGTTTTGGTGGGAGCTGGGTGAGGGCAGCCCTTCCCCTGTCCCTCCTAGGGAGCTCAGATGAAATGCTGGTGTCCTCTCCCACCCGGCAGTCTGGCTGCCTGTCCGTGTTGTTTGCTCACATTTGAGGAAAGAGGTGCAAACCACGGTCATTTCCTGCTCTGGAGAAGGGCTTCCCGAGCAGGATGTGTGCCTGGCATGGCAGGGAAGGTCCCTCTCATGGCAGCTGGGAGGACTGACAGCTCTGATGATCCTCTGCCTGATGTTTCAGGGATGCTGAAGAGCTGATGCTGACAGGAGCAGCGTACGCTCCTTGCCATTAAAATCAAGCTGTCCTTCCGTAAGGAAATTGGGTTTTTATCATTGGCTGCTCAGTTGCTTTATTTCTTCCCTATGAACAAATTTTATGATTCTTCCTGCCCACAAAAATGCTCTGTTAAATAGGGAAGAAGGTGAAAGCGGCTGTTGGCAGTAAAAGTGTCCCCTCCCCTCCTTTTATTTTTTTTTCTTTTTTCTTTTTTTGGCCCATGGTGGCAAAGTCTTATGGTAGCAAAACTGACCGCGCCAGTATGGCCTCCTTCCCCCTCTGTCTGGAGCCTTCCCCATCCCAGTCCTCCAGAAGAGCTAGCACATCTGGGAAGAAGTGGTTTTGGAGCAGGGGATCCTGTCTGAGATGCTCCGGGAACGTTTTGTGCATCTGTGCATCTGAGCTGTCAGTGCAGCGGGACAAGTGAGGGAAAGCAATGAGCCTGGAACAGATACTGTTCCTGCAGGAACGTCAGCGGAGCAGGAGAGAAATTGTATGCAGCTGGAATATCCTAATGCTTTTCCCCTCTGTCTTTGGGAGGCCTTCTCAGGGTAATTAAATACATTCATATGGAAAGGCTGTGCAAAAAAAAAAATCCCAACCAACCACAATCCACCATCTCTCTCTTTCTGGTTGTTCCAAAAATGGAAGGGAAGGCTCTGCCTGGACTTTGCAAGAAGCAAACATCTTCAGCAAGCTGAGAAACCTTCCCCAAACCCTGCACACCCCTGGCAGGAGGCCACCTCCGTCAGCCATCCCCCGCTCATTCATGCGCCATATGCGCTTAAATCTCTCGCTGAGTCCTCTCTCCCCCTCTTCCTGACAGGGAAGGATAATCCTTATGCATTTATTCCTGGCAGCGGTACCGGGGATCTGAAGGAGAAATAAACTGCTGGGCTGTTCTCCGCAGCGGCGCCTGAGCCTCCTTGGGCGCTGAGCTCAGCCGAGGGCTCTCCGGGAGAACAACACTCCCACCTGGTGATGGAGGTGGAGCCGGCCGGGTGGAAGAGCTCCAGGGTTTCCCCTTCCATCAGGCTGAGCTTCCTGTGTTCTCCCCTTGTCGCTTTGAAAGTGGTTTTCAGAGATGCCGTGTGGCTGGAATCCTCTCCCTGGGTGTGTGAAGCATCCCAGTAGCCAGGTGATGGCAGCTGGGTGCACGTGTAACAACCTGGGCTTCATCAGGCAGGTGTCTCCAGCACGGGGCTGCTACGTGGGGGGACGGGGTCTTCCTGAAATATCACCCACCTTCCAGCAGTGCTGCAGCCTGCAGTGGTCCCTCTGTAGCATGTGGTCCAGCCAAAGGGGCTTTTTCCTGGAGAGGGCACCTCTTCCATTTGGAAATGGTTTGGCCTGTGGGTGCTGTAGGAGCCAGGACTGTGGCTAACGATGGCATCCTGCATCCCTTCAGCACTGCTGCCCTGTCCTCCGTTTGGGGAGAGGAGAGAGGTCTTGGGCAGCCACTGCTGGGAGGAGGGAGGGAGTGTGGAGCCGTCAAGACTCATCTTTCATCCTGCTTTTCTCCCTGTAAAGGTCACAGTCCCAGCCTGGCTTTTGTGGCAGACCTTTAAGAAATCCATTTTGTCCCTGTCTGGGAACCCTGACCTATTTTGCTTTGCCATTTCCCACGGCTCCCAGGAGTAGCTGTGGCAGGCTGCAGTCAGGTGTGCTGCCTCTAGCCCCTCTTCACGTCCTTACCCAGGAATCTGGCCCTTTAATAGCCATACAGTGCTATGCCACAGCGAGTAGAGTTTAATTCTCTACTGTATTTCAGCTATAATTAGATTTGTATTTTTTCTTCTAATGAGCTGTTTTAATGAGCCTCCACTTAGTGGCAAACTTTCGTTTCCTGATAGGCCATGAAACCCTCTTCTCTGAAATCCCTTGCTACACACCCAACCACTTGGCAGAATTTTTGTGGGTTTCCAGAACAAGATAGCCAAGTTTTGGATGCTTTGACTTTTTTTTTTCTTTTTAAAACGCAAATATTTTCCCCCAGAGAAGATGTATCTGAGCTTTTTTGGCTATATCTCAAGTGTTTCCTATACTGCTGCTTCCCCCACCTGTGGGGAGGTGGAGTCCACAGCATGGGGTACTTCATCCACTGAAACACAATTTTAGGAGTGTGAGTTTTCTCGGCCAAGCCATTAGACCTGTGTGGGTGCTTGAGTGATTTCTTGGTCTGTATCCTACTGCCCTGGTGTGCTAAAAGTGTCATCAGCAGGAGCAGAGATGATGTGTAGGAGGAATAGGAGCTCACCTTCTCTTCAGCCCACCAGCCCCACTGTCTCTGGGAAGGCAGCAGTGCACTCGCCTCTGGGGCGAGCCAAATCCCAGGTGCATGGTGACTGTACGGATAGACTCGCTCGATTTTCCTCATGCTTCAACAGGGGATGCTTTAGCTGCAGGAAAAAAGTACAAAGATTTGGAGATTCAGAGCCAAGCAGGGAAAAAATCCTCAGCGTTTTTTGACAGCCGCTCCCTCTCCCGTGCCTGTGCTGCCCCGCAGCTGCCGCACACGGCTGCGCTCTCCCTGCTCACAGGCTGGCCCCAGGAGGAGCCTGGAGGAATCTGTGATTTCCTCTTTCAGCTGAGCAGTTCCTCAAACTCACAGGAAGGGCTGGGATGTCTGCTCCTGCCTCGCAGTGTTGGGAGAGAGGGAGGTGCGGGTGGAATGGCAGGTTTACCTGCTCACTGCAGTGATATTCCAGAGTGCAGGGGTGGCTGGTGCACGAGTCATTTAATTGAGAGCAGTCATCCCAAGGCATGTCCTCTAACCACTCCATCAGTAGGCGAAGCTGAAGGTGGAGAGCAGCCTTGCTGGTCACCCCTGGCTCCTCCACCCTTTCCTGCAGGCAGCAGCAGCTCCAGAGGCAGGTAGCAGCAGAGAGCCGGGCTGGAGCTGTGGTTTCATTTTAGTGTTCCCAGTAAAATCGTTATTTCTAGCCTCAGGCCAATTCCAGGAGGCTCCTTTGAGGCAGGTCCTCATCCTCCATGCCTAAAACACACCGACCCACGAGCACAGGGCCGGTGCCTGGGGCAGGCCAGCGCTGCGCTTGCGTGGCAGGGGCTGCTGCGAGCTCTCCTCCCTCTCCCCGTCCCTCCCCAGCCCCAGCCTGCCCGTGTCTCGCAGGAAGTCTCCTACCATGGCGGTTTCTACCTCGGTCACGGCACCACAGAGAGTCTCGTGTGGACAGGGACGGCTGCGTTTCTTGCTGTGACTCACCCTCCTCCTCCCCCTTCTCCTTCCACAGCAACAGTTGGAGGAAGAAGCAGCCAAACCACCAGAGCCTGAAAAACCCATCTCTCCCCCTCCTATCGAGTCCAAACATCGCAGCTTGGTGCAGATCATCTACGACGAGAACAGGGTGAGTCTGGAAATAATGGAAGTACAAACGTGTGATCGTGCTGTCACCTGGCCAGGGATGGGGAGGTTGGTAAGGACCAGGTGGGGAATTTTCCTGGGTGTTACCTCCGGGGTGGAGGCTACGGGAACGGGATAGATGGAGCCCTGCCAGGATGGTGACCACAGAGCACTGAGCCATGAGTACCTTGCTCTGCCTTGCAGATGAGCGCTAGTGTCTTCTGAAGAGCCTGCCCGGGGGGGTTTCCTGTGATCAGCCTTAGAGATGTGTTCAAGAGATGCTTCAGACTCCTCTCTGTTAAATACTTTGCTTCATCCTCTCCCTCAGGAGTGAACCTTGTTGAAAGCTGCCTCAAAGGGTGGGCTGCGGTGTGGTGGGTGGGCTGCACGGATGGAGGGTGACATCCGTGGTGCTCTAATACTGGCAGGCCAGCTACAAGCTCTCCTGGCTGCCCCTGAGCCCCCCAGGCTGGAGCAGAAAGGATGTGGATGCAGACATGGCTGGATTTGTGGATATTTGATGCTGTAAATAGCATTAACAAAGGTCAGGCTGGCATCCCTGGCTCTGGATCTCTGCCTGACCGCTCATTTATCAGCCATTGCCTGTAATAGCAGCCCGAGGAGAGATGAATTTTGCTGTGTGCATCGGAGCGATGCTCAGAAATTGGGCCCTTTGGTAGATAATCAAGCACATTCATTTTCATTTAGGTGTTGGATAAAAAGGATGATTTTGCATAAAAGGAAAACTACCAGTCGCTAATTATTTTGAATTGCGAGGCCTGCGATTTCACTGGGAGCTGCAGAAATCCAGGTGCCTGACTCCTAAAAAGAAAAAAAATCGCCTACCCTGCGCTCCCAGGCAGTGCAATTTTCCTGGTTCTCCCTTTTCCATCTGCTTCCCTCCCTGAGCAGTAGGAAACCCAGCACTGGCACGGTCTGTTGTGTGAGTGGGTGAAGGCTGAGGTCGATGTGTTTGAAGCATTAGCAAGCACCAGCTGGTGATGGCTTTACAGCACTGGGCTTTGGGGGCAGGTGCTGAGTGTTCCTCAAAGCCTTTCTCACCACCAAGTGCCCTCTCCGGGGCTTTGGGCTAGATGGCTTGTGCCTCCTGTGCAAGGGGGGAGGCTCAAAACAAAAATGAGCTCTCAAACATTTTTATTCCTGTTCCCTTGACCCCCATCCTCCTTGGACACTCTTGTGTAGCTGAACCACATTACAAGGGGAAGAAATGGGTGATGGTGGTGAGGCAAGGGGGAAAGGTGATCTTCAGCCATCACATTCCCAACAGCCTGCGTCGTAGCAGGCCCCATTAGTTGGAGCTGGCTCAGGGCGGGGTGTTCTGCCAAGCCCCTGTCCTGCTTTGTCACCTCTTGTCTCTGCCCATGCCAGCAGAAGGGTCACGCATTTCTTCCCACCACCTTCTCCACAGCAGGCAGGATCTGCTGTCCAAGCCTTGCTACCACTCAGGGTTGTCCCTTGGCATTGCTGTCCTGTCCCGTGGGTGATGGCAGAGATTGTGGAAGGCAAGCATGGAGTTCTACATTTCTCCTTGAAAGTCCACGGCCATAACGCCTGGGACCCTGTCACACGCAGTGCTCAGAGCTGGTAGCATCCCTTTGACAGCTTGAGGCTGATCCTCAGTCAGCTTGGTGCCAGGAGTTTCACTGTCAACCTTTGTGATAGGTGCACTCCTTCCAGGGTGCTCAGCAAGCGAAGGTCACCTCAGGCACCCAATGTTTGTGTGATTTCAAATCTGGTTCCGTGTTCGTTTTGAATTATCCCAGGGATGGGCAAATGATGATTCTTCCCTGTTCTTGTAAAGTCCCTTTGTGGGTAGCGTGTGAGTGAGCCTGCCTGTGGGCTGGAGACTCCAACCAAACAACCTTCCCTTTGGCTTGGTAAAACCAGAGCAGGCTGCAGGGAGGTTCCTCCTTTGGAGAAGACAGGATCTGTCTATGGGCAGCAGAGAGCTGACAGAATCCCCGCCAGTTGTGGTGGGTGAGGCTGGGGGATGGAAGGACCCTTTCCAGAACCGCAGCTTGGGCTGCAGGGGGAAGGGAGTGCTGAGTGTTGTCTTTGTCGAGGCTGCAGTAACAAGGGTGGGAATCAGGATGTAATTGCCCTCCTAAAGAACATTCACGGGCTCAGCTTTCAGTCTCACGTATTGAACACGTTTGGGATGCATTTTAGTGGTGGCTGCTCTTCCTTTGGGGCCAGCAGGAGGAAAACTGGAAGAGGAAGGGGCTTGGGACTAGTGTCAGTTGAGATTGTGGTGGAAAAGGCTGGTGTTTGGATACAGGGTGGGTTTGATGGCAGCAGATCCTCCAGGTGTATCCAGCTGTCTGTGAATGTGGGAGAGCCCCAGACACTCCTGTGCTGACCTGCAGCTTTACACGTAATGGCAAGGTGAGTTGGTAGGAGCAAAGAGCTGCAAGCCAGATAGAGATGTATTGATCTAGAGTGGCGAAGGTCACTAAGCCAAATTTTAAGCCTTTCTGCCTCTTCTCTGCCATGGAAAAGCAGTGAAGTTGATGCCTCAAGGTCTACTTGTGGGAAAAGCGTCGGTAATGGCTGAGGCAGGGCTCCAGCCCATGCACAAAAGGAAGGAAAGCCAGATTTACTCGCATCGCTTGGCTTGCGGCTTGCTTGAGGGAGGCAGCGCACAGTAAGAAATGCAAATAAAAAGAGGATATTCAGGCCTCAGGAGGAGGCGAGAAAGGAAAGCACCCCAGAAGTGCTGGCAAAGCCTGAAATGATCTTTAAAGAGCAATGTTGTGGAAGGGGCAGAAAGCCAGCCCTTGTGCCAATCCCAGAGCAGGTGGGAGGCGGCAGCTTCGTGGAGGGGCTTCTGCCTGGCTCTGGCTTAGCGTTCTGTGAACCACGGGTCTGTGCTTCACCGAGCACGCGGCTGCTGCCGTGCCCGTTCCCACCGCTCCTGCCAGGCCGTGCCGGAGCCACACACTGCCGGCAGTTATACCCTGAACAAAGGAGAGACCAAAAACGGTCCATGGGAGAGGAGAGGTTACGTGAGGACAGAGCAGCTAGAAACGCCGGAAAATCAAGTTAGCCAGCCATTCTGTGACCTACTTTCCTTTTGGCGATAGCTGTGGCTTTGCAGGCGTGAATGGTTTCTAATTTTAGCTTATGGTTCATCAGGGAAGTCTATATATTTTTCTCACCACTGCGCTGTGTATGGATGAGGGGTTGGGATGAGGGTGGCGCTGGACTGTATCCGATTTTCTCCAAATTCAGGTTTGCTGATGCTAAATGCCCATCACGCTGCTGTTTCCTCTTGTGACCTACTTAACGTGTATGATTTGAAAAGTTCCTCGGTGTCAGAGAGGATAATTATGGAAAATGTGACCTGTAATCCCCTCTTGCTACACTCTGCTGGACATGTAATTGATTTCCAGAAAAAAAAGGTGACTGTACGGATTCTGCTGGGGAAGAGTGGAGAGAAGCTGCTCTTGACTGTAGTCAAATCCCGAACTATGAGGCTGTGGTTGCATTTGTGCAGCTTTTAGGGGACTTGGATTGTAGAGGAACAGTTGCTATTCAAGATCTGGGTGCCTCCTCCCCTGCTGTGTGCTGACCAGAGCCATTTTATTGTGTCTCCAAAGATGAGCTGTGAAGTTGCACCCAGAAATGTACTTTTTGGGAAATCTTGGCATGTTAATACAGGAAAAAACACATTTGTGTATCCGAGCCAAAATTTCAACTGTGAGTGCCAACTGTACCATTTCTGAAAGGATTTATGAGAACGGGAGTTAAGGTTTTTGGTGCTGTCCATGGACTAACCTGAGAACAGCCAGCAGGCAGCATTGTCAGAAGCATTTGAGTCCTGTTTTCAAAAGTGTGTTCAGTCCTCAAAGAAACAGAATGATGGTTGAAAACAGTTATGGGGGCTAAAATTGCCAAGAGCATTTGAAAAGTGCTCTGGGAAGCTCTGGGGACCGTTTTGGCTGCAGGGTGCCCAGGGACTCCTCTCCAGGAGCTGGGTACTGGCAGGGTGGCACAGAACTGCCTGGAGAAATCAGGCTGGGATGGATGCCTCGGGTGCTCCAGAGGCTGACAGTGGTGGAGGTGTTGGGGATCTCCTAAATTAAACCCTGTGAGCAATTTTAGTGTCTCCCCTGCAGAGGAAAGCTGATCTCTACTAGGTCTGGCACCTCAGAGGTGGTGGCTGTGTGACACAGACTCCTTGAGGGCTTTAATTTGCACCTCTGGGATGTGTTATTGTATCGACAGAATTTAGCTTTCTTCCGCCTCAAATCCCCATAACCAGGACAGATCATCTGTGTGTATTTTTATCTGTAGCTTTATTCCACAGGGCCATTCACGGGATTCCTTGCATCCGCCTTCCCTTGAAATCGATTGCACATACCTGGGCTTGAAGACGATTTTGTGCTTTAAACAGAAATTTCCAAGTCCTTTGCTAAGCAGGGGAGGAGAGCAGCACTGCTCCGTGCCTTTCCTGGGATACAGGGCTGGCTGAGCAGCAGCGTGGCCTGGAGGAAGCTGCTACCCAGCAGCCCACCATGGCTTGGCTGGATGAATTCTCCTCCAAGTCACCTGCCTGCCCGAAGTCCCCATCAGCTCCCACACCCATGTGTGCGCAGAGGTGCCTGTGCCATCTCTCTGACCATTGTGGCCATGTGGAGCCCACAGGTGCCCATCTCCAGCTCTCTGTGAGCCAGCTGCGGGCGGCTGGAGGCTCCTGCGGACCTGCCGTGCGCTCGGACAGCAGCAGCAGACAGAAAGCAGCTCCCGTGCTCGTGTCCCTGCGAACGAGCGCACGTCGGCTTCCTCTGAAACATCGCGCTCATTTATCGCAGAGGGAGAGGTCGCGTCAGGACATGGCGTGACTTCGCCCTCCGCCGCCGTGCCAGGGAGGGGACACCTCGTGCTGTGACCCACCACAGCGTGCCGAGGGCTCGGACCGGTCCCCCACGTCGCCCCTGTGGGTGCCAAGCCCATCCCTGCTCCGCTGTCAGCCCTCCGAAAAACTGGGTTTGATGCAGTGCAGGCAGTGGAAGCAGCAGCAGCGTCTGTCTTGCTCTTGAGATTGAGCTGGTGGAAATCAATAAGATTAAATTTTAATTCGTTTTCTGTCTTGATGCGTGTTCCTTCAAAAGGGCACTGCTATCTATCTATAAATTCAGCATTATGCTGTAAAATTGGAATTCAAAGGATTGTTTGGAACTTTTTCCACCCCCTGCTGCTGTTGTGTCTGTGCAGAGCGTGTTCCCAGCTATCCGTTTACCCTCAAATACCTTCATAAAGCATTAATGCCCCATCCATAAATAAGAGAATAAATAAATGAAGGCTTTTAGCATTGCAAAGTATAATCTTGCCGTTAACTACTCACAGACACTGAGTGTGACTCAGATCCTACAGGGATTTGATGTCTGTAGAACTCTGATTTTCTATGAACTCCTGATCTACATGAGAAAGGGAAGAATCAGGCCTGCCTCGTCAGCACGGAGCTGGTGCAGTAAATAAGACCTTATCAGTGAAAGTGCTTTTGAGCATTTAATCTACAGGCTTTTTTCAAATTCTCGTTTACGTGGTAGTTGGGATGGGGGCATTTCATATTTGACTGATGAAAGGGCCTTGTTTGTTTTGCTTTTGTTTCTAATAACTTTTATTCTGCCTCATCTGAGCTTGGTGATGCAAAATGGGCTTTTGGATAGTCCAGAGAAAAACTGGAAAGGCCAGAATTCAGATGCTATTGACATTTTCTGCATGATAGCAAGATTTCCAAAAAGATAAAAATTAAGCAATTACCCTGGAGTCATTGAGAATATTTTAATCTTTTTATTGGATTTTAAGGAAATTTTTATTTGTTTTGGCTTTTTAATGGTCCCGGTTCCTGCTTCAGGATCTGGAGTTCCCAATAAATCTGTTGACTTAGAAAATTTGTCTGTGATTAACTCAGACCAGATAAGGCCATGTCCTGCATTTTCAGGTCTTGGAAGTAGTGATGAGAATTGCAGAGATCCCAGATCTGCAGGAGGGAGGAAGGCAGACCCTGCAACACAGCTCTGGCTCCTTGGGCTGAGTGACCGGAGCTTTCCTGTAACTGCTGCAATGCTAAAACGTGGATTTCTGGAAGTTTTCTGTGCAATGCCAACACTTTCAGCAGTTTTGCAGCAGTGGAATGTTCAGCCATGGTTTGCAATGGCAAAGCCTTGCTGACGCATCCCCTCAACCTTTGTGTGCCTTTGAAGGGCAGCGGGGCCTTGCAGGATGTGTGTGAGCGGAAACCCAGCTGTGTCTGGGGGTTCCCCCACTGGCCATGCATGGGGTGTGAGTGAGCCAAGGGCTGAAACTGTCTGGCAGTGATTAGCCAAAGCCAGAGAGTGGCAAATAACTGAAATGAGTCGTCCTGTCACACTGTGCAGGGTAGGTGGGGACTGGTGTGAACTGGTGTGAGCACCCGGCTCCAACGTCACCAGTTTCCTCTGTCTTCATACGAATTGTGATGAGTCATTTGTAACCCCCACTGCATCATGTGCTGGCCCCAGCCTTGGGGATGGGGCTGGTACAGTAGGGAGATGGCTCCAGCTGAGCACAGGGAGGTGGGGGAGCGTGCAGGGCTCGTGCAGGAGCTGCATCCCATGGGCATCCCTGGAGAGCATCAGCCCCTGGGCCAGGTGAGAGGGGCTGGGCTCATGCCATTGGGGCTGACGGTGTTCCCTGGTGCTCAGGGCATTTGGGTTCCAGGAGAGCCCAGGGGAGGGCACTCGTTATTGTCTCTCCCATGGCTGGCTGGGAGCGCTGTGGGGATCCCTGTGGGAGCTGGAGAGGGAGGAGCATTGCTTTCCCTTCCACAACGCTGGGGCTCATCCCACCTGCTTCACCTGCTTTGTGTGGAGGGCAGCAAATTGCTGGGGTGGTTTGTCTCTCAGAGAGAGCATGCTGAAGCTTAAAGGAGAGAAGAAAATAGTACTTGTGGTTGTAGGAGTGAAAATCTTTCCCTATGGAATGGGCATTGCAAGGTCGTGGTTTGGTCCCAGCACATTTTGGCTGCACTGTTCTGCTTTCTGCTGCATGCAGAGAGGTGTCTGCCTGAGGGTTTCCATGATTTCTGCCGACTTCAGCCACACTTCTCCTGAACTTTGTTTGAAACACAAAATCCCAGTCCAGCCCGCCTCTTTGCCATGCTGCTCCCACAGCCCTTCCTGTCCCGGGGTTGTTGTGGTGCCAGGACGGGAACTTCTTCCAGCGCCGTCCTGTGCGCAGTCTCCTCCCTCTGGAAGGGCTTTCCATATCTGTGTGCAGGACATGCCTGGTCCCAAATAGAAACCCTCCCATTCCCCAGCACTGCTGCCTACGGGATGCTATAAATAGCCCTGGGAGCACGGTTCAGCTGCAGCAGCTTTGTGCTGCATGGAACCATGGCTGGAGTCGGTCCAAGAAAGTGCCGCCTCCTAATTTCAGATCCGCTTTCTCAAAATAACTCCTGTGTTTCCTTCTCTTCCATTTTTAAACTTCGCTTTAAGAAGAGCCCACGCAAAATCCCAGACTCTCCCTCCTCTGGTTTCGGTTGCTCCGCTGCCTCGTGGGGCTGGCTCGTCATCCCCACGGGAGCTCACATGGCCGGAAGGTTGCTCTCCTGCCTGCTTTCCCCTCCCAAGCCTATTTTAAGTTTCTTCAAAGGAAAAGCAAGGGGCTGGAGTTTGCTTTGGAAGCCAAATACTCTTCAGGCGAGAATGAAGATTTTTGTAGTCTTCAGGGAGTTTTTTGCTGTTGGCGAAGATCTTTTTAGCTCTGGGCCCCTTGGATGAACATGAGCAGGGGTGAGAGCATGATCTGCCTGCCCATGTCCCTGCCTGTGCCCCTTCCCAGGGGGAGAGAGGTTCTGTAGGGGCAAATGCTGCTGCTTGCCACATCTGTGGGTTCCCTTCTGAATCCATGGGCTGCACAGTTCCAGTGTTTGTGGTTCAGACATGCTTCTTGAGACGCCTTGATCCCTCTAAAAATGCACTTGGAGGTCCCTCCATGAACACCAGTGCTCCAGTGCTGGAGCAGTATTTCAGGATTCTGTACCAGATCAACAAAAGGGGTCTTTGCCTGCTTGCTGTGGAGCTGCAGTGTGACTGTGCCACCAGTGGGGATCTTCGTGTGTCTCACCAGAGGTAAAGGCTGGGTTTGTTTCTTGATACACTTCTTTCTGTTAAATAACAGAAATGCAGGCACAGGTGGGATCATTCAGCAGATATAGGATGAACCCTGTGGTTTTCTTCTGCAGGGCCCATCACTAAGCATACTTCTAACAAAGTCAGTATTGGAACCAAGTCCTAGGTGGCTGTGCCTTTGGAAGGGAAAGGATTTACCTGGACTATTGATGGTCCTTGGCAAAGGTCCCACTGCTGCGGGAGGGCCTGGGGAGGCTGGCTTTGTACCTGAACAGTTTGAGGTGTGCCTGAATTCTCCAGCCAGGCTTCTGGCTTGCTGGGTCCCTAGGCAGGAACACATCTCCCTGTGTCTGCCTGTCCTTACAGATGAGCCACAGGGTGGTGGGAACCTTCTGCTGGGTGTTTTACGTTCTTCCCAATTCTGCTGCCAGCTCTCACCTCGGTCTGCCAGGCCTTTCAGACAGCTCATTATGGTTCTGCTGTGATCTGATAAAGGCAGCAAGGAGCATCAGCAATTACAGTGGGTGTCAAGTGTTAATTGGGCAGCTTTCAAGATAGAGGCATTTCTTTGTGTACGTACAAAGATGTGACGTGCTTGGAATAGCTTCTCCTCCTGATCTTTCGTTCTGGAGACGTGTATATTGCAGTTGGTTAATGCAAGACAAATTATGTCATTCTTCTTGATTCGCCACATGTTCTGCCTATGGTGGTTTGCCTCTGGCTTGTCTCATTAAGTTGTCTAAACACGGCAAATGCAGCAGCTGAACATACTCAGCTTTTTCTCAAAGTTAATCTCATTGTACACACGGGCCTGCAGCATCTCTGGTCCCTTGCTGTGCCATCCCTGCTGCCAGGGCATCTTCCACCAGCACTGGTGCCCAGGAGAACAGGCACGTGGTGAGACTGTCTTGAGAGAGGCTGCAACCTTCTACCCATAATTATGCTGACTGCAATTAATTGGTTTGTAGCTTTTTGTCCCAGGTATGCATCAAAAACATTTGGGTAAGCTGATGCTTCCTGCTCACCAGCAACCAATGGCAGGCAGGTGGGCATTGGCCAAATCATCCTCTTAGACACTTATGTGGAGTGTTCTTAGCAGTTTTAATGATCCCTCCTCCCCTGAAAATCTTACCCCCTGGTTTTAATTCTGTCAGACTTCTTAATGCCACAGTGCTGATGTTCTCCAAGGTCAGCAGATTTTATAGCTCGTGAAGACCAAAATATTAAGCTCTGGCTCAGAGCTCTCCATCGAGTGATGAATTTTTCCAGGGGCCAGGTCCCTGGGCAGACTTGGCTCATTCCCATTAGCAGAGACAGGTGGGCAGCGATCGTGACAGCTGTGAACCCCGAGGTCTGCTGTGGGGGAGTGCTGTGGAGAGCCAGGCAGGGATGAATTAAGAGCAGGGCTGCTGCCTGCCCTGTGTGGGGATGGTGCCAGAGCAGGCTCACGGCATGGCTACATCGGTTACATCTCTCTTAGCATCCTTGAAGTCGCTTTTAAATTGCACAGAAGCTTTGCGTCCTCCTGTGTGTACAATAAATACAGGAATGGAAACCTCTCCTGGTCGCCTTGCTGCAGTGAGGCACCTGGGCAGGCTCTGCAGCTGGGATGGGGCTGGTTTTGACCAGGGCCGTTTGACTGGGGCTGTTTGTCAGGGCTCTGAGCCCCACCACGGGCAGGGTGGCTGCAGCAGCAGCTCAGGGTGACTGTGCTGGCAGATCAGACTGTGTGGGTGCACGAGCCCCGGCGAGGAGTCTGCACACCTACAGCTGCAGCAGTGCTTTTGAGGACCTGCCAGCGGTCGAGGATGGATGAAACTCCATGGGGGTGGATGTGGGGACAAGTGGCAGGGCTGTGTGCCAGCCTTTGGTGAGATATCCCTGTGCTGAGTCCTTGGGAACCTCATCCTGCCCTGAGCCAGTGTGAGAGGTGCCTGATGCCGGAGAGCTACGTGAGCCAGACCCCTGGGGCTGAAATCCAGACCCAGCCCACCCCTGCTCCTCAGGGGCTCAGCTCCTTATTTTAGGCAGCTGGGGATTTTCTGTCTCCCTTACCCCAAATAGCTAAAACTACCTGTTTTATCTGAACCTCTGAAAATCCATCTCCTCATCCCCATCACTGTCAGGTATTTGGCTTTAGCAGCTCAGCCTGTGGCGTCGGCAGCGTGCAGTGATCTGGATTTATCGGACTGTCAGTAACCCCCCTGAACAGCCTGGCTTTGTGAGGAAGTGCTGTTTACTGGAAATGTCATCTTTTATTTAGACTCCTGCTACAGCCAGCCCATGTCTTTTTTTCAGGCCTGTTTAATTAGTAAGCACTGCACAGCCACTGACACGTGTTCCTGGGTGGTTTTTTGCCTTTAATAAACACTAGGTACCCTAGCCAGGGGTGGGAGGGGACGAGGAAGGGCTCCTCTGCCGCAGGGAGGGGAGGGAAGTGAGAGCACGACGAGGAGCCAAGGGCAGCTCTAATGATCACATGCTCGTGAAGCGATGAATCCTAGAAAGGGCATCTCTGCGTGTGTGCCGGTTTGCCCGCCCTCCTCCTCGCAGGGCAGCCACGCAGAGGTAACAGGCACGATCCCCCTGCCTGGCACCCCGAGGGGTCAGGGATTTGGGTCACTTCCTGGGCAGAGTTTAGATCCATTAAAGTCGTGATAACCCGAGTGCCGGAACCCTTCGCCCACGGGTTTTTCCTGCAGGTCCAGAGGCTGAGCTGAACCTTTCCACCCACTTTCAGGCAGGGATGGGATTTGTGATGGCTCTGTGGAGGTTTGAGAAGTGGTTTAAGCAGAGGGGAGAGCTGGAGCAGAGAGCTGCGACTTGTAACAGATGGCACAAATAACTTTTCTTCTTCCTCTCCCCTTTCCTCCCTGCAGAAGAAGGCAGAGGCTGCCCACCGGATCCTGGAAGGACTGGGTCCTGAGGTGGAGCTGGTGAGTGTTACCTCTGGCTGCGGGGACGGGGAGCTGGGCCAGGTTTGGACAGGTTCCTGGGTGGAGAGCGATCGCAGCACCCTGTGTGTGTGTGTGTGTGTGTGTGTGTCAGAAGGAAGTGTGCTGCTGGCCCGGACCTCTCGCTGGCACAGCACCAAGGCAGGAAACAAAGTGACTGAGATGAGTACTGAAACGCAGGCAGACACATACACAGAGCCCTCCTCGGAGAGGCTTAACCCCTTGGCTCCTTCCTCACACACTGCAGTGGAGCTGGAGGGAGGAAGGGGCTCTGGCACGCTGTGCCTCCACTTGAGGTGCTGATGGCTTCATCTGCTGGTGACAGACACGGCACCAGCGCTGTGGGGCTGCTGCCTGCTCAGCCAGCCTCGAGGTGCTGCGTGGAGGGATGGCTGCTTGGACTCTGCTCTGTCCCACCCACTGAAAATGGAGGAGGGTACTCAGTGAGCACAGCCCGACTGCAGCTGTGACAACCTGCAGCTATCAGGACTCGCATTCTTCCTATTTCGGGCTCTCTCATGCACAGGGAAGCTGAGAAAACAACTTAGAACAAATTGTCAATTTTGGGCTGCTCTGTCATCTGGAAAAATCCATCTGTAAGTCAAAGGACTGATTGCTGGAGGGGCAGCTGGAAACACCCCCACGGGGGCTGGGACCTGGAGAAGGGTACCTGGAAAAGGTGCATTGGCAGTGATGCTGCTGGAAGGATCAGAGCCAGTCTGACAGAACCTCGTGCTTTGCACCAGCCGTGGGATGCAGTGGAGGGAGCCGTCTGTATGAGATGGGAGCAGGCAGCTCACAGGCTTCGACAGCTGTAATTGCACTTGCCTTGTGGAGGTGGTACTAATTGCTGTCTTCCCCTGTGCAGAAGGGAGAGGTCACACGTGACAGAGCCCACTTCCTTTTGGGAGGTAACACTCATTATTACTTCTCTGAGTCAGCAGGGTCAAACAAACCCTTTGCTCTTTCTGCTCTGAAGATTGCCAGTGCCATGGGTTGGTGCTTCATCATCTGAAAGATGTTGCATTTCCTTTTCTTCCTCCTCCCCTGTTGGTTTTGTTTCCCCCTCCTTTTTCCCTTTTTTCAGTTTGTTGATGCTTTAAAGTCTCTGGGTGTTGACAGCACACGGTGGGGGCTGTAACAGAGCCCAGTGCAAGCCTTCCTGCTGTCTCCGTGCGTTACTCATCAGAGGGCAGGGGAAAAGGGGAAACCTCACTGAGAAAACCCTGTGAAACCCCGGCTGGGCTCTGCATGCATCCTGCAGACTGGTCCATCTGCCCAGGGAGAGACATTTCCTATGGCCCACCCTGACACCGTGTCGGGCACAGCAGCGCCCAGGACCTGCCAAGGGCTGCAAGAGACAATTTGAATAGTCACAGCTTCTTCTGAGCTGGAAAGGAAGCAGCTCCAGGAAGAAGAGCAGCTCTGCCTGCTCTGCCCGATGCTCATCCCTGCTCCACCATGTCTCGCACCACGTGCTCCAGCCCTGGGGCTGCCACAGCCTGGGAGTCTCCTGCAGGGAGACTGAGCATCCTGGTGCCACTCCAGTGTCTGCAAGGAGAGCTGTGGCTGTCACCAGCAGGGCTGTGTGTTACTGTCAGCTCTGCTCGGATGTCCTCTGGTTGTTCAGAGAGCTCTGGTTGGTGCCTTTGGAGCAGTGGCAGTGCTGGGTGCACACTGGCTCAGTTGCATGGGGTGAGCTGGGAGGTTGCAGTGGAAATCAGTCGGTCATGGCACCAGCTCTGCGTGCTGCTGGCAGTTTGGAGCAGGAGGCTCAGGGGTTCCCAGGAAGCAGGGATCCAGTTCAGGTCCTGGGAAGCTGGTGCTCCACTCTGGATCAGGAGGAGGCTGCGACTCAGTAAACCAGGACTCTCCTCATTTCATCCCTGCAGTGTAGTGGTACCATTTTAAAAATGTCCCTATGTTTTCTCCAGGGAGAAGTGTTTTTGAGATGCATAGTCTGAGCCCCACAGTGTCCAGAGAGCAGTTGAGACCTTTCATTCTGTTTTATTTCTAAAGAGCTTTCAGTAAATCCAGGGCTTTTCCAGTAACAGCTTTGCATTGCAATTATGTTTTTCTAAAATGTCTAAAATCCCCCAGAGAAATGCATTATGTGTTCCTAACCCTGGAGAAACACTGCGGATGTTTTGAACATGACCTTACCTATCTGACCTGTGAGCTTTACTTCTGCCTCCTTACTGAGAAAGGTGGAATTTGGAGTTGTGGATGGCTCTGAGGGAAGATGCTGTTTCTCAGTCCCTGCCCTGTTGAGAATAAAGTTTCTTTAAGTATTTAGTCCGTAAGTTCTCTGTGGGTAAGTGGAACTTGTCTCCTGGGCTTCCTCCACTGCATGGGCCAAGTTATGGTGCTGAGACTATTGTGCAGATAGAAATCTGAGGTGTTGGTGTCATGTGGATCTTCGGTTTGGGTGCCAGAATTTGTTATTTCTGAGTGTTTGGGCATTTCTTTTAAAGTGATGTGTTCCAGTGCTTGTCTGCTAACACTTAGGTTTGCTAGCTGAGACTCTTAAGTCTTCATGTCATAGATAAGTTGTAGTGGAGAAGAATCATTAGCTTTTGGTGAGCTGGGTGTCGTCCAGGCATCTGTGATGTCCAGGTGCACGTGAGCATTTTCTAACCGGGATCCAAACCAAAACATTTAATTTCACTGTGCCTCCCAGGAGGAAGGTCTCTGTGACCTGCCACATGCAGGCTTCTTTGCTTTGATTTTTATGAGCAAAGAGAAAAGAGAGACATTTATTTCTTAGTATTTCCAGTTACTGCATCCTGTTCCAAGAGATGGTCACTGGTCAAGGCCTCCCAGCGGTTGTTCCAGTTGAGCCTTTCCAGGGTGACTGTGGCTATGATGCTCTGGAGCTGCAGCTCTATTTCTTCTCTCTGTGGTGCAGACCTGTCTCTCTTGAGCTACGTGATGAGACGGATGTCTGTGTTCCTCTGAGCTTTCCAAGCATGAAGTGCACAGCCAGCTCCAAGCCTGGAGTCGAACCAGCAGATCTGAGAGGATTCGTGATAGAAACACTCCTGGGGAGGGGATACCGCTGAGAATGTCTTCTTCACAAGGACCTGCTTGTCCCTCTCCTCTGCCCTGGCTCTGCCAGCAGAGGGTGGCCAGTTGTGTCCTGGCAGGTGTCTCCTGGCAGGCTCACAGCCCATCAGTCCCCCCCTCACCAGGTAACAGACGCCCGGACGCTGCCGCCAGCCCCGTGTCCCTCCTGGAACACGGCGATTCGTGTCCCCGTGCCTGTCTGCTGGGGATTACGTGCCTCTGCGTGCCCCTTCCGCCTGGGGATTACGTGTGCTTTCACAGCGGCCAGGGACACGTCCAAGGGCAGCTGCAAAGAGAAGCTGATGGTGACCTGCTGGTGCAGTGGTGATGGGCTGTGTGGGGTAGGGAGAGCTACACCCAGTCTCTGTTCCCTGTGGATTGATGTGGCTGTCCTGGTGTGGGGCAGCGGAGTGGGGAGGCAGTGTCTGTGTTTTACAGAGCAGTAGACACAGGCTGTGTGGAAAAACAACCTTCTGTGCCAAGCACCTGGGATGGTGATAAGGAGATAGCACAGGAGGTGGGAGTAACAACTTTGTCAAAGTGGAGAGGAAAAGGACCCATCTTTGTGTGCAGGTTCCGTCGCCTCCAGTGCTGCTCACCTGGTTAAGCAGATGCTCAGCAGATGTTTTGCTCTTTTTCTGTGTTTAATCTGAGATGAAATCGGGTAGATCCAGAGCACAGGCTCAGCCCTAATGACCACAGAAGGAGGGTGAGCTGGTGTCTGTATCCGTGCTCAGCATATCCTTCAGCCAGGACTAGGCAATCCCTCTGCCTGTGTTTGGCCACAGATGTTCGATGCCCACAGCTGGTTCAGGGAAGCTTTGTGGATGAATTGCTTGAGTGCTTGGTGATGTTTCTGTGGTCAGACCTGAGCTTTGCTTGTTAGGTGCCCAATTGCTTGTGATGGTTGGTCCGTGGCAAGTTTTTGGTTATCCCAGTCTTGGACATGTTCACAGCAGCTGAAGACATTGAATAGAAATGTTGAAGGGCTTAACCCTGAGCGCCCTGTCAGCCTGCAGATGTGGGCACAGCTGGTGGCAGCCCCTGGAGTGTGGGCTGAGCTGTTATTTACCGTGGGTGGGATTGAGCCTGGTCTCTGTGGCATCTCTCCCTTCGAGAGGTGGGACCCTCCCAGGGTAGATCCGTGGGAAGACAGAGGCAGCAGGGGCAGTGACCACGGATGGATCCAATTCTCCTAACTCCCCATGGAGGTCCCTGCCATATTCCCACCAACAGTGCTGGGGTCAGAGCTGCCCTGGGGAAAACACTTGTCTGCTGGAGCCTAGGTACCCCTCCTGAGGGACAGATGAGCATCACTGTACTCAGGGGTGCTGGGGGACTGCAGGGACCCACCTGAGGACCAGCCCACCCTCGGCAGTGCTGGAAACCCGAAGGGCAAGCACTTGTCCTACCTGCAGTTGCCTGTGCTCGGCTCCCTGGGAGGGCTCAGGCAGGCTTTTGCCGTGTAGACATAACAACTTGCAGCTCACAGACTGTCTCTTCCCGCTCCCCAAGCCCCGCGTTCCCCTCGCCTCCCCCGTGTCATATGTTCCGAGGCGCAGTGCGTTTTTTAATCGGTGAATAACAGCCACGTACTCGCCGTGCCGTGTTTATCTGGCCGACGTCGCAAATTGCTTGTTCTGAGGCAGCTCGCTCGAGCGCTGCCTGCCCTCCCACGGGCTGAGCCGGGATGCACCGGCACTCGAGCGGCGCTGCCGGGAGCCAGCACCCTCCGGTACGGCCGGGAGCGGGGCTGGGGGCACAGGGACAGGGCTGGAGATCTGCGCCGACGTGGCAGCGCTTCCGATGGGTTTAAGTTTCTAAATGTCAGACCGTACCATTTATGCCTTCATTTTTCTTCTTTATTTCAGCCGTTATACAACCAGCCTTCAGACACCAGGCAGTACCATGAAAACATTAAAATGTAAGTATGTGGCAATAAAGCTATTTTAAATGTCAGGTTGGGCAATAGACTGGAGCAGGAGGGGTGCCAGCTTGCTCCTAGACCCCAATTAAAGCTGCCAAGGAATTGTGAGCATCCTATTAGAGCTGCTCTGGGTGCCTGAAGCACAAACCAGCTGCAGGAGCCCAGCAGTCAGGAGCTGTAGCTTAAGGTATATGCTGAAGGTGCTGTTTGATTTTCTCAGGGTGGGGTGGATGTGGGTCCTGGCTGGTCCCTTGATGTTTTCCCAGAGAACACTTACCTTAAGTGCTTTCTTCTGTGTTTCACCCGTACTGATTGCTGATCCCCACCCAAATCAGCTGCCAGTGTGTGTGTGTGCGTGTGTGTGTTTGCATGCGAGAAAGATGAGGTAAAATGAAAAGTTGCAATTACAATTAGATTTTCATGAAGGACCTCTTGAATGTCTAATAACAACTGGTTATTTCAAAGATACTTACCGAGACTTAGCAATCATCTAATTTGACTTATCACCTCAATACATGATTTAATCATCAGCATGTGTTTAATAACCACAGTGACTTCCTGAACATAGAAGAAATATAACAGATAATGAGAATAGCGATAATTGTGATTATTGTTGGAAATTTAAATAGTCAAACCAGATCTGAAACTTTTTATCTGCCTTGAATGAACTGATGATTGCTCTGAGCTGCCTGCAGCGTGTCTATTTTGGTACCAGCTCGGTCAGCTGGTGATAATCATCTTTAATAATCTATTAACAAAAGTTAATAATCTCTTGCTTTTCAGCGGTATGTTAATTGATCCCGGGGGTTTATAAGGGACGAGTTCCCGTACCTTTGCTGCAGGGGAGCATGGTAGGAGGTGGCAGTGTTTAGGGGCTCTCTGTCCCTGAGGGCTGTGGGGAGGAGGGTTTGGTGATGTGACCCCACTGCTCGCTGCCAGGCCCCGCTCCGTTCCTGCTCCACCCAAAGCTTCCTGTGTCATCCCAGCAATGCACTCGGCAAAACATTCCAGCCCAGCATCACCCCCAGCCCCTCTGTTCCCGCAGCGCTCAGGGGGTCCCTGTCGGTTCAGGGGGCTGATGATGGATAAACCATCTTGTGTGGCATCAGGTGCTGGCCCAAGGACGCTCTCTCTGCATTGCTGGTTGTGTCTGAGCCCCAGCTCTGATGCTGTGTGGAAGTCACCAGCTCCAGGGACCCTCCCTAGCCTCGAAAGGCCCCACAGCCGTCCCAGTGCGGCTGCTGGAGGTGGCAATTTCGAGCTGATCGCTAGTGTTGTCCTTGAAAGAACGAGTTAAAAGTAGATTCAGATGCTTCACCCACTCTCCGTTCCCCTGCCAATATTTGTGGGTTTGTGATCACATTTTCCTGTGATTTAAACGATTTCCTGTCCTGGGTTGCTGCCTGAAAGACGGGCGCAAACAAGAGGGACCTGACTGCGCAGGTCAGGAGTAAAACTGTTGATAAGAGGTGAAGCCCCATCGAACCAGTCATCAGAGCAGGTGTTCTCCTCCATCCCTGCCTCTGTAGGCATCCACAGGGTTATCCCCACCCCAGAGAGTGACAGTCCCCGTGTGGCTGTGGCGGTGGCAGTGACAGACCAAGGAGAGGCTGGAACAGGCAGGCTTGGGGTTAATGTTCACTGTGATTAATGCTTCAAAAATACGGGAAGGAAACCACACATTTTAATGAAAAGCCTCCGTCTCCTCCTTCCAGAAACCTGGCAATTAGCTGCCTTCAGCTGGTTATTGATGCCAGCCGAGCACAGTTACAGATCTGGGTCAGTGAAAGGCCCCTGAGCAGTCTGGGCTCCAGATGTTGGCTGTGGGTCTTGTCCTTGGGTCTGGTCTGTGCTTTGCTACTTGTTGGAGGACATGCAGAGAAATAGGTGTGTTTTTTCTCCCATCTCTGTGTCCCTGCTGCACATTAAAGGACATTTTGATGCTTGGGGGGGCAGATAGGAAATCAAGATTTTGGTGGTTTTTTCCAAGCCAATGATTCAGGGTCCTTTGACCAAGAGCAAAAGATATTCTCTGTTTCGACAAAGTTATGCTTGGTTGTTCACATCTGTTCTGCAACTTTTCCACAAGCTGAATTTGAAGATATTTTTTGTGTTTTCCTTGTTCTAAATATGTTTGTGCCTTTCTGCTCCACAAGAGCAGCTTCTGCTCCATAGCCTGGAGGTGGCTGTTTCCATAGAAGATGGAGTAAATCCTCAGGGTGCAGGGAGACACCAGCCAGATGCATTAGAGCACCAGGACAGCTGCCAGGACACCACAGGTTATATTTTGCCAAGGTGTAATTGGATGCAGATTCTCCAGAACAGCTTCACCCTATGCAGATTTAGCTGTGATGAAAAAGCCTTTTGGCAGATTGCTGGAAAATCATCTGGGTTGTGATTCTGTCCACAAATCCTCACCGCATCCTGGCTGTGTTGTGCCAAATGGAAACTGCTCCCATGTGGAGCTGGTCTGGGGACTCATACCTGGACACAAGATGGCCAGGCTGTTACTGTCACAAATACCTTTTATAGCTTTTTTTCTTCTTTTTTAAAACATTTCCTAGTGTGATGATTTTTTTTTTCTCAGTTGGATGTTTGCAAGTGTCAGTGAGAAGGCATTTGAATATCAGAAAGCCAGGATTCCTCGATTTCTCCACAGCCATACTCTCTGCCTTGCAACACTCATTTAATTCTCCCTTCTTGTTTGCTTTGCTTTTCAGTTGGGATGAGTCACGTATGCTAATAGAGCTGACTGGGGAGTTACTGGGAGAATTTCTACTCTTACTAAAATGTTACCGGTCTCTTATTTTCATGGAGTTTTATGGCCTGTCTCCTATTCAGTACAGTTAAAATTAATTTCATGCCCCAGTTCATTCCAGTGTTTGCAGCTTCAAAAGCTTTTAAGTCCTATTTAGCTGCCTGGCTGTGCTCCGTTACTCGTCTGCGCGGTCCCTTTGGTTCACCTGTGAGTGCAGGCTTCGAGCAAACATGGTTAATTTTGTATGCTACATCTGCCGCGGGATCCGAGGCACCCTTGAGTGGTTTGTTCCAAAGACTTGACCTACCTTTGATGGGACCGTGTCCTTTCTTTTTGAAATATCTGCTTTGTTGGAGAGAAGGGCTCTGCCACTCATCAAGAAAGAAGAGGGCAAGGTGGCATTTAGTGCCCTCATTTCACAGGGACAGGGTGAGCTTTGCCCCTGGGGCTGGCTTGGCCCTTGCTGTTTTTCAAGGCAAGAATTTTTTGGCTTTGCAACAGACTGAAAAGTTCCTTCAAGATGCATCACAGCCCTAAACATGACTACAGACCATTTGAGTGATTCTGCATCAGTTGAGGAGGTTACAAAGACCCTTTTTCTGCATTTTAATGAAATACAACAAATGCAGAAGACACGTACTGGTGCATCAGTGAAGCACCAGTGCCTCTAGTCAAGGTCTTTATTTCAGTGCTTTGCCAGCTGCTTGTACAAGGATGAGAGCTGCCCTTCCCACCCTGCCGCAGCAGAGACTTTGCGTATTCCCCAGACTCTGGCTCTAAAGATATTAACCTTCTTTCCTCCAAGTGTTTGAAAAATGACAAGATGTTGTTCACATGAGCAGGATCAATTACCTGCTGTCTGTCTGAAGAGATATTCTCCAAGGGGGCCTTCGTCTCTACGGTGGGAGATTCCTGCTCGGTCAGCCATGAAAAACAGCCTGGCAGGACTCTCCTCCCCCCTTTCCCAAAGAAGTCATCTTGCAGTCATATTCTGTGAGACTTGTATTTGAAAGCAAAATGTGAGCTTTCCTGAGCCTTGAAAAACCGACAAAAAGCAAAGTGAATAGTGCAGGGTAAGTGCAGACTAGGTGCTGTTTACAGGATTTGCTTTAAACCTCTCCTTCAAGAGCATCTCCTTGCTTTACACTGAAATTCAGGAATGCTGGGGTGAAACCAGGCTTCATCCCCTCAAGGTGCTTAGGGAGGTGTTGGAGAACCAGGGTCTGAATGTACAGTTAAAACAGATGGAGAGCTTGGTGTGATTTGGGTTTTCTCACATGTCCAGATCCAGCAGCAGCAGAGCTGAGTGCACTGTTAATATCTGCACATCCGGGTCGGTGTCTACAGCTGAGAGCTTCTTGGGGAGAGGGCAGGAAATTTGCCAGAATCAAAATCTGAAGTCAGGAGTTTCAGAGAGGTTTCAGGGCTTCTGAATCTCTTTTTGTTTTCTAAAAGCACCACCCCCCCCCAAAAGAGCAGAACAGCTTTCTTCTGAAAATCTTACAACTGCAGCTTTCCAAATCACTTGTCACATTGGGAAATTTAAGTCATCTTTTCATTACTTGCTGTTTAGGGGATTTAGTAGCACTGGATTGCCTCTAAATTCATAGTTGAAGCCTGACATGTAACACAAATGTTCTTTCAAACCCTGTCATTACTAATGCATTCTCTTTCTGGTCTTTTTATTAGTGCTTGTAGACATTTTCCTCATTAGAAATTCACCTAGCAGCTCCCTGCTCATCCCATTCAAGGTTTCTCATCTCTTTTATTCTCTATTGGCATGCACCAAGGCAGCAGATTACCTAGTGATGAATTACTAAATGATGGAGACACACACTGCTACCTTCTGCTTTTTCCTCTTGCCAGTAAAAGCCCCGTACCGGTTTGGGGGGGGACTGTCTTGCAACACTTGGGCTTGTACTGCCAGCTTGGGCTTCAGGGCAAGGCAGAGGTGGTTCTGGCATGAGCAGCCTGCCTGACTGTACATCCAGAGTTATGAACCTCTGTCACGTCACTTTCAGAGGCGCTGATGGTGCTGGGGGTTTCATCCATCCCAGTGCCCAAGGGCTCTGGGGTAAATAAAGATCTGCTTTGCTTTCCTTCCCCAGAAAGTGTTTCTAAATATTGCAAGGAGCTGCTCGGAACAGCTGGCTTTCCAGAAGCGTGCCCTGCCGTGGGGTTAGTAGGTTACAGTGTGTTAGCAGCTGGACTTGTGTGCTCCAGCCATTTCAGAGCAAGCAGGGAATGAGTGCAGTGACCCGTGAACAGGGTGAGCTGCTCCCTGCCCTCGCTGCAGGGAGTCCTGTGCCTGGAGGGGATCACTGCCTGCCCTGAGCAGTGGCTTGGGATCCTGGCACCAGCCATGCACAGGAGCAGGCGTGGCAGGGGGAGGACAGAACTGTTTTGGTCTCCGTTGCCTCTAGGCTGCTTTCACCTTCGAGCGTTCTTGCTGTGCTCCTCGGGTCTCCTGGTTTGCAGAGCTCTTGTCTCCCTGTGCTTTGTTTGGCTGGAGTTGTCAGGAGCTTCCCGGGTTTCCTACCCTTGCCTGTGTGATCCATCTTGCTGTACAATGGCTTTGCCAGCTGCTCGCTGCCTCCTTCCCATCGCTCTTTGCAGTTCAGTCCCTGCTTTGTTTGCTCTGGCTGATGAAAGACGTTCCTGTGTAATTAAATACCCCTGATTAGTTTTGCTCAAATAGCAGACTTCCTTTCATCTCATCTTGCACCGGCTGAAGGTCTCCTCAGGCTTGGCCAGGTGTGCCGCAGTGCATCAGCTCTTTGTGTCCTTTGGGAGCCTTATCCCAGGGTTTTGGCAGTGTCCACACGTGGGTACACACCAGCACCGACACGCATGCGTGCACGCACATCCTTTTAATATCGCAGCCTCCGGAAGGATCGGGGCCAAGTCATTCATGTGGACCTGGGCCAAGTAACTCAAAAGTCAGAGTTACAGGTTCTTTCCTTGACTGGCTCCATTGTGAAAGCCATAAAACAAAAACAACCTTGGGCCAAGCCAGTGAAGGTGGAAGCAGCTGCTCCCCCAGGGCTGGCTTTGCTTTGCTCAGAGTGGGAGATGGGTTTCACTCGGCGGTTTGGACACTGGCTCTGAGAACCGTGCTCCTGTGCGGAGTCAGGGCAGGGGAAGGGGGGAGAAGAGGATGAGTTATGCAAGGATAAAAAGCTCTTGCAGAATCACACCCAAAATTATAGACAGTGTTTGAATCCTGCTTCCTGGGGGCAGCTCCATGCCTGGTGTCTGCTGAAGCTCACACGGTCAGTGTGTCCCTGGAGAAGGTTGTTGTGGTGACACACACTGGCTGATCTCCCTGCTCCCTGCAGAGGAGCAGAGAAAGTGCAGGAAAAGTTCTTCTGGTGACCAAAGGCCTGGAATAGCCTTTGTCACAGAGAATGTAACTGAATGTCGTGTCCTTATTGTGGAGGAGCTGCCCTCCGAGGGAAGCACTGGTCTGGGGCTGCACTGAAGCAGGCGCATGGGAAATGGCAGCCAGTGGTGGGGGATGCTCTGTAAGGCTGAGGACCCACCAGAAGGAAGGTCCTTATCCATGGGCACACCAGGGAGCTGGGGAGCCCACGGCCACAGGGAAGTCAGGAACGGAGATGGGCTCCATCCAGTAGATGAATTGTTGACCATAAGAATGGGGATGTGCCATCTGGCAGCCTCCAAACACCGGCTCCCCAGAAGCTGGGGGGCTCTGTGTCCATCCCAGCCTGCCCCATCCTTAGGGACACCGCGAGGACAGGGCAGGGAGCTCATGTGTCCTCCCCAGCCGGCTGGTGTGACGTGCCAGCCCAGCAGTACTTTAAACTGCCCACAAGAGTCACTGTTGCTTTATCCAAGGAGCACCCATTCCTCCTGCCTGGGAGCTGCCTGCTTTCTTCACCCCTGTGCAGTTCGGGTCTCCATCCCTGACGCCTTTCTCGTGCCCCAGAAAACCGCAGGACTCAGGCTGGGGAGGAGGAGAAGGGAGCAGGGCTGGCACCTGGCACGAGCAGCCTTTGCCATGTGCCACCCCACGGTGCGTATTTCCGTGCCCGACTCCCAGCAGACAGCCCTCACCTTCCCCGCCTGTGCACAGCGGTTGTGCTCGGCTCTGTGATTTGCCCAGGGAGCACAGCGTGTGCTTGGGAGACATGTGGCCCGAATTAACCTCGCTGCAAACGGTTTCTAAGTAACAGCAGTACATGTAGCAAGATAAACTGTGAAGCCTATTTATATTTACCAAGATTGTATTAACCTTTGAAAGGTTGACCTTATGCAAAAACAAAACAAAAAAAAAAAAGATAAAGTGGCAAAAACATTCAGGGCATGAGGGGGTTTGTTGTTGTTTTAATCCTTTCACTCTTTGATTACTTCAGCCTTGGTGGTGGTAAACATACACCGACTTTCAAGGCATTCCTGATTTTTGCAGCTGCAGAGCCATTAAGCCTTTGCCTGTATTCGCACTTTCAAGGTCAGCCATGATGCACAACTCAAGGCAACCCATCAGCTGCGTAAGAGCTGCTAATTTCCTTCATTTACTCTCCTGTTTTCCAAGAACTTGTGCAGCAGATCCAGCAGCAGCAGCGTGTCAAAGCCCCGTGTTGCTCCTGGATGACACCCAGGCTGACATGGGGAGGGCAGGGGCTGATTTAGCTGGGCTGGCCCCAAGGGACAATCCATCACCTCTTCTTGGGGACCATCCCACACACACGCTCGTCATGAGCATCACCCCAAGGGTTTCCTTGTGTTAGAGCTTCCACTAGAATTGGAATAAGCAAACAAACAACGGGAATATGCGTGTTGGGCACGGTGATGGTTGGAGCTTGCTCACACAGAGCTGAAGGCTGGGGAGGAAATGTGTCTGACGGGGTCCCTGCAGGAGGGTTTGCTGCCCACTGAGGCACCACATGGCACTGGGGCCGCTGAGGAAGGCTCACCATGTGTGATGTGAAGGGATGCAGGAGCATGGGAGGAGCTGGGGCTGGCAAATGAGTGCTGGAGGGACCTGTGGTTCCCAGGGCCACGCTTGCTGTGGGATCACTGTCATTCCTGTGAGTGCCGGTGCATGGTTCAGTGGTGTAGCAAGAAGAGAGATTAAAAAGGGGGAAACGTTGATGCTTTCTGCAGTGTTCTCCATTCCTAAACTTAGCCAGGACTGTGCCCAGTTCTCTCTCTAAGTGAGCTGGGCCCTCTGCCCCTTCCCAAACAGTCCTGTTAGCTGCTAATTATGCTGAGGGATTTACAAGGAGAGGAAGGTGGTTTTTCCCTTCCTGCTAGTCACACAGGAGGGGAATGAGGAAGCATCAAGGGTGTCTCTTCATTCGGCTAAATCCCACAGAACATGCCTGCATGAGGCTGCTAAGCTCCTGATCAGTAATTACGCACTGCAGCTCTGCCTTTAATCGGGATAAAAGACTTAAGGAAACTCCTTTGCCCCTGGTCTCTACCTTTTACCTAGAGATTTTATTGCTGTGAATATTAGCAACAGGAGCAACCACAGGAGCTCAGCTCTGGGGCTCATGTGGGCTCTGGCAGCTCCTGCAGCCTTTTCAGCTCTGTTCTGCTTCTCTTTGAGCTGTTATTTCACACTGCCTTTAGAAAGTAGAAAGAAGAAGAAAGTGGGGGGTGTCTGGGCAGATGCCGGGGTGGTTGGGGTTGTGGTGGCTGGATTCTCCCTTGAGGTCCTAATTCTGCAAGTGGCTGAACTCTCCTGGCTGGTTGTTTGCAGCTTTGTTGTGCACAGCTCCAAGGAAGCAAGAGGTCAGGAGATAAGTGCTGTGAGCCCTGCTGTGATCCTGCCTCCTTATCGGGGCCTCAGAGCCCAGGGGTGAATGTGTGCGCCGACATCTCCATTGCTGCTGACCTGGGCACCGGGGTGCCCAGCGTGGTCTCTGATCAGGAGGTGCCACCCCGTGCCATGCAGAGCTTGGCCTGAGCCCCTCAGCTCCCGGGAACCCGCTGGGATTTTGCAGATTGACATGTGAAATTAATGAAGGAGCAGCCTGACCCACTGGCAGACACAGAGCTGAGCGTCTGCCCATGTGTGGTGCTCAGAGCATGGGGAAGGTTTGCAGTGGGACTTAATTAATTTAGTTCTCAACTTTAGTCCTGGTTTACCAACAGATGGGGGTGAAGTTCCTGTCTCAGAGGGTTTGCTGGTCTTTCTCTGAGCTGGCCCGAGGTCTCAGATAAGAGCACTTGCTGTTCTGAAGTTGATGCAATTCCAAGTTAAGGTGGAGACTGTGCTGCACACTCCTTTGGGAGTGGGGAAAGCCAGGCTGTGTATTTTAGCCGCCTCGTTAATCAGATCTCATCTTTTTTTTCTCTCTCTTTACAGAAACCAGGCAATGCGGAAAAAGTTAATTTTGTACTTTAAGAGGAGAAATCATGCGCGCAAACAGTGGGTAAGTGATTCCCTTAGACCTTATTTTTATATGTATAAAACAGCGTAATTTATTATGTACGAAAGAAAAGGATGATTTCCAGCAGAGAGGTGCTGGTACTCTGTACTTTGCCTGTTGTATTACTGTGGAATCTCTCCTGCTTAAAATAACATGTGAAGGAGAGGTCCCCGATCCTGCTGCAGGCAGCACCTCCCTCCGCAAGTGCCTCCCACAGAGCGAACACGTGGGGTTGGCTTAATCACAGCAGAGCCCATCACTGATCTCAGAAAGCCTATTCACAGCATAAATGTCTATTTTGTGAGTAATTGAACCCTAGGAGAGGTGTGAAACAAGCTGACTCTGCTTCCGATAAATGGTCTGGAGGCTGCTCTGGCTCCTTCCAGCTGACCACAGAGCAATGCTCTAGGAATTTGTGGTTTAAAACAGAATTCAAGCTTTGCACCAGTTTGTTTCTAGGCAGCATTGCCTGCGAGACAGTTTCAGTGACCTTTAAGGAGACAGGTCTTGGTTGGGTAAGAGGCAAGGCAGGGGTGATTATGAGACTTCAAAGGCGTTTGTTGGAAAGTTCTCAGTAAATAGAGGAGAAAGTTCAAGTGGGTTTCACAGAATTTGTGCATTTTTGGTGCTGACAGTTGCAGTCATTCCTGGCAGGAGCTGGAAGGCAAAGCCAGCACAGAAGAGGAAATGCCAGAACAATCAATGGCTCCCACCAGGAAGGTGGAATTTTGCAGTGTCTTTCAGTGATGGGTGACGAGGAAGGTGTAAATACTGTAAAAATGTTTCCTGACTCAATGTCTCTGTTCTGGGGCAGGCTCAGGAGCCAGTGTTAGTGTCTTGCACTGGCAGTGGTGCAGGCTTTTTCAGTGTCTTTGGGGCTGATTTTGGACAGAAATTCCAAAACTGGGAGGAATTGTTGGAAAAATATAACAAGCCTGGGAAGTGGTTTGAAGGCTGTATCTTTAAAAGTGACTTCCAATACAGACATTTCTGAGCCAGAGATCACATTATTTTCTTACTATTTTGTATCAAGGCGTGTTCCTTTTCTTCTCATGCTTTGTTTTTTGCCCCTGTTTTCTACCAGTATTCCAAAAAGCCACAGATCTTGCATTCCAGAGGAATGGTTGTGTCTCCCATTTGTGTCCAAATACGTATTCATTTAGACTTGTCCACGATAAAGCTTCTTTGAGGGCAAGGGGCTACAAGGCTTACACCTCCATCAGAACGTGGCATGGCAGTCGGGTGCTGCTCTGGGCACCTCCCCTGCTGCAGCTGAGGGCTTCTGCATGGTGGAAAGTGGGTCAATATTCCCTTCCTCAAAAAAGGGATTGCAAAGCATCATGTGGTTTTGTTGGAAGCAGGAGGGAAGTGCCCAGGAACTGCTTTCTGGTGGAAATGGCTGGTTACTGTGCTAAACCTAGAGTGAGTTGCTCTGTGTGAATATCAAGGAGCTGGGGGAAAAGGTTTAATTAGGCTGCAAGAGCACAGTTCCTAAAATACGACTTGCAGTAAAGTCGCCTGTCATGCAAAATAGGTGAATTTCTGCCAGCCAGTTTATTCAGTGTCCTTGAAAGGGGATTTTTCAGTTTAGGGAAGCATTTTGCCTATTCTACAAAATAGGCAACATACGGTTGCTGAATTTGCAAAGTGAATACATTTGCTGATTCTGTTTGCAAAATGGGTATGCTTAGCTATTTTTCTGCCTATTTTGTAGCAGACCCTATTTTTAGCAAAGCCCATCTACGTGCCAGCGTTTCTTTCTGGCTCTTTTACTTTCTGGGGTATTGTTGCTGCCTGGGGCTGGCTGGAACAGGGTCAGAGCTCAGTTGCTGCAGGGTCCAGCCCCGAGAGCCCCATCCCAGAGGATCTGCAGGGCTTCCTCCTGTCTCCATGAGGTCAACACAGCAGAAGACGTTTGATTGCCATCGGGGTGATGATGCAGAGAGGGGATGGTGAAGGGAGCTGTTCTGGGTGTGTGAGGTTTGTCTCCATCAGCCAAGGGAAGAAAACCACGGGGCTTGCA
Organism: Pardalotus punctatus; assembly: GCA_013400915.1. Lineage (NCBI taxonomy): Eukaryota > Metazoa > Chordata > Aves > Passeriformes > Pardalotidae > Pardalotus > Pardalotus punctatus. Next base: position 213,332 of record VZTX01009934.1, read on the forward strand.
TAGGAATTGTTCTGGTTCCTCCTGTCACCTTCACTCTTCTCCTTCCCTCCAAAGAGCTGCTCGGTTCCCTGGAGCTGCAAGAGCGTGGGCTGCGGGAGGGCTCGGGCTTGGCACAGCCTCCAAACTGCCTTCAGCTGCTACGGCGGCGTTACTATTCATCCATTTTTAGATATGCATGTCAGGTCCGATTTGGCTCGCTGTCACTTACTGGTGTGATTGAGAGGCTGATGGGCTGCTGAGCCCAGCCGGGAAGGGGAGCAGAGGGGACACGGATGCTAAAAGCCGGCACAGATGGTTGCTCAGGAATGGACATGCTTGCTTAGGGCTGTTCAGAGGGTGCCTGGAGAAGGAATAGATGCTTCTGTTCCTGAAGTGCCTGACCAGGATCTTCTCCCGGCGGTGGAGCTGTGAAGATCTGAGGAGTTCACAGTGCTGTAAGGTGCCTGTAATCTTGGCTTTTGAAGAATGCAGGAGATGGCAGGGAGCGTGTGTCCCAGCTGGAGCAAAAAGCATTGGATGGGGATGCTACAGCCCAGCCCTGCTACGGTGGGGTTTGAAGTTTGCATGGTGAGAAGGAGCATTAAGGAAGTGCTCAGCCAGTCCATGATGAAGCTCTGCTCTGGAGGCCAGAGCTGTGTGAGGGGAAAGCTTTGGTTCTGTTTCCCTGCTGCTGGGGTGCGAGCTGCTGGGGAATCAGCAGCGTGACGTTGATGTCGCTTTTTCCATCTGCAAATGCCAGTTCCTTAAAAGAGGAATTCTGGATAAAGCTTTTGTCAAGTTGCTCCAAGGAGTGGAAGAAAAGGAGGAAAAAGAGCCGCCCTGCTGGCTGTGAAGCAGCCAGGGCCGTGCCAGGTGGCTCTGCTGGGGCGGTGGCAATGCGGGACCCAGCACTGGCTCATTCCCACGGAGGGTGAAACACCCTTCAAAGCCTCCAGGCTTCTCAGCACACCGAGCCCTCGTGCTGGGCTCTCCCCCGGCCGTGCCGCAGGCTGGCAGCCCCGGGCACCGGCTGCCTCCTGGTGCTGAGGCTTCGTAAACTTCATGGGGTATATTTAGCTCTTTCCCAAATGTGATGCTCTGAAAGCAGGAGGATGTAGCAGATTTGCTGGCAGGGTGGGAGCTCTCGTTTTCAGGGGGCTGATGGCATTGCTTTGGGAGAGGTGAAAACGCAGCAGCTGTGATTTTGCCAAGCTGCCGCAGGCTGTTGGTGTTACCTGTAGCTCCTTGCCCAAAGCATGAGATTCTCCATGTGCGCTTCTAGGGCATTTTAATTTCTGTTCTCGTTCCTCGTTTTTATCTTGTGGCCATTTCCTTCAGCTCCTCATGAAACCCAAGCAGCTCCTGTGCATCCATGCAGGGCAGGACAGTCTCTGGCTCCAGGCATGCAAGTGGGAATTGATTTATTTGCAGGGGAGAGTGTTAATCTGACTCAGCTCTAGGACTTGAGGTGCTTTGTCTGCCTCACATTATTGTTGAGGTCCCTTTCAAAGGCCACGGAGATCAAAGATGTGTTGCTGTTCTTGGATTATTGCCAGGTCCAGGATGGCTGAACCGAGCCCACATGCCAGGATTGGAGTGACACTGGCTGTAGGTTGCTGTGTGTTTCCATTGGTTTGGGGTTTTTTTTATCTCTCCCAATTTTATTTCGTGGCCAAGGGCAAATGGGATGAGAACAAAGTGCATCTGGGAAATCTTGCAGCCTCAGACTTCTGGTCATAGGGTGGTGGTGGCAAGAGATGAGTTGATTTCTTTGAAATCTGGATTCCCTGTGTCTGTGCTGTGCTGCCAGCGTGGTGCTGAGTGTGCTGGTGCTAAGCCACCCATTCTGGAAAGCAGTGTCAGGGTCAGGAGTGACCTGGGGTTTGCCATTAGAGCAACATCTGCTTTCGCTTCCTGATTTGGGGCTTGGAAGGCGTTTGTCTGACTCAAAACCTTAAAACCCCTCTGGTCACCCCGCTGCTCTCAGCTGGGGCTGGGCACCATCACTGCTGCCGCTGTTGGGGACCAGACTGGCATCTTCCCAGCACGGACCTTCCCTGTCCGTGGGTGTTCTCCAGCAAGAGCGTGGCTGGAGGAGGGAGAAGAGATTTGGGGATTAATGGGAGGAGACTCATTTGTGTTGCAAATCATATTTCAGTGTTACCATTGCACCCCTTGGGCCAGAGGATGCTCAAGTAGATGTGAGGGGTGGGCAAAGCCACACAGGGCAAGAGTCCTGGTTCCACCAAACATGTTGGGTCTGGAAAGTAAAAGCCTGAGGGTACCTGATGGCCTGTTTTAAGAGTTCACCCTTGGGTTGGTCCCAGGCCCTGGAGCATGTCCATGTCCTAATAAATTGTATTTCTTTAAGCAACATGACTCATGTTCAGCCTGAGCAGCCATTGAGGCCCAGGCCTGGAGGAGTTGCCCTTCCCAGGCACGTCTCTGAGCTCTCTCCCTCTGCCCTTTCAGGAACAGAAGTTTTGCCAGCGCTATGACCAGCTGATGGAGGCCTGGGAAAAAAAAGTGGAGCGCATCGAAAATAACCCCCGGCGCCGTGCCAAAGAGAGCAAAGTGCGGGAATACTATGAGAAGCAATTCCCAGAGATCCGGAAGCAGCGTGAACTGCAAGAGCGCATGCAGAGGTTAGAGGAGAAGCGGTAGGAAGGGGCTGAGCTGGTATCAGACAGCCTTTCTTTTTTCTTCGGGAATGGGTGTGGGATTTGTTTGGGGGAGGAGCGGGCTGGGATGGCTCTCGGTCCCTTTTCTCCCTCTCTAGTCAAAGGCAGAAGCCAGCAGACATGAGTCTTGCTGCTTTTTCCCCAGGGTGGCTCAGCACAGAGCCAAAAGGAGGAAAAATGTCAGGAATGCGACTGCCTGTCTCACCTTTCCTGCTGATCTCCCAGCTGGCCACATCAGAGCCAGGGGTAGCTCCCTTGTGCCAGCCAGCTGGCTGGGACAGCACTAATTCCTGCCGTCCTGGTGTGCCCAAATTAAGATACTCAAGACTTGCAGGTGCATTTGGTCATGTTGATGATTTAATACATGCACATGGTTTGATGGGAGCAGGGGCAGGGAGTAGAAACATCTGCAGAGGTCATTGGAATGACCACAGACAATACGACAGGAGCGAAATGTCTCACTGAAAGGGATGTCCCCTGTCTCTCCCTGTGCATTTTCCTCTCCTCATTGGAAGTGCAATTGAGGTCATGTTGTTTTGTGCCAGGAGGAGACACAATTTCATGATCTCCACCCTTTTTGCTGAAAACTCCCTGTCCTTCCCATTTCAGCCCAGGCATCTTGCCTGGGGTCACCTGATATGCACAAAACCTAAACCCTTCTGCCAAGCATCCCATCCTTGTGCCCCACTAACAACTGGGTGGTTCCAAACTTCCTAACCGATGGCTTTATTTTGTCTTAAAGAGAAAGGGAGAAATGGTGCTGAGAAATGTTTTAATTTTTTACCTGCTTAATAAGAAAAGTTGTAATTCCTTGGGACATGTGGCTGTTACTGGAAGGGAAAGATGTCACTGGGTGTGTTTGATTTAAAACTTCCCACCACGTTTGTAAACCAGATGTGGTGGCACAGTGCTAATGGTTCGGTGCTAACACCAACACCTTTGTGCCATTGCTGTGGTGGGATGAACAGGAGAAAATGTGGGGGAGAGTGTGGTTGGCCATGAAATGTCCTTGTGTTCTAACAGTCCAGGAAGTTGACACAGATAAGGAAGGTGCTTTGAGGCTCTCGACCAGCGAGCTCTAAACATGGGCGCCATTCCCGCAGTGTGGGAGGGGATGGCCTGGGTGGAATGTTGGGATACGGCTGTTGTGGAGGTCAAAATTGTCTTGAATGTGGTTTGCTGCTTATGAAATGGAGCATCAGTGCCTGAGTGTGTCACTGCCCTTTCCCAGCAGGGTAGGACAGAGGGGCAGTGGTGGGCTCTCCATGTCAGCCGCCCGCAGCGAGCACGAGGTGTCAGAAATCATCGACGGGCTCTCGGAACAAGAGGTGAGATCAGCTTCTCCGTTCTCTTCACCCCTCACTCTGCCTTCACCAAGGAAGCCAGGACAGGACTGCCAGGTCACACAGCGAAATCCTGTGCCAAATCACACTTGCTTTAGGTCATGCTGAGGCTGGGGAGGTTGCCATGATGCCTGACACACTTTCTGGACAGGATCCAAAGTTAGAGGTTTATTTAATATGCATCAGCACCTTCCCAGCCATGTGAGAAATGTAATGGAGCTGTGCAATGGTTCTGCCAGAGCAAAACATGAAGCTGGTGGCCAGTAGGTTGGGTTTATCAGCATTTGGCTGTCTCCTAGGGACCTGAAACCCCAGCGTGCTGCTCATCCTGGGTAGCACCCCACAAACACCTCCTGGCTGTGGTTTATACTGGAAGTGAAGATGGGAAGGGAAGGGAAGGGAGCCAGTGCCCAGACTGCTGGGTGGAGGGGTTTTTCTGTTTTGTTTTGTTTTGAATCGTCTGTGTGGCTTGACACAGGGGAATCCTATGGAATGAATGGTTTGTACGTGAGCCAGTTGGCCCACATCTTCTGGGAGTGCTCCATTCATCTTGAAACATCCCCGTGACCTCGGCTTCGTTTGGATCTGGTTTCACAAGGGTTCCACTCTCTTGGCACAGAGACGAGCTGCAGTGAATGGATCATGTTTGGGAGGGGAGAGCAGCCATTGCCCGGCAATAGCTGGGATGTTTGCTGCCTGTGTGCCACAGCTGATCCCTCTGCAGGATCCCAGGCACTTTGCTCTTAGCCAGTTAAGGTGACAACATGGAGGACACGGATCTTGGAAGCAAAGGGGAATTTCACAGCTCTGCAGAGGTCCTGGCCAAGTGGAGCGTTAGCTGATCGCCTCCATGCTCCTGCACAGTGTGCTGCTAAACGCCACCCCAACAGCCGCCTGCTGAGCTCCAAATTACTGCCTTGCTTGTCTCAGAGGAGACCTTAAGAGCTTCCAGCTTTTCCACAGTGTTGGAAGGGGCAGGGAGGTGAGAACTGGGGGGCATCTCTGGCAGCGGGGCCAGCTCTCCGCCCCAGCACGTTGTTGGAGAGGAGGGGGTTGTGGCTGGTGGGGTGTATTGGCAGCACTGGGCACCCCGAGAGGCTTTGTGCCCTCAGCTGCAGGCTGTGCTCCCACCAGCTGCCTGCCTGTTCTGCACAGGGACTTCTCCTGTCACCAGGGGCGGTCTGCAGGTACCCAGCTGTGAGCTGTCCCTGACCTCCTGCCATGAGGAGGCATCTGGAGCAGCTGGTTTCTAAACAGGAGATGTCCCAGTGAGGGTGAGGAAGGCCATCACATGTGTTGAAATGTCCATGCCTGTGCAGAGAGCTGTTTTTTAGGAGGGGGAGGTTGGGTCTGATCAGGCGCAGCGGCAGGGAAGCAGAGCAGCGCTGGGCAGGCCGGGGTCAGCAGCTTCCTGGAAGGGCTGGCCATTACTGTTCTCCCAGGAACCAGCATCTGGCTGTGAATTAAAACAGCAGCACTTGAGATGTGGCCTTCCTGGGTCAAGGGTTGGAGTTTGTCTGAGCAATGACATCTGGGTGACAGGGAGGACTCAGAGTGATGGTGCAACTGAAAGGGGGTGGTCAGAGCATCCCTTTGTCCCCACAGGGTGGACCTGTGCCAGGGGATCACCAGCAGCTCAGCCAAAGGGACAGTCCCGGCGTTTGAGCAGAGCACAGCACAAATGAGACATCACATTGGCCTCTTGGTTGCAAATACTTAAGGCAACCAGTGTGCCCAGTCTGTCCTGTCCTGGTGTGCACCTGGGGCTTTGGATGAACTTTGTGCTCCATAGGATGGAGTAAAGGCATCAGATTATGTCCCAAGGTGTTGCAGTAAGGAGTGACAGCCCCGTTACGGTGACAGTTGAAACCTCCTGGAACAATTCAGGTTTCCTGGGGAAGGGAGACACGATGTCTCCCTCTGCCCACCCTTTTAGGCAGTTCTGCAAAGCTGGCCTACTTCCCTCACAATTTGGGGGGGTGGGGGTGGTTAACCTCCGTGTGGTTTGTGGGTTTGATTGCTGGGAAGGGGTCAGCATTCCCTGCGCCATCGCTGCTTTGACTTGTTTCTCATCACACTCAGGAGCTGTTTTGCTTAAGTCAGACATTTCTACACAGGATCCTGAAGCCTTTTATTCCAAAATGAAAGATTAATTGTTTCCTGGCTGACAGCGATAGCCTCTTTCAGCATTTAATTTACAATTACTCTGGCAATAAAGCTGTCTAGTGCTTGCTTTTGAATTCTCCTGTTCCTCCGCCTGTCCTTTTCCTCTCAAACATCTGTCCCCTGCGGTCCCCACGGGCCTGTGGTGCTGACCAACTGTTCTTTCTGCTTTCCCCAAAGAACCTGGAGAAGCAGATGCGCCAGCTCGCTGTCATCCCACCCATGCTCTATGATGCTGACCAGCAGCGCATTAAATTCATCAACATGAACGGCCTCATGGATGACCCCATGAAGGTCTACAAGGACCGGCAGGTGATGAACATGTGGAGCGAGCAGGAGAAGGAGACCTTCCGGGAAAAGTGAGTGCAGCCCACTCATACACCTCTCTCTGTGCAGCCCTTGGGGAGCGTGGGCAGGATCCGTGCAGGGCTCCCACTGGAGCCCCAGCACACTAAGGCGTGGATTTCCCAGGGGCTTGACTTGTCCCCCATGGACACATCCATAATATTACCTTGAACCTGGGCATAGGGTGATGCTCCTGCACAGAAACTTCAGGCCTTGCTGTATGGTTGGGTGTTCCTGTCCCTGTGCTGGGCTGTGGAAAGCTGCTGCTCAGGGCAGGGTGAGAATGGAAGTTTTTCTGCTTTTGCATTCCTTGTGGTATCAGCCAGTTTAAAGGTAACGCCAGCGAAACCAAACACTCATACACATCAGCTTTTTGGATTTACGTGCTGTCCTTTGGGCACTGTGTGTCCAGGGGGATTTTTGGGGCTGTCAACATCCAAACTCCTTATGTAGACCCCCTCAGGCTGCAGCTTCCAGCTGGTGCCTGTCCCTCAGTGCTGTGTCCTGCTGTCTCGAGGATTTGCCACCGGCTGCTGTTTCCATGGATGCATTCCCACATCAGACACGTGCAGACTCTGGCTGTGGTGCTCTCTCCTGTTTGCAAGCAGTGCTCGAGAACAGCTTTGCTCTATCAAGTGAGATTCTTGGGGAGTCGCTGATCCCTCCCCTGGGTACCACTGTGCTGTCAGCCAAGATGTGGGTGCTCAGCTTGGTATCATCCACATTCCCCTGTCTTGTTCCCTCCCCACAGCCCAGCGGGGGCCCAGGTGTGTTTGCATGGAGGACTGGAGTATCCTTGGTGCCCCCAGTGTGCTGTGAGTGTCTGTAAAAGCAGAGCAGGAGTTCAGCTTCCAGCGGGATGAGCTCTGCTGGTGGTCCCTGCTGTGGACCTGAGGTACATGGAGGTACGCGGGTGCACCAGGACCACCTTGTCCTGAGCAGCAGCACCACCACTTAGGTCAGCCTCTGGACAATCAGGGGATGGCTCCATGGATTACCAGCATGCCTATGGCAAGCTGTGCTGGAAACCTCTCTGTGTCCAGGATCCTTCCTCCTCTCTCTGCTCGTGACGATTCCTGTTTGCAGCTGAAAAAATAATTGCCAAGATGGACCGAAAAAGAACAAAACAAGCAAACTGGCTCCAAGCCTTTGATAGAGGAGAATCCTCATTGCTAATTAGCCTTAAAATGTGCCACTCCAAACAGCAAGGCTTGCCACAAATGACGCAAAGGCTAATTACTTGGTCTTTAATGGCAGGGCTGTGCCTGGCTAATGGGGCTGGAAGAATCCACACCCAGTGCGTGCATCCTGCAGTGCTCGGTGGATTCTGTGTCATCACTGTGGGTGATGTGGAGCTCAAGGCATAAATACAGCAGGGTTTCAGGGCTCCTACGAAGCTCATTTTGAGAGATTGGTACTCAGGAGCTGAAAGGAGGGTGTAGGGAGTCCTGCCCCAGCTCTCTCCCATCCTGGCATGCTGGTAGCCAAGCTGCCTGCTGTGCCTCAGCTTCTGGCCTGGGTTTTTAAGGTGAACTGGAGTTGTGTCATCCATGATCGTGACCTAGAGCTGGCCTCCTCCTGAGACCAGGAAAACCTGGTTCAACCTTTTGTTCAGCCTTGTTGGCAGGGGCTCTTGGAGTAAACAGGCAGGCACTGCAAGGCTGACAAGCTCCAGGTCTGAACTATTTTAGCTGTCAGAACATAACCACGAGGAAGAACCTGATTTGATTTGCTTCTGGGCAGGATTTCAGGTCTCTGTTGAGACCCCATCACTGGCCTACTCCCAGAGAAGCTGTGGTTTGCTGGTGAAGGAGCAGGGTGCTGCTCAGGCTTTGAGGCTGTGTCGTGCTGGGCAGTGTGAAGAGTGCAGCATCCATCTCTTGTTATGGGGAGATGGCCTGGCCCATGAAAAAGAGTGGATTTGTTATCTGCATTGCCCTGACAGTGTGTTAGCATCCTTGATAACATGGCCTTGAAAACCCTGTCCTGTGGTCAGCCCTTGGTTTGTGCTGCTGCAGAGAGGAGCCGGTTCTGGCTCTGTGCCCTCATCCTGGGTTGTCTGAGCAGCCTGTCTGGTTTGCTTTTTGCCTTCCTCCCCCACTAGCATTTCTGGTTTCCTTTTTTGTTCTGGTGACCAGTTACGGTGACAGGAATCTTGCAGTGCCACCCAAACCATATGAGGGTCCCGCACCAAGAAGGGCATCAGCACGTGGGTGACAGCACCCACCTCCTGCTGCCACGGCTGTGTTGGTCAGGCCCTCGCTGAGTTCAGCTCAGTGCCTTGACTCCGAGTTTGGCACTGGGATAGAGCAGCAAAAGCAGGAGAGAGCTCAGCCAGTTGCCCCAGGGGAATCCCTGGCAGGGGTGGAGACACAGAGCTCCTCACCATATCCAGTTACACCCACACCACAGCTCTCCCACCTTTTGCCTCCGATCCATTTCCCCGTGGCACAGAGCTGTCAGCTCCTGCGAGCTGGCAGAGGTTCATGTGCTGAACGTGGTTTGCCCTGGCTGCTCAGCTCCCCGGGACAGAGCCCGTCCTGGTGGCCACCTCTCCTGGCACAAAGCCACTGCCCAGTGGGCTCCCCGCACTTTGGCAATGCGCTGGTTGACTGTGCTGCCAGCAGCAGCACCTCCTGCCAAGGGCTTGCTGGCCCTGCTGCTTCCACACCAGCTAGGCACAGGGATTTGTTGGAGGAGCCATCTCTGCTGCTGGGGACAGCTTCCCCTGAGGGGCAGTGTGCCCTTCCAGGCTGCTGGAGCCAAGGACGAGCCTGCTGACAGCTCCTGCACTTGCTGGCCATGAGGCGGTGTTCCTTGGAGCCACTGTGCCACGGGGGATCTGTTGAGCAGCTCTGCAATGTGGCAGCTCTGTGCTTCCTCCCAGGCTTTGGGTTTCCCTTCCTGTCCTTTACAGCTGATCCCAACAGCCCGGCAGGGCTTGGGGTCCTACTCAGCGCCAGGGCCACCCACAGCCGTGGTGTAGGGTGTGATGGCAATTTCTTGCCCTTTCCTTGCCACGTCCTGAGGCCTTAGCCAGGTGTGCAGCTGCCCTCTGTGCCTGTCCTGTCCTGCTGTTGGTACAGGCTTGGGTGGCCATGGGATTGAGCAGGGTGATGAGCAGGTGTCAGGCACTGCCAGCCCCGCTTCCCTCTCCCACCCCGTGATGAATATTTGCACATGGAAGCTCACAACCAGCCCAGCTCCACTGGGCTAAATTTAAAGTTCCTGTCTTTCTGGGAAGCTGAGCAGCAGACAAATATTTTCTCAAAGCCCAAAGTCCCTCAGGGAGCTGGCCTTGCTGCTCTGGGCACGCAGGGCATGGCAGCCCAGCTGTGAGAGGGTCAGAGCCAGCACCCACAGTAACCCTGTCTGTCTCGCTCTGCAGGTTCATGCAGCATCCGAAGAACTTCGGCCTGATCGCGTCCTTTCTGGACAGGAAGGTAAGGCTCCCTGCCTGGCTGTAACCTGAATCGTGCTGCCTCTCCTCCATCACTTGGCTCATGGTGCTGGAGCTGCCAGCAGATGCTGGGCACCTGTGGGTGGTGGTGGCTCCAAGCCCCAGGCATGGTCCAGACGCCTCCTGGCTCCCTGCAGAGACAAGGGACTGCGTCAGCTGCGGAGAGACAGGGAGCTCGGAGCCGCGAGAGGTGTGAATGCAGCCAGCCTGGCGCGTGGGTGGCACAGCCCACCCCGTGATCTGCCTGGGGAGCTGCTTTCCAGCATCTCCCGGAGGCATTTTGCACCAGCCAGGCTGTCACACAGAGGGTGGGCACCCAGCTGCCCAGCACAAAGCAGAGGGAGAGAGGGGTTCTCGAGGGTGGACTGAGTCCCATTTCAGCAGTTGGAGTGCGTGTCCTGGGAGGACGCGTATCTCCCCTTGGTGTTTAGGAGTAATTGCTCACAGGAACTGCCTGACCTTTCCCAGACCTCTGTGATGTGCTGCTTGGACTTTTTGTTTTTGCTGTTAAGTGGACTGATGGAGGAAAGGTTTGAGGAAAAGGCCTGAAGGAGGAGGGAGTCTCTGGTCCCATTCTGAGCAAGGCCAGGTACCTTCCATGGAACAGGCCATGTGGGCAGATTCTGGACAGATCCAGCCTGGAAACAGAGCTGTGTCTGTCACTCAGATGCTCTCCTGAGCAAGAAACATTTGAAAGCTGTTGCTTCTCTGGTCCTTTTAGTTATTTGCATCCTCTGCCCACCTCATGCAGAGTTTCATCCATGCAGTGTCCACTCCCTCTGGGGGAACCACTCTGCTCTCGGGGGGTGGCTTGCAGAGGTCACTTCCAGGCTAAATTATTCTCTGATTCCTCATAAGTAAGGCTGGGGAAATAATTTATAAGACCTTGACCTTCCTGTTCAAAGCAGCAAGGAAGGCCAGCAGCCACCTCATGCTGCTGCTGCTGCTGTAAGATCCCAGGCTCCTCAGCCTTTTGCGCTCAGTAAAGCCGAAAGTGGTGGGACTTGGATGATGCTCACAATCCAGTCTCTGTTCCAAGCTGTAAAATGTCTTCTAATTTTATTTGTACTCGTTTGTAAATCAGGCTGTAATTATGATACAGAACACATCCATTATCCTGTTGGAGAGAGATGCAAAGTATGGCTCAATGTAATGAATTAATAGATTTTTAAATTGCATTATAAAAAAATAGTGATCTTAGCCCTTGGAACAGATGACTGTAAGTTTTTGTGTTCGCGCGTGTGTGTATAATCAGGGCTAGATTAGAAGGAGATCCAATTAACACTTTAAAAGTTGCAATCTGTTTTTGCAAATGGTTCCACTCCTTGCAGAGGGATGGGGTGAGCACAGCCCCCGGGCACCCTCGGGCACACACAGCTGCCCCAAGCTCCTGAGGACTTGCAGCATGATGGGTCTGTGGGATAATTTTTCCTTGTGAAGCCACTGATCCTGAAGGTGTAGCCCAAGGCCAGTGTTCAGATGCCCATTCTGTTCAGCAAAGGACCCAGCATGGCACACTTTGTGCTGTTCAGGAGCAAGATAGGTCCTGGCCGCAGCTCCTTGTTTTCCTAACGTGTCCAGTCTGTGATGGTGCCTGTGGAGCCAGCCACTGGAGCTGGGGTGGCAGGTTCTGAGCGCTGGGATCTCAATTTGTCCACAACGAAGTCGTGCGCGCTCGAGCCAGCGAGCTTAGCAGCTGGAAGTAACAGCAGCTGACAGTCGCGTGGCAGGTTGTGCCTCCTGTAACTGCAACAGAGGGTGACAGGCAGCTCCCTCTTCTGCCTCTGGTTGCCACGGTCATCTGGGGTCAGCCCTTCCCCCTGCTTCGCTTCCAACACGGGGTGATCTCTGCTCAGCACCCCATTTCTATCTCCGCATGCCTGCGGGACCGCCTGGGCTGTCCTTTGGAAGAGCTGAGCCTTTTTACTAGAACACCGTGCGTTGCTCCCCTCTTGCAGCTCCTCTGGAAGCCTCAGGGAGGGAGCTGTGGGGAAGCTGTTGGGCTGCAGGTCTTCAGGAGCAGCAGGAGACCTGGTGATGACCGGTTCTGAACGCTGCTCCTGGAAGTCTGTGCCCCAGCAGCACACGAGGGCAGGACCTTCTGTTCCCTGACTTGCCCATGTCATTGCAGACGGTGGCTGACTGCGTCCTCTATTACTACCTGACCAAGAAGAATGAGAATTACAAGAACCTCGTAAGAAGGAATTACCGGCGGCGCGGGAAGAGCCAGGTAAGAGCTGGAGGAGCGCGAGGCAGCCTCATCCCTCAGGCTGAGCAAGGAGCTGCAGCGCTTTTCTCTGAGCTCCCCAAATGCTGCTTTTTCCCCCTTCCCACATGGAGATCTTGCTTGCAGGCTGTGATGGGGCTGTGGTTGTGCTCTGTGTAGCTTTTCAGAACATGCTGTTTAATGGCAGTTGGTGTTTGCCCATCCCCATGCCAAGGTCACAGTATCTTTAGAAAAAGCAAGCAAATTCAAGATGCTTACAAAAGGGGATGGAGTGACTGTGGAAAAGCTGGCTGTGTGTCAGTAGCATGGGCTTGCCCATGCAGCCTGGGCTCTGTGCAAGAACCAGGTGGGGTCTGTGTCTCTCTCCCCTCTGGAGGTGGCAGCTGAGGTGGCAGTGCTGACAGGGCTCCTGGGAGCTGGGTGGGGCTCCTGCTTTGCAGAGCCTGCCCAAGGCTCTTCCTATAGCAAAGGTGTGGGAGGAAAATGACGTGGGTGGGAGTGACTTCTGGTGACACCTGAGCAGACGCATATAAATCCATCTGAAGTGCCAAAGGGTGTCCCAGATCCCCGTGGGGGTCTCCTTTGGGGCTGGCAGGTTTGGCACTGAAGCTAGCGGAGACCCTTAACCCTTTGTTTAACGGCAGAGCGGATACCAGGGCACCACGAGGTGCCTGTGGGTAGGTGACTGAGTCAACCATTACCATGGCCAAGATGCAAACCTAGACATGACTGTGACAGTGTTGCTGCCAATACCATGATACCCAGGAACGCAGATAAGTGGTAACCTTTTGAGCAGGTGCCTTATCCCCACAAATGCTTTCAGCCAGAGGCAAGTCCTGCTGGTGGATCCCCAGATCCACAAAGTGAGTGATTGTTCACGTCATGAGGAGAGTGAGGTAGCCACAAAGGGACTATCTCCCCAGATAATGTGGGGATAAGGATGGAAAAACTGCCCTGGCCCATGACACCACTGACATCAGCAGATCTTCATGCTGCATGGCCATAAAAAGCAGCACTTGGGCCTAGATCCTGATTGGGAAGCAGATAGGTAGCCTCACTCCAATTTGATTTCTGCAGCATTAAGACATCAGAATAGCTAGCACATGACGAATGTCGTGGACGGGGCCCAATTTTCCCTTCTTTTTTTCAGACACATTAGGGATGGATAAAGCCCTATTAGATTATCCAGTCCCTCTCCCAGCAAACACAGGGTGGTTCCCTCCAGTACATTTTTATAGTGTTTACCATGGTCTGTTTTGTTAGATCACAGCAACTAGAACATGAGGCCACATTTGTTTCTTGTTAGCAGTGGAGACATTTAGCACAGCTCATTCTGGTTTCAATGTTAAATTGAGCAAGTGTGGAGAGTGAGAGGCTTTGCTCTGTATCTGCCTACCTACCCCAGCAGCCGCAGACCTGCCCATCCTGCACCCAGCAGGGATTGTTTGTGTTTTGGGTTTTAAAATTATCCAAAGCATCGCTAGTTGCAGAATTTCCCACGATGCTTTCCACATGAACCAGCCTGAGCAGTGGAGATGTGTGCTGCCCTTTGGAGCCTTGTTCAGTGCCAGCCTTTAGAAGCAGGGACTTGCTTCATCAAATGCACGAAAAAGCTCGAGTGTTTTTGCAAGGAGGAATCGCACCAAAGGGAACAATTTGTACCCCCCCGGAACAGACCTCAGCCAGAACATCAATTTTGAAAGAGAAGTCCCCCTGGGTCTGCGAGAAAGCGACACAGTGAATATTTTCCATTACTGTTGGATGCTCAGGTGGAAGGTGGGATGTTCAGACAAGCTTTAAGAGCCAAGGGCTGGCTGCATGATTCACAGTAGGAGAGAGGTGCAGAACAGCAGCTGCTGCATTCAGCCTGGAGCAGCTCTCCCACAGAGCTCTTGGGGGCTTTTGAAACTCACACTTTGTGCTGTGATACCTCTAGTATTTGCATCCATTTCCCACAAGACTGCATGAGGGGAATGCTGGCAGAGCCTGCCTGCAGGCTGGGGAAGGGCACACTGCTGCTGAGGGGACACGGCAGAGGCTGAGGGGCTGCGTCTGTGCTGCAGAGGAAGGCTCTGCTGGGGAGAGACTCCTTTAAGGGTGGCATTTTATGGTAATAAAGGGATGAATATGTTGTTAAAAATCCTGCCAGAAGTTGGTGGGAGCAGTGAAACACCTCTTCACAGAGCCAGGGTCTCCCCTGGGTGTGGTGCTGATGGGATCTGCTTCCACAGACCAGACTGGCTCAGTGTGTGACTGCACAGACCATCATGGGAGAGGTCAGATACTGGCAAACCTGGAGGGCTGGGATGGAGGGATGCTCCTGGTGGTGTTTTGCTTACTGAGTCTTCTCAGGAGCAGCTCAGATTCTGCCTGTGCTGCAGGTGTGCTCATTTGGGAGTAACATGTCCCAAAGGCTCAGCCAGCACCTTGCTTGTTCCGTGCTTGTTCCCAAGGGGTCCTGGATTATTTGGAACCCTGTAGAGGTCCCTTGTCCTGGTTTCCATGTGTCCTGGTGAGGAGTGGGGGCTGTGACGGAGGAGCAGCAGCATGGGGCTGGCCTGGCACTGGCAGCTCTGCCGTCACCTGCCCAGTGTCAGCAGCCAGAGATGGTGACAGGATGAAGGACAGGAGACCCAGTGGGACAGCACGGGGATGGGCAATGTGCAGGGAGGAGACAGAATGGTGGACAGCCCTCCTGCAGCACTGGGAGGCATGGCATCCTGTTCCCAGCACTGCCCATGCTCCGCACATATTTTCCAAGGGTTCAAGCAGTGAAACACCAAAAGCTGAGATTTAATTAATTTAGAGCAGGGGAGGAGGTTGGCTTTTGTATCAGATGAGAGGAGCAGATGAGATCTGATACAAAGAGCATTTCAAGTGGCCCTATGCTGGTTTCCTGCTCCTTTTCTCATGGAGAGGTTGGTGGTCTTATTTGCTCTTGGAGGCTGCAGGGAGCTTGAGAGCAAAGGGGAGATAATTACATGTAGAAAAAAGCTACTCTGTGTCAAGACTATCTTTGTGGCCTACTTATTAAAAGTCCATTAAAAAATAAGAATCCCACTGCTGCCTGGCTGATGGTCCCCTGGCAAAGGATATTCCTCATAAAGCTGCTACTTACTGCTAAAAATCTCCTGCCAAG
The DNA here is from genome assembly GCA_013400915.1 of Pardalotus punctatus. NCBI lineage: Eukaryota > Metazoa > Chordata > Aves > Passeriformes > Pardalotidae > Pardalotus > Pardalotus punctatus. The sequence goes on from VZTX01009934.1 coordinate 228,669, forward strand.
AGCAGGGGCTTCACATGATTCGATTCCACTTCCAGTTTGTCAGAAAATGGAGCAGCCACCCACTCTGAGGCAGGAGGCTCCTGGCACACCGCCTTCCATGGCACTGCTCAGTGGAAGGGACCCGCATCCGATGGGCCACGATGCATAATATTGGGGCTCCTGTGATTAAGATCTGTCTAAAATAATCCTCCGTGTTTGTGTATGAAAAAGCAATGTAACCCTGCGAGGGGGGAATTGACGGGAAGAGAAATAGCATCCTCGTCGTTTCTCATTGAAAAAAAAAAAAAAAGAACTTGTGCCACAGTAAAACAGTCTGATCCAATAGTCAGTGTATAGTAATAAGCATAAATTTGCATGAGCTGGTAATGACAGACCCTTGCGTGGATGTGTCCATACAACTCGAGGTCTGTGGCAGTCATTTTTCAGGATGTTTCAGTGTCTCTCTGTGAACCCCCTGAATTCTGTAGCGGGGCACTGTGTGGTTCATTCTTTGGGAAGCTGTTTTGCGGGGCTGTGAGAGCACAAGTGTTGGGCTGAAACTGGGCTGGAAGGAAAGTGACTCTACTTCAACATAATTATTCCATTTGGAGTGTGAGGTTTTTATTCCAGAGTAAATTTGCATTGATTTTGGAGTAACATTGCCCTTGTGGTAGTGGAGCAGCCACAGCATGCCAGCTATGCTTTCTGCCAGTGAATTCCTTGGGGGAAAAAAAAACATTTTCTCCCACAAACTGCTGGGATGGGCAGGTGGGGGGCCATCCCACGAGGCAAAGCCATGGATGGGTTGGTCTGTTGGCTGCGGGAGATGGGTCAGTCCATCGGCGGCGGGATGATGGTCAGTCCATCGGCAGTGGGATGATGGTCAGTCCATCGGCAGTGGGATGATGGGTCAGTCCATCAGCAGCAGGATGATGGTCAGTCCATCGGCAGTGGGATGATGGTCAGTCCATCGGCAGCGGGATGATGGTCAGTCCGTGGGCAGCGGGATGATGGGTCAGTCCATCAGCAGCGGGATGATGGTCAGTCCATCAGCAGTGGGACGTGGGTCAGTCCGTCGGCAGCAGGAGATGGGCGGCTGGAGGAGCCGCCTGCCCGCCCTGGAGATGACTCAGAGGGGGATGAAGTCATGGTGGAGGGACGCAGCCGCCGGACGCAGTGTCATGCCGGCCCCCGCGGACTGCTGTCAGACAGTGCTCACATATTCCCTGGCCAAAGGGCCGTGTGTTAGCGCCGACACTTTCGAGGACTCGCTCCGTGGCGTCCGGGGGACTGGAGCCGCCCGGACCCCCCTTCCTCCGCCGAGAGTGGTGCCAGAGCCGTGCCGGCAGGGCGGGGACCCACGGTGTGACCTGGCTGGGCAGCCAGCGCGGTCCCCCGCCAGGCCCCACAGCCTTTCCCAGGCCCACCCTCTTCCCTGTCCCCTGCCAAAACCCAAATCGAATTATCCGTCCCGCCGGCTGTCCCGCCCTCCCCAAACACAAACCATTCCCCTCACCAACGTGGATAAACAGCCCCAGCCCAGACTTTTATAAACAGCCCGCTTACTTTTTTGGCAGAAGCACCATCCCAGCAGGATCTGGCTGGGCTTGGTATCTCGTGGGTCCTGGAGCATCAAGAAAAACCTGGCCAAACAGGTTTCCCTGGCCACCAGCAGCCCTGTCACACTGGCAGGGTTTGGGATTCCAGATAGTGCCTGCCCACGACTCCAGGGTTCCCTGCACCCTGTCCCCAGTGCAGGAGCAGATCTCCTGCCACACTCCAGCCTTGCCATGCCAGTGCCTCCCCTCCCTTCCCGAGGATCAGGTCCAGAGCTCAGCAAACTGTTTTAACTCTGCAAATTGTGCAAGTGCCCCCACTGCAGTTACCACAGCAGCTAATGAGAGCAATGATACTTGTTTCTGGGAAGCATTTGATCTTCATCAGTCCAGGGAGCAGCTCATTAGTGACAAAGGGTTTGACAACTTCTCTTCCAGACTCAGGGAAATACTTGTCACAAAATCCTTGTTTAATCGTGCAGCGCATCATACAGACACAGCCCTGGATGTGGCCAGTAAACTTTGTGCCACAAATACCAAGAAATTATTCTGCAGGCATTTAAAGCTGTGCTGACTGGAGTGTTGTATCTAAAACAGCACTGAAACTATCTGCAGATGAGCAGAGGCAGTCTGTGATGGAGTTTGCCTGGTTGGGAATGATGCCAGGGATGTCAGTATTGGGGCATGGGTTCATCTTTTGCCAGTGGGATGTCACTGCTGGGATATAAAAGGGCTTGAATTTGGCTCATTTTCCAGACAAATCTGCAGTGCAACAGAGCTGCTGATGGCCTGGGAAATCAGGCTGAGGCTGCAGGACCGATGAGAAGTTGAACTTGGTTCAGACCCTGTGGTCCTGGTCCTGCTCAAGTGTGGCCTCACAGGAAGAAACATCTCACAGAGTGTTTGTCCCTTGGGTGCTCGGTGCAGGCTGTCGCTCTTTGAACCTGCGGTCACCAGTGAGATTTATGTCAGGATGTCTGTGCAGGAGATGGGCAAGGTGTGACACAGTGATGCTGAGCTGAGATCGATTCTGTAACCCTCCCTTGGCACCTGTTCTTTCAGCCTGGACTCCCGTTCATCCCCCAGGTGTGCCCCATAAGGTCCATCATGCCTGTTCCCCCCATCACAAGGGTGCAGCAGCTTTCCTGCAGCCCTGCCACCCCTCCAGACAGCACAGTTGGGCAAACACAATGGAAACTCACATTCCTGAAATCCCAGCTGCAGTTTTGGGGGTGATTAAATGAGAATGACATGGCCATATTTGGGAAAAATCAGAGGATGTGTTGCCACAGGAGGATGGCTGCTTGGTCCCCAGGTCCCCATGTGGTCCTGTGGGCTGCTGACAGTGCAGGGACAGGCACCAGCAGGCAGGGACACGCAGCCACTTTCCTCTGAGGTGACACTGGCACAGGCTGCTGATGGAGCTCTTGCTGGTGGACCCTTTGGCCCTCACAGCCAGGCTCTTCCATGCTGCTTGATCGCATCTGCAAGCAGCAGTAACAAAACCGTCACTTAAGTGAGGTGAACCCCCCATTCCAGTTGGCCCCCAAGTTCAGACTCGTGTTTCTCCAGCAGCAGATCGATGTATCCTCACAGCGAGTGCTCCACCACGCCACTGCCCACGTGAGTACTCCTCGGGACAGGGTTTGGGATCCAGGCTGGGCATTGCTGATCCCACTGAGGGACCTGCAGCATCTTCTTTGCAGGACATAGAAGCAGTTGGATTTCGGGATGAGTTGTTTCATCTGTTGTTGTGAGCCAGGTTTGACTAGGAATGGATGGGAAATAGGTCACGTCATTGCTAAGTTGCTTTCTAAAGCAGGCACAGCTGAAAATCCCAGAAATCTGCTTCCACAAGGATACAGGGCTTGCTTTGCCCCTGGTTGTTCATGGCGTGTGTGGATGCTGCTGTGCATCCCACAAACTGCTGACCTGGCACCTTCCTCTGTTGGCAGGGCTTGGAGGGGGGTCTGCCTGTGGCCGGGGGGCTGCAGCAGAGGGAAGCAGGGTAAAGCAGGGAAAGAGAAAACACGTGTTCCCTGCCTGGGACAGAGCGGGGACTCATCTCCACTGCTTCCGAACGTTACGCTCTCTTCCCCTCGGGTCATTTTTCCCTTCGCAAGCAATCAAATCACTTTTTAAAAAACTCAGCAGCGACCCAGAAAAGAAACATTTCCTCTTATGGAAAAGCCCTCAGTGGTTCAAGGAAGGATCTGGTGAGCAGGGTCCTGTAAAAATCACTTCAGTGCTTCACTGATACCATGGAGCAAGCGGTGGGAAGGCAGCAATGCCCGCTGTGCTGGGCTGAGCCACACAGGGCCCTGCCTGAACGGTTCCAGTGCCCAGCAAGCTTCCAGTGCTGCCTGAGATGAGCCCACATTCGGGTGAGTGCACCCAGGCATGCTTGTCCTGGGGTCTGGCACGTGATGCAGGGTCCAGCATCACTCGAGTCCCACAGCCAGCCCCTCTCCTCACCCCTGACATGCTGCGTGCCCCCAGGACCTGCAGCCTGGGAGATGGCACAGGGCTTCCCATGGCATGGCAGGGCAGTCTGGCTGCAGCTGCCAGCGCTTTCCTGCTGGCACTGGCCGTGTTTTGTGGCCTGTGGTGCCCGGGAGCTGCACTGGTGAGTGGGCACGGGGCCTGTCTGCATCTCCTGGAGCACTGGGCACGGCCTCGGTGTTCTCCCTCCCTGCCATGTGATGACTGTGTGTTGCAGAGTTGGAGAAGCAGCTCAGCTCAGAGCTGTCACACTTTCAGCTGGACCGAGTGATCCCCATGCTCTCTATCATTCTTATGAAATCTGAGCCTGGCCCTTTGATTTTTCTGACTTGCTTCCACAGCCAACAGCATCAAACCCAGCCCTGGGACACAAGCAATCAAAGCCGAGTTGCCGGCAGACATTCCTCTTCCTGCCCTTGTTGTTTTGGCAGCGGCTTGTTTTGCTTTGTGGTTTCTCCCATGAGTGGAGGGTGCCATGCACGGTCGTGAGAAGCCAGGCTGTGCGGCGGTGGGTGGCAGCGAGGCCTGGGGCGTTCCAGACCATTGGAGCAGAGGCTCCAGGCCCTGGGAGTCGGTTACATGACACACATATGTATTTCTATCCTTATCCAGTCTGCCTCCAGGGGTGGTAGGGACATGTGGGGAGCAGTGTTTGTAGTGGCTGTGCAATATCAAACCTCAGAGGAGTGTGCTTCTGCCACTGCTGTGGCATTGGAGAGGCAGGAAGGAAGTTCCGTGGGCACTTTGGGTGCCTGGGCAGCGTGATGGCTAAAGGGGAGGCTGGTGCTGCAGGTGCTCTGGGTCCGAGTCCCTGCCCTGGCTCTCACTGGTGTGACCTGCCAGAGGAAGAGCTTGAAAGCAGGTGGAAAGATGGATGTAGGTGGTAGAGGGAGGATGCTCCTGAGCTACAGTTGTATGCTTGCCCTGTTCCTGGCAAAGATGCCCTGCACAGAATCTCTGGGGCTGAGGAGAGGGGGTGAAAGCCAAGTGCCAAACCCCACTGGCCGTGCTGCACTGAGCACAGAGCATCCTGTCCCATGGTGCCAGTTCCAGACCCTGTGGGATGTTCCCGGTGATGCCAGCAGGCACCCGTGTGTGCCCATGGCCATGGCAGCTGTGCTGGGGCTCCTGGAGAAGCAGCAAAGCAAACCCCAGGCGTTCCTGGCTGGCACAGCATTGGTCTTTTGTCTTCAGCTTATCTCGAGCTGGTTTTAATTTACAACTCTCTGATTGCGTGCAATGACCTCGGCCTGAGCCTGCTCCGCAGCTGAGTGCCCCGGAGAACATCATAAATGCCATTGATCTGAAGTCACACGCTGGAGAAGTGAAGAGCTGGTGCCCTGCACGTGGGAGAGGCGGCACAGCCGAGTGGGTGCTCCCAGCTGCCAGAGGGTATGGGGTTCACACTGGTGGGATGCAGCTCCTTCCAAAGTCCCTGTCAAGACAGACTTTGGTGTGACATGCTGGGGAGAGGGTTGGCACATGTCCCTGCGCTGCCGCAGCGAGACTGTAGCGAGGGTGCAAAGCCGCCTTCAAACAAAAACCCGGAGCTTGCTGCCTGCAGTAGCTGGAAATGAGCTTGAGTGGCACCAAAACCGTGTATCTTGCAGCTCAGCCTGGCACACACAGCTCCTGCACCAGGGTGTATGGGCTTGCTCCCTCCTGATTTAAGGAACAAACAGGAGCCAGTGGTTTCCATGGCATGGTCATGTCCTGTAAGAGTCCAGGGCATTGTAATGATGGCAGGGGAGGTGATGCATCTGCTGGCAGCCAAATGGCATCCCCCGTGCAGCCAGTCTGGCCTTGAAACGTGGTGTGGGAGAGAGGAGATGCCAGCCCCTGTGGCACTTGGGCTCTCTCACAGTACCACCACCATAAGCTGGTTCCTCACTAGCATATCCAGCAGCAAGTGGTGTAGTTGGGGTGGCAGGAGCTGGTAGTTCTGATGCAGGAACTGGGCTGCCAGGGATGAGCTCATCCCTGCTGGCAAAAGTGGTGTTTTGGTGCCTGTTTTGAGACTACTGTGGCACAAGCAGTGAGGGGGGACTGGGGGAGGGCGTGGGTGCCTCAGTTGCAAGGTGCAGGGTCCAGTGGTTAATACCGGGATGTCCTGTGGGCAGCGAGGGAGGTCCCCTGCTCCTGGTCCCCTGCCACAGCCTGGCACATCTCGCCACAAAGGGGATAGGGAAGGCAGCAGCGGTCATTTTCCAGAGGCTTGCAAGTTTGGAAAATAAATAGCCCTGCACTGTAGGTTAAGCTTGGCATCCTGGCGGATTAATCACGCAGGCAGCAGCCAGCACTGAGAGCCCCGGTGACGAGAGCTGTGGTTTATAGATGATGATTCATCGCTCGACTTAGAGCGACCACGTTATTCCAGCAGATTGCAAAATCATAAGAGGAATGTTGTGGTTAGTTTACGGCTTAACTATGCAAATCGTCAGGAAGCCTTCAGAGCCGGAGAACGTAAGGCACAGCGCGCCCGGATGGCTGGGCGGTGAGCAGGGGCCGGGAGCTGGCCATGGGGCTGTCGGGGACCGGCCGCTCGCGGGAGCCGGGGAGCGGGGAGGTGAGTGATCGGGAGACGAGGGTCCGCAGCTCCCGGGGAGCGGGCGAGCGGGGCGCTGCGGAGGCGAGGGACGCGCTGCCGGCTGCCCAGGGGTTTCTGCCTGGTCTCGCCGTCTCTCTGCCACACGCTCAGGCGTCTCCGGCGGGGCTGGGGAGGGCAAAGGTGGGGAGCTGCTTCCCCCACCTCCTGCTGCCCTCCCGTCCTGCTTCCAGAAGCAGGCAGTGCCTCGGCAGAGGAAGTAAACAGAGTGGGAGGAGCTGCACCTCTTCCTCGCCAGGGCTTTCTCGTATCGAGTCCCGCTGTCAGGACTCGCGGCAAGTTGGTCCGTTCTCAACAGGGTCAGCGTTTCCGTGTCCGGGTCCTACCTGGAAGCCGGTGTCCCCCGAAAGTGCGCTTGGAGACGAAGCTTTATTGTCGCTGCCCTCCCGGTGACGTGCCCGGTGGAGCTGGCCAGGCAGGGCCGGGAGCCGGGCGCTGCGGGAGCATGTGTGCCTGCGGCAGGCCACGGGAACGCCGTGTTCCCGGGAGAGCTGGCAGCGCTCTGCGCCTCTCCAGCTGCTCCGGGGCCGGCGGGACTTCGGGGCAGAGGTGAGCAGGTGTTTGTCATTACGGAGCTGCTCGGGCCGGAGCGCAGGGAGCGGAGGAGGCCGCCTGGCCCCCTGGATTCGGGGCAGGGTCGGCCTCTAGTCCGATTTTGTCCTGGGGCCTTTTAAAATAAACAGGATGTGTCGGCAGCAAAAACAAGCAGCAGCGATGCTGAGGAGGAGGAAGGGCGGTCCAGGGTTAGAGCGTCTGACCTGGGAGGGAGGGACAGCCCTGCCCTCTGCCACAGGCATCTTCCCTGGCCTCGGGCACATCCCTTGGCCCTCTTGTGCAAGGCGGGGAGCACGTACCTGTTTTGTCTCTGGGAGGTGGGGTGCCTCATCCCCAGGATGGCAGGGATGTAGGTGGAGAGAGGTTTTAAGCTTGCCGGGAGCTGAGCAGTTTTGGTGCCGGCCTTTGGCGTGTCTGCCGAGGGCTGACCCACCTGCCAGTCCACCTCTAGCCCGGGCGGTGTGAATCAGAGGGAAACATCAGCTGGTAATTGGGGAAGCATTTCCTGGCCCGTCACGCTTTGGGATGGCGTCCCGTCCCTTGAATCATCCAGAGCTGGTCCGTGTCCAGCACTAAGAATAGCCTCCCCACACACCGCGGGGGCAGCGTGCTGGGAGGGGGGACCGGCCAGCTCGCGGGTTCCTGGCAGTGCCTTCCCTCCATTGTGCCGTGCCGTGGTCCAGTTCCGGTGCCTGTCTGAGGTTTGGGGTAGAGCACATAGCATGGATGGGCTGGGGCAGCTGCCATGGTGGATCACCGGGGGATGGTCCCATCTATGTGTGCTGTTTGTGGCTGAGCTCTGAAATGGGTTCATTCAGGACCCCGGGGTGTCTGTTCCCCACCCAGGACTGGGTGCTCGGTGCCAGCCCCAGTCTCCAGCCCAGTGTGCACCCCCGGGTGGGATCTAAGGGGGTATTCATGAGCAGAGGCCTTTCCTGGGGTGTTTGGTGGGTGCCCTGCTATGCAGCCAAGCTCTAGTACAGGAGATAAGCCATCACTGTGGGCTTGCCAGGGTTCAGATCAGCATTTGGCTGGGAGCCTTTCCTCAGATGAAGACATGAGCATAGCCTTGGGTGGAGCTGAGTCAGTTTTCCCACCACGGCCTGGTGGTGACTATGCTGCCCATTTTATATAATTCATCTGGCTGACAGGTGAGATCTGTCCTGTGTGTCCTACTGGGGGCCAGGTCCTTATCCCACCTGCCTCTCGCTCCCGGCATCGGGCACCTGGCCATGGCCGGAGCAGGGCAATCACTAGAGGGCATCCTTGGATCGAGATACGCCTCTCCACTGGGAGAAGTTTTACTTTGATGTCCTACCAGACTGGGCTTGAACCGTTCAGGAGGAGAGGAATGTGCAGTGGCGCACTGAAGCCAGGCCAGTGGGGTTTGCTCACCCTCATCATGCCGAAGCTTGGCAGATGCTTCTGCAGGGAAGCACCTGTGTTGCAGTGCGAGCCGCCAAGGCCACTCTTCCCTTGGCCACTTGCTGCATGAGACAGCCTGTTCCGCAAGCCTTAGTGACCTGTGGACTTCGGAAAATTGTGAGCAACCAAGAGCTCATCCCAACTGTTCCCTGACTCCCTCTCCCCTGGGACGTGCCAGCTTTGCATCTCAGGGAGCAATTCCCGGAGCAACAGGAGTGTGAGCTGATGCATTACTGTTGTGTTCCACGTGTGTGCAGAGGTGTTCCAGGGGCTGGCCAAGCGTGCCAGGATTGTGATGGCACAGCTGCCTCCTCCTGTACAAGGAGGAACTGAAAGTCTGTGGGGTTTCAGTGATGGCTGTGCCTGGGTTTCAAGGATTTGTGTTGAACCAGGGCCTGAAAGCATCAGCAGTTTTCTCATTAAATTGCTCCATTTGACAGCTCCACACTTCTGATTTTGGCACCAGCCCATGGGGGCAGAGAGCTCCACTCGCACCCGGCGCTACTACTGTGGGATGCCCATGTTTGAAGCAGCCTCCCAGTCCTGCAGATTGGGGACAGGCCAGTCCCACTGGCTCCAGGGATGTGGGGACACCTCATCCGTACTTTCTATATGGCTGCATGCCAGCCAGACCGGCCACCTTCTGCTGATAAATCCATTTTAAGGCAATTTTCCCCTCATTACATCACCAAACCCTTTCCCAAGGGGTGGTGGAAGCCCTGCAGGCTGGGCAGGGGCTGGGTGAGCCCGGGTGGGTTTCCTGAAGCAAGCAGCCTTGCATTAGCCAGGAGCAGGATGGTTTAATAAATAATTTCCGTCTCTAATTTCTACTTCTCTATGCAATGCCTCTCATTTGCTGGTCGCCAGAGGGAAGGGAGGTCAGGGGAACCAGGCCTTCCCAGCAACCTCCTTCCTGCAGCTGTTGAAACAAAATCCAGAACTGTAATAATCACTGTGTCCCTCCCTGGGGTACCACAGTGCCTTCGGTCTGGGCAGCAGCAGCAGCATTAGGGTGGTTGAGCTCATGGCCTCTGCCAGGTGGCACGGAGCGGGCAAGGAGCTGGGCACCTTCCCTGCTTGGTGATAGAGAGCCACAAACATTCCCCATGGGCTGTGTCAGATGCTTGGGAAAAAGATCAGAAGTGTTGGTATTGCTGAGCCTCGGGGTGTCACTGGTGCCCTGTCTCCTTCATGCTCCAGCAAAACGCATCCACTGGCTGCAAATGACCAGCCATGAGGCTAAGCCAGAGCAGGAGGGTAGTTCTCACCTCTCTGCCTTACCCCCACATCAGATCCTTGCTTGTTGCCTGATCCGAGGGGAGCAGCTGGGGCTGTCCCACTGCCTGGAACCGGAGCCAGAGTGCAGCTGCCATGCCTGATCCTGAACTACCTCTGATCTCCTTGGAAAGTTTCTAGCCCCTGTGGCCTCCACCAGTGCCCTGCCTGCACCCTCTGCCTGCAGCTCTTTCCTCTTGGCCACTCGCCCCCAGCATTGTTTCAGAGCAGTTGTTTGGGTTGGCCCAGGTGCTGCCCTGTGTCTGCCTCAGCGCTGAGGGCTTGGTTCATTTTACGTCCTTTGTTTTGCAGCAGCAGCAAATGCCCCGGAGCAGCCAAGAAGAGAAAGATGAAAAAGAGAAAGAAAAAGAGAAGGAAGGAGAGAAGGAGGAAGACAAGCAGGAAACAGAAAATGACAAAGAAGAACTGACAAAGTAAGGACGACCCTCCCTGCGTGGCTCCAGTGAGAGCATTGGGCTGCAGCTGCAGTGGTGGGATGCAGGATAGTCCAGGGCTGCCTGACCGTGTGTAGGACTGTGTGTGCCCACCTCACCTCCTCTGCACGGAGGGAAAGGCAGATCCTCCTCCTCATTCCTCTTCCCTGCTGCTCCCAAACTGGGAAAGCAATTCAGTATGGGGTTTTTTTTTATACCAACCCAATCAATCTGCAAAGCCTCTGTGATCCTGCAGCTTGTTTTGTTGTTATGAGAGTCTCTGGGAGCTGGAGGAGCAATCCGGGCTCAGCAGAGCGCGGCACTTCACCTTTAGTGTTATTGATGTCAACGTGAGTGCTCCCAGATGAAGAGCTCCAGCCAGCCCTGCCTCTCTCACGCCGAGCATCAGCGCCGTGGCAGGGAAAGGTTGGCACGCAGACCGCTCGCTATCTGTAATGGGCTTAATACTTGGTTTAAAAGAACATCTGGCTTCATTATATCTAGGCTGCAAAGACATTTACCAGCAGGTCCCTTTCAGGAAGATAAATGAGGAGGAGGCAGGGATGAATTTGAATGGTCTGGTATTAAACCTGTCTCCGTCAGGTCTCTGCGTGCACTTGGTGGTGGAGCTGCAGCCAGCTGCAGAAAGAAAACCCCACCACAAATCACCCCACCACCAATTCCAGCCAGGAAAAGAGCCTGCGTCTGCAAAAAAACTGCAGATCTGCCCCCCTAAAAAAACAACCAAAAAAAATTTTTTTTAAATCCCCAAACACGTGCAGAGAAGTAATTGCTTGACCTAAAAATCAGACCAACCAAACAACTTTTTTTCTTCTCTCCCTGTTTTTGCAGGGACAAGAACGACGACACATCCGGAGAAGACAACGATGAGAAAGAAACTGTCGCCTCCAAAGGTCGCAAAACCGCCAACAGCCAGGGCCGGCGCAAGGGCCGCATCACCCGCTCCATGGCCAACGAAGCCAACAATGAGGAGGCAGCCACGCCACAGCAGAGCGCAGAGCTGGGTAGGTGGCAGGGGTCAGGGGGGACCCTGCCCTGGGCTGGGCTTTTGGGGTATCCGTTGTGCTGGGATGGGACATCACCCTGCTCTGCTGCCTGCTCACAGGAAAGGTGTTCCTTTGTGAAATCCTTCTTTCTGGGAGCAGCAGTGATGTTTCTCTCTATCACATGAATTACTCAGCGAGGGTCACCAGGATAAGTGGGGGCATTTGCAAGCCTGGGCTGTCCTGGCTGAGTGTTGGTGGGTTTTATGGCCTCAGAGGGAAAGTGTTACAACAGACCAAAAGGGATGCCATCAGTTTAGCAGTGCTTTGCAAGGCTTGCATGCCTCCTGTACCCAGAGCTGGTTTCCTTTGTGGCTGCTCAGGCTTCCGAGTCCCCTCAACCGCTGCACGGGACCCTGCTCTGCCCTCCCAGGCTTGCCTGGGTCTCTCTCTTCTCCTGTCTGCTCTGTTTTCAAAAATGCCTGGGGCCTGAGCAGCTGCAGCCCTCGGGATTTGCTCCTCCTTGGCCTTGGGCGTTGGGCTGGTCCGTTTCCCTCCAGGCCTGATGCAGCAAAGCGTGCTGCCTGTACCATGGAATCCAGGCACTGCACCGGCCCACGGCCACTCGCGGCAGTCAGCCATAGCCATGCCATGCTGCCATGGTGGCCTTGGGCTAGCTGGGAATTCATGGCAGCATCCACAGCCCCGCGTTGGGCACATCTGCTTCTGGCATCTGCAGCATCAGTAGTTGCCACCCCAGGCAGTGGGCTCACGTATTGACTCACAGAAGCCAATGCATCGAGGAATTTGGCTGATTTTCCTATATTTTCTACTCTGTCAAAGTACAAAATTATTGCTGTGCTACCTAAGGCAGGTAAAAATAAAAGCAGGGTGACTCCTCTTGGTTTCCTTGCTCTGCAGTTTCTTGCTTGTGCTGTTCCATGTGCTATAAATCACGCGGAGGTGTTTCGCCTCCCTGTTCTCTGCTGACAACTGGCTGAAGCCTTGATTGCGAGCGCTCTGTTTTCATACAGGCGATATAAATAGTCCCCAGCACAACGGAGCCCTGCTCTCTCCCTCCAACTTGTTCAGCAATGCTGCAGAGAAGCAGCAGATAATGCCAGTAACTCAGATGGGATTTTTTTATCCTGGTATCTCAGAGTCCTTGGTAAACTTCACTTCAAACACAGAGGAAAGCCTTTAGACCATGTTGAATTGGGAAAAAGGAATGGATCAATTCCAGTGACATATCTGAGCAATTGATTTCACTTTATGTCTCTCCAATAGCGCTTTAATTTAGGTTGGCTAAGAAAGTTATTGCATTTTAAATACCAATTGAACATTAAAAAACAACACAAAACCGTATTGTGGTTTAACTGCAGCGTGCCGGAGCTCCCTGTAGGCATCTGTTTCATAACTGCGCAACCTCAGTCGATGCCATTAATCAAACCAAACGGGCCGTTTCTGGGACATTTCTTTACCATACAATAACAGCCATCACCAGCTGAGCCAAGGGCCTGCACAGCGTTGGGGACACTCGCTTTTACGTAAATGAGTGTTGTGGCCCTGGCTGTGCCTGCAGCCGGGGGAAGCGGTGAGGTATCAATTTCCCTCCCTCTTGGCTGGTGTCCCAGGGGTTCTGGGGGAGGCAGTGACCTGCGCTGTCTTCCGGGAGGTGACACCTGCAGTCGTGCTCAGCCAGCTCTGAAGGAGATTCCTCTGCCCAATCCTGTGGGCATTGGAGCCGACACTGTCCTCCCACAGGGTCTGAGCTTCTTGTAGAGCTTCTTGGAAGATCCTTCCTTCTCTTCTCGCCTGTATTCTTTATCCTGAACCTATCAGCCTGTTTTCCATTTTGAAAGGACACTGTCAAAACATCTCTCATCACTGTTGAAATAATGCTTTGCCTGTTGTTTAGAGTAATAACCCCTTGGCAGCCTGAGCCGGAAATCTGTTTCCTTACCGAGTTGTTTTTTGTCTCTGACTCACACCCCAGTTTGTTGTTGTAGGGTTTGCTCTGTGCCAGGCTGCCAGCAGGACTGGTGCATAGTGAAGGCTTTATGCAGGACCTCAGTGTCCCCAGCACCTGCTTGGAGTGGGGGAGAGGGGCAGTATCTGATGCTGACACCCCTGCCAGCCTCTCCTGGCTGGAGCAGCATGTCCCTTCAATGGGCAGTGCTCCAGACAAGCCCGCGCTGTCGCTGGAAGTGGCTCGGAGGTGCTGTCCAAGAGCCCAGTGATGGCACAGAGGGAGCCTGCGGTCACACATGGCCAACACCCTTGACAGATGCAGTCGGCCAAAGTCACCACTGAGGTGACGCTGTTTCTCTGTCTCTGACGGTCCCACCCTGCGTCTGCCTCCTCCAAAGCACACAGCCACAGCCGGCTCCATCTTAGGTACCTGTTGTTGGGCCAGGGTGCGTGGCACCAAATCAGCAGGAAATCTGCTGCCACCCTCAAGCCATCTGGCTTTGCTTTCAGGCCCAAAGTGGAGGTTTTGAATCACTGAGGTACATCCCGGGGGGATGTTGTGCAGGGGGCACTGTGGTGTGGAAAAGCCTCATGAGCTCACACCATGACAGCCTTTCTTGCAGAGGCACCTCTGCACTGCACAGGGTTTTGTCATGCCTCCAGGGAGCAGGGCATGGGACAGGGTTTGGGTGTTGGGACATCTCTGAGCTCACTGAGCTTGCTCTGGGTCCTGCTCACAGCTGACTGCTCTCTTTCCTTCTTCCTTCCCAGCTTCCCTGGAAATGAATGAAAGCTCTCGCTGGACCGAAGAGGAGATGGAGACGGCTAAAAAAGGTGAGACACTCATTTTCTTATTGGCTGTGCTGGAGCTAACCGAGCAGTTGGGGATGGACAGAATCTGACTGCTGGCATTGGTGCAGGGTGGTGGGTCTAGAGCTGCGGGGCCAGATCCTGCCTGTCCTGCTGTTGGTTTGTTCCCAGCACGCCTCAGGGAGGATGTGGGGAAGGCAGGTGGTGGTGCAGGGAGCGTGCTCAGCTTCTCTGGCCCTGGGAGCTGTGGCAACACCAGGGATGTCTGGGCTGTGGCTGGAGCCTCGCATGTCTCGTGAGGCAGGAGTTGGCTGTAGGAAATGGGGAAGCCGCTTTGTCCAGTGCAGTGTTGGAGCTGCTGGTGCCCGTAGCATGGGATGTAGTTTCACCCCATTCTTGGGAGCTTTAGGGCTTTGGTGTGATCTGTTCCAGGCACACAGAGGGTGTTTGCCTGCATTCGCAGCTCTGGGATTGAGGGAGGGGACAGTGAACCCCAACACTCCGCAGGCACGTGTTGGGGAGCTCTTGAGAGCCAGGGCTGCGGGCAGCGTGGGGTGACTTTACATCCTGGAGCTGATTCAGAGCCTTTGCTGAGACCGTTTTTAAAAAGTGCTGAGTGTAGCACAGCCCTTCTTGCCACTTCCCCTCCTCGTGCTGCTCCTGCGCCAGCTCTTTCACTGCTTTAATTTTTTGCCAAAGTCACGTCCTGTTGATGGGCTGTCGAGCTCACATCCCCAGCCCGTGCATCCCGCTTGCGTTGCTGCCGACTCTCCTGGCCCAGAGGGGATTGTAAATGGGAAATTAAAATGGAAATGAGTGTCGTTTGGGGATGGCAAAGGCAAATAGGCGTGTTAGCAGGTTCGGCTCAGCTTGGAAAATGCACCTGCTGCTGGGATGGTGATTACATGTTCTGGAGCGCCGGCTGCCCAGGTGCCGATGGGAGCTGTGGACTTGGATTACTTTGCCTGTGAATATCCCAAAGTGTTTGGCTCACTCGCCTTTAAGCTGTTCCAGCCCTCTTTACAACACAGTGCCAATCCTGAGCATTGCTGAACGGGGCTCTCTATAGTCACAAAACTTAATAGATAGACTTTAATCAAGCAAACTGGCCTGGGGCCAGGTAATGGGGCGAGCAGATGCTGGCAGGGGAGGGTCGTTGGAGGGATCTTTTCCGAGCACTGCTTTATTTTGGAGATCAGCATCTGGTTGATAAAAAGTGCCTCTTGTTGTTTCATGCTGGATGCTGGAGGTGCACTTAAGGAGTCTTAACACCAGCTGCCAAAGCCTGTGTGAAGGAAGGATGAAGCGTGGGAGCATGTAGCACTATTCCAGCCCAGGGGCCAGGAGGAGGCAGGGAGATTTGCTGGTGTAAAGCCCAATGGCTGATTGTTTCTCCCTTCGTTACAACCTGGGAAACTGAGATTGCAACACCAGACTTCTACAGAAAAGCCAAATTCCCCTCTGCCAGGAAGCAGCCGCTTTAACGCTTTGAACTGGCTCTGTCTGGCATTTCCAGGGACCTGCGTGGTGGGGGTTTCCAGCTCACAGCAACTGTGAAACTCCAGAGGTAGCCTCGGAGGCTGGGGGAGGTGGTGGCAGAGCCCACTGCCAGCACTGCAGGGCCAGGCAGAGGGGGTGGTGGCCTTCTAAGGTTGGGCGCAGAGACACAGGCACAGTCCTCCTCACCATAAGGACTCAGCCACCCAAGCCTCCATACTGGTACCGGTCAGAGCCTGTAGCTGGCTGGTTTAGGGAGTTAAACAAGATGTGAGTCCCAGGGAAAGTCAGCCCTACCACCCCAGGGTGCTTTGGCAGATGGGGACGGCGATCTCTGCTCCAAGCACTTGCCAACCGGGAGATCAGCCTGGCCTTGCTGTCTGCCCCTGGGTTTCTTGTGTGTGGCATGAAACTCCATGTCATTTTTGTTCAGGGAGGTGAGAGAAAACAGCCCTGGGACAGGGAGACACCCGAGTCGCCTGCTCTCCTTCACAGTCACAGAGCTGCACAGGGAGTTTCCAAATGGGAGAAGGCAGGATTGTGTCTGCCGGGGGAGACAGTGAAGGGGAGTACCGTGTTACTAAACTTAAATAGGGGAACAAAAACCCAGCAAGAGGAAAGTTCTTGCTTAATGACACTTTCATTATGCAATAAACTTCGATTCAGTAGTCTGTCAAAATGTGCAGAGATTGGTATAACGATGGGGGAATGTGTTTTTCTGATATTATTTCCTTGCACCCTGGCTATGATCCTTAAAGCAGGAGGTTTGGGTTTAAGTGGAGTTGCTCAAGGATTTCCCCCTTCCCTTCCCAAGCTGGAAACCAGGCAGCACCCACTGCTTTGCTGCCGGGCAGGGTGCAGAGGCATTCGGCAGCGGGATGGGGCTGCTCCTTAAAAGGCAATGTTTAGGCAGTTCCTGCCTTTGGGGGACCTGCTGGATGAGCCCACACAGGCAGGAGTTCAAGGTAGGCTGGAAGGGAGTTTGCAAGCAGTGGGCGAGCGCCAGCCTGGGGCGGTGGCTGGGTTTGTTGTCCCCCAGCCCCTTCACCAAGTGTCACCACCAGTGCCGGTGCTGCAGAGCCGCCGCGATAGCGCTGGAGCTGAACTCGGTGAACCGGGTGGTTTCGACATGACCTTTGTTAGTCTTTAAAGTCTGGTATCTGTTCTCGCCCAGCTCGGGGTTTTCCCCCGGTGTCTAACAAGTGGTTTTGTTCTTTGAAAAGAGGCAGGTGGAAGTGGCAGGTTCTTGCTGAGGTCCTCCTGTGCCTTGCCCAGGCTCTGCACTCCTTGTCCTCAGGGCACTGCCAGCCTGGGGCTCTTTATGCCTTTTCCCATGCTGAGGACACGGAGAGGCCACAGGATGGAGTAAGCATGATGAGGCAGAGGAGGGTTGGGCGTGAATGTAAAATACTGATGACAGAGAGTTAAATAACCCATGAAGACTCCTATGTAGTTCCTTTTGGGTAGATATAAAATATTCCCTTGGATACCGAAGGCACTCTTTCGAGTGCATATTTTCAGTGCTGCCAACAATTCATCTGAGTTTCTGACTGACCTGAACCATTTTTCCCCAGTCCCATTCTGTTCATGACATTAAAATAAAATCAGACCCGTTACATCACCTTTGGAATGCAGGAGCAGGCTGGGTGATGCTGGGGAGCTGGAAGCACCATACCTTCCTCCTTTCATCTCCCCTGTGCTCCTGTTGGAACCTTCCCTTCTCTGATCACACGTATTTACAACTGTAAAAACCTTCTGATAGCAGTAAAAATGGGCTGGAGAAACTGGTTTGCAGCCCATGGCCATTGCTGCACGTTGTCCTTCTGGCTGGCCTTGGGGTGGGGTGTGCCTTGGGGTCTCCCACTCGGGTGTCCTCTATCCAGAATGGATGCAAGGGGAGCTCAGAGCAAGGAGAGCCCAACCTGGCCATCCCAGTGTCCGCAGCCAGAGTGCCTGGTGTTTGTCGTGAAGTCTGTACAAAGCGATGTGATGGGAATTACTGGGGTGGGGCAGATTGGGTGCCATGAGGACACAGCTGTGTCCAAGGTGTAAATTAGCTGCACTTGTCCTGAGTGAAGCTGTGGTTGACTGCAGTCCCATCCCTGCTGTCCCAGGCTGGGGCTTGGCTGGCTGACCGGGACCGTGCCTGTGGTGCCGGTGCCCACCGTGCCCCCAGGGCTGCACTTTCTGCCACCGTTGGCTGAATGTTTCTCGAGTGTGTAGGAGCAAACTGCGAGGATTTGCTTAGTGAGTGTCAGTGAATGGAATACAAAAGGCCTGTCAGGAGGAACTGCTGGGTAATTACTATAATTTGCTGCCTACATTTTAATTTTGAGTATTATTTTTTCAACAATAAGGGAGCGGGAATAGTATCTGAACCAGGTGAAGGAAGAGAGCTGGGCCTGCCAGCAGTGGCTGCTCTACGTGTACTCATTGACATGCTGGACCAGAGGGGATGGCACATCCTCAGGAGCGGGCATGCTGAGGGGAACTTCCTGTCCCCTCCTGTCAAAGGACAGGACACAGCAAAAAAGAAAGGCTGTGGTAGGAGCAGTACAGCCAGGCAGGTCTGTGATCAGGGCACAGGGCTCAAGGTTTTGCAGCAGGTAGATGCAGTGGTCCAGGAACTGTCTGTTTCAAAGGGGAGACCTGGGAGCTGAGGGTCCCCAGCCAGGGCCAGCAGAAAGGGGCCATTGCACTGGAACTAGAGCTGAGCTGGTCGGGGGTTCCAACTCGTTGCTGGTCAGGTACCCACACCTTGTTTGGTGATGCTGCCTCCCTCCAGAGAAACAGCATGATGGGTGTGAAAGGTGCTGGGGGTTCAGCCGCCGGCTCCCTTGTAGCCGTGGGACGCGTCAGAGGCGTGCTTGTGTCCAGTCACCAAAAGAGGGGCCCGTGGGGAGCACGGCAGGCTGGTGCCAGCATCACCTGAAGGAAGGAAGGCATCACTCACCAAGGAAGGAAGGAAGGAGGGGCATTGCCCCCCGTGGTAGCGAGAGCACACCGAGCCAGCTGCCAGCGCCATGGTCCCTCCAGCAACACCTGTGGGGATGTGGGCTCGCCCCCCACGCACCATCCCCACTGCTTCCCTTGGCACAGCACCAGGAGCTGCTGTGCACCTGGCTCTGCCACCCACTGATCCGTGGCCCTGCAGAAGTTAACTCACCTTCTCTGTGCCTCTGCCCACCCCGAGGTTACTGTGGCAAAGTGATGCAGACCACGCTTTCGGGATGCCTTGGGTGGTGTCGCTGACTCCACAGGGCTGGTTTTTCTCCAGAATAAGATTGCAGCACATGCTGGCTGTGCTGTAGCCACAACTGTCTCCATCCCCACTCCCCAGAGGGTGTGTGGGTGCAAGAGGTACTGAAGGATCCTACCAGGTACCGTCGGGCGTAGGGAATGGTATCACTTAATTCTTCCCCTTTAACCTTGATCTGTTAATCCATGCGAGTTCCCATTAAGGGACCCTTTTACGGGCTCTCTCCGCCCTCACCAAGCCCAGGGTGGAGCTGGGCGGCCGTGCCAGAGAGCTTTGGAATGTCTCTGGTAAAAACCCCGAGCTGCAGAGCTCCGAGGGGGTGCGAGCCAATAGCCCTCACCCGCCGCGCTGCCCCTCCAGGTTTCTTCTCTGTTCCCCGAGATGCTGAGCACAGTACCCTGCTCTCTGAGCTCCTCTTCCTTCCAGCCTTCACTTGCCGTACGGGAGCAGAGGCCCCGGTCCGCCCATGGTGAGACCGGTGCCAAACCTCTCCCCATCCCTCCTGTGCCAGGGCAGCAGCTGCAGGGCCGAGGTGTCCCGGGGCGCCACGGCACCCTGTCGGTGCGGCGCTGGGCTCGCCGGCGCGCACGTCCCCAAAGAAAAGCGCCTTTGATTCACTTGAGAGCGGAGAAAACTATTAGCCAAGCTTTGTTTTCCTGGATCCCTCCCCCTGCCGCTGACATTCAGCCGAGAGCGAGGGAGACAGAAAGTGAGCGAGGGAGGGCGGGAGCGGGTGCCAAGCGCCGCACCCCTTGTCAGCTTGGGTCAGCGCCACGTTCGTTATTAATGCTCTGTCTAGAGGTCACATTCAGATGCAACGAGCCCCGGGTCAGCCAGAGGAACAGATTAGAGCTTGCTCGCTGCTCCGCCACATACCGACGGCACCGGCTCCCCGTCCCCAGGCTGGCAGGAGCGGAACTGCCGCGCTCCCGCCCCTTCGCTTTTCTCCTGCCTTTTTTTTTTTTTTTTTTTAAATTATTATTATTTCTTGGCAACATCGGGCATCTCCTGAAACTGCACAGTCTCCCCATAGCCCCAAGCTGCTGAGCAAGGAGATGAGGTAGGGGAGAAAATACTGGCGGCGCTTCCATCCACCTTAACAACTGCGGCTGCAGCCGGCTGGAACGCTCCGGCGAGCGAGCGGGAGGAGAGCGGAGAACGCTGTTTGCTCCAAAGGGAAGAGCGCTGGGGCCGGAGCATGTGTTCCCACCAACTTCTGCTATCGGGGTCAGGAGTCTGCCGCCTGTGACCTGGTTTCCAGCCTCGGTGCCCGTTTGCTCGCCGCTCCCGGCCGCCCATGGCTCTGAAATCCTCTCACCCCCAGGATTTAAGGAACCGGCTTTGCTTTCTTCTCTGTCTCCGGCTGCTGCGAGGGAGCGAAAGCGAAATGCGTGGGGAGGGTGTGAGCGGAGCACTCGCAGCGCTTTGCCGCGGGCTGCCGTGCCCGGGGGGGCTTTGAAGAAGTGCTCTGACAGCCGTGTCCTTCCCAGCCCACCCACTGCACACTCCAGGTGTGCTCCCTGCCCGCCGGAGCCGGAGCACGTAAGTCGGGTGTCGGGGTCCGAAGGATGGGGTTAACCTCAAGGTTGTGTGTAGCTGCGTGCCTGCAGCAGACCCTGCGTCCGGAGCCCCCGCCCCGAGCCGAGGAGCTCAGCCTTCCCGAGGATCTGATAACTCGGTTAGTCATAGTTTCAGTTGCGATGCGGAACGAAGGGCCGCGTGCTGCCGAGGCGGGCTGGAGTGCCGGGGAGTGCAGGGCAGGGGGAGCAGGCTCTGGGGGTGGCTCCGCTGAAGGAGCTCGTGGAGATGGGGTGCCTGGTGAAGCGGGAGCTTACCAGCACGTCCGGGGGTGTCTCGGCTGGTCCCTCCCGAGTGTGCAGATAACTACAGCGTGGGAAGCAGGTGTTGCTGTTTTGCTCTGGTTTCATGTAGAGAGAAGAGTGGCGGGGCTCCCTGCATGTCCTGCGGGCAGGGGCTGCAGGCAGCCTCCTCTTCCCCTCCCAAGCCCAGCACGGATGCAGCCACCTGCCCAGTCAGCTGCAGGCTCCTTCAGCAGCGGCCCGGCGAGCAGGGGCACAGCCAGCCTGGGCAGGGGGAAGGACAGCCAGGAGCTGGCATTGCCTGTGGCTGGTAAAGGTCACACCACGCTGGGGGCCGCTCACACTGACATCCATCACCCCCCAGCCCCGAGCTCTGCCATGCCAGGTCCTGCTTCCTGGCGTCTTTCCCGGCAAAGCGCCCATGCTCATGGCACATCCACAGCGCTGCCAGTGTCTTCGTTTCAGCTTTGCCTGAGGCACACAATCAGCCTTGGCCCCGGCTGTCGCACTTGGTGCTGGGCCACCAGTGCAGTGATGAGAGAGGGACAGAGCTGCTTGTTTGCTTTGGACAGCAGCAGTGGGTTGTGTCAGAGGGGATGGGTTGTGACACTGGGGACTGTCCTGTTTTCCCCTGCAGCATTCAGCAACGGCAGGGGGAGGACTCCTGCCCCACTCATTGCCTCATGATTGGTGGCCGGATGTGATTTTTTTATCTATTTTTTTTTTAAGAAGTCCCAGCCCGCCAGCAGGGTGACGGAGGTCGTGGGTTTGGCTGAGCAAGGCTGGGAGTTGCAGAGTTAAGGCTGAAACTTGTTTCTTGGCTTGCCAGGGCCTTTCTGGTGCTCAGTGCATGTGATGCCTCATACATGCAATTTGATAAGCCTGGTGCTGGGACGGGCAGGATACAGGCACCAGCTGGATGTTAACTCCTGCTCTGCTGGGTGCTGCTGGTTTTCTCCTGGGAAGCAGGGAGGGGAATTTAATGTCTCTGGGGGTGCCTGGTGCCAGCTATTCAGTGTAGCCGTGCCCTCAGCCACCACACCATGTCCTCCCCTTGCACGGACTCACAGAACAGATCCTGGCTGGAGGTGCATCCCTTGGGCCCGGCTGAGTGTGGCAGTGCTGAGATCAGCCCGTTCCCCAGGGTTTGTTGTTGGGCTGCAGCAGGCGTTGGGCTGGCACTTCGGGGCTGGGCTGACACATGGCAGCAGCTTGGCAGGAGGCTGGCAGCAGGGCTAGGGCACAGCTGCCGTGTTTCCAGGCACAAACCGAGCCATGCCAGGAGCCCCAGTTGGGACTCACCATGGTCCCAAGCCCCGTGGTGTCAGAGCAGCCACGGAGGGGCTTGGGTATGTTCAGTGCCTACTCCCAGCCACACAGGGCTCTGTGGTTGGTGGCTTCTGGGCAGAAAATCTCCCAGCAAATGAGAAGGATGTTCTTAGCTTTATTCCCTGCTGGTTTTCATCTTGAAGTTACCTTTCTGTGGCAGTATAGTGCCCCTGGGCTTACAGTCTCTGCATCCTGTGCCCTCACAAGGTGCAGGGAAAGGCTAGGGAACTGTTGGCCTGACGGTGGCATCACATGGGCAGTCAGGAGCAGGCTGGGCCAGCAGTGTCCCACAGGCTGGTGGCAGCTCCAGCTCCGTTAGACACCACACAAAGGACTCGCCACCCACCAGGAATAATTGCAGGCAGCGAGGTGTTATTTCCCAGAAAGCCTGGATGGTCCTTTCGCAGGCCACCTCCAAGAAGCTGGGGTGGAGGGACCAGGGTGCCACTGCACCCATCCCTGGGCTGTGGTTGTAACTCCTGCCTCCGTCTGCAGGACCAGGGGTGCCCAGATACCCCTGCAGAGACAGCAAGGACACGGGGTGCTGACTGTCTCCTTCCTCCTCCTCATCCTCCTCCACCCTGCTGGGTTTGCCCCAGTGTTGGCAGGAGCCCCATGCTTGGGTGGCACCATCTGGCCAGAATTGCCAGCCCTTGGCGTGATGCCTGACCTGGGAAGCTGCTTTTGCTCATGAGCCTGTGATCAGCACTAATCCCCTGGCACGTCTCTTCTCAGCCAGGGGCATCACCTGGGCTTCCCTGCTGGGATGCTGCCGCTTACCTGCCCGGGCTTCCCTCCCCTTCCCTAACAGGGCTGTGTGCTCCAATCCACTGGACTGCCTTGCCACCTGTCTTGAAATCATCACTGGGGCACAGGAGGCGGGGAAGAGCCTTTGCTTCATGGTGGGGACTGAGAGCAGCTGTCCCAAGTTCTCCTGGGCATGCCAACACCTGCTGCAGCCATCCCAAAGGAAAGGGAGAGCTGCTCGCCCTCGTGACTGCCCAGTGGCTGGCCAAGACATGGCTGTGGGATGTATTTTATTCCAGAAACGGTCGGCATAGTGCCTTTTTCCCCTTTGGGAAGAAAAACAGGCTCTCATAGGTCATCCCCTGGCCTAGGAGCCATTCAGACAGGTGCTAGTGACCATATTGTTCCTGTGGAGTTCGGCTTGCACAGAGGAGGTTTCCCATCCTGCGTGGATCATGCTGCCCTTGTGCAAGCACATCTGGTGTTGAACCTTTCTCCTCTCTCCCTTCTCCAACCACAGGTCTCCTTGAGCATGGGCGGAACTGGTCGGCCATTGCCAGGATGGTGGGCTCCAAGACTGTGTCGCAGTGCAAAAACTTCTACTTCAACTACAAGAAGAGGCAGAACCTGGATGAGATCCTACAGCAGCACAAACTGAAAATGGTGAGAGCCCTGTCCCAGCCTGCCCTGGGCACTGTGGATATTCCCTCGCAGGTGCTTGGATGCTTCCCACAGCCAAGGGGGACTTTTATCATCTTGGGTTAAAGCTACGGGGACTGCAGAGTGGTGCAGGAAAGGCTCGTCCACCCATCTGACCCTGGGAGGTCTGTATGAGGCAGAGCTGCTGCGTGGGAGATGCCTGGGTGTCTGGAGCATGGCTGGTACGCCGGGAGATAAGGAGCAGGAGGAGGAGCGGGGCTGTGGTGTGTTGGCCAGGATGCAAGTTCAAGTGGCTGTGCAAATACCTTGTCTCTGGTGAGACTGTGCTGTTGCACCCCGCTGAGCAGAGAGCCCGGCTGCGCCACACGGGTGTGTGTCTTGCAGATTCTGCAGTTACCTGCAGTAAACTGCTTTGGTTTGCCCCGAAGAAAATCAGGGATTTAGAACAATGTGAGGAAAGGCTGGCACTGAAACAGGTTTTCAGCGCCGCAAACAGATGCGCACATCTCTCCGTGCCTCAGTTTCCCCTTCAGAAGGGGCTAACGCTGCTTCTTTCCTGGCATGTGGTGCAGGGTGTGAATGTAGTGGGGCTTGTTTGGTGTTCTGGAGATAGCTTGGACTGCTAAGAGCCACTAAAAATTATAATTATTTCATTTGTAGAGTATCCTGGGGTTCCCAGTTTCTGGCTAATAGAATTCACATGGCTAAACCCCCAAGGGGTGCTTTGAAAATGCAAAGGACAATGTTCAATGCAGGAATCTTTCCAAGCAAGCTATTACAGCAAGAGTAAAAAGAAAGACAGGAAAACATTCAATGACTCACCCAGGAATTTAATATCCTAGTCAGTCTATAGGAATGAGAGAAAGAGAAGACATCGGCGATTCTTTTTTATTAATTCTCTATGCACAGAGACACTCCTGTGTTCCCATGTTTCACGGAATTGTTTTTAGAAACAAAGCAAACAAACTATATAAAAGACCCCCAGACCCATATAAAGGCTGGAATGAAATATTCAGTGAAATGTGCATCAAGCCCTCTGAATATAAAAAGTTACATTAGAAAGATATCATTGTTCATTACTGGGGAGAATCTGAAATAAGATCATACAGCTTTGCTGGCAGTGGAGCCGGTGTGTATTAATTTACTCTGCTCCCTAATGTTGCAGAAATTATATCACGGAAGTGTTTTTCTGCAGAACCACATTCTTCCTTGCATCCGTCCCTCCAAGGCAGCCGCTAGACTTCTCCAGTCTAATTGCTCACTCTCACTTGCAGTTTATATCAGCATCATCATTTTATTTTTCGAGCATTGGAGGCTGTGGGATTCGGTCGTAGAGAAGAACAATGAACATTCAGCTGTTATTTATTGTACTCTATTGTTTTGTGGCAACAGCAGATGCCAGAAAGCTGAATAAAATAAAAGAACAACTGAGATTAAATTGCCACAGACCTTCCTTCCTGACTCCTAAATATATTCTGAAGCAAACCAAGCCTCCAAATCTCATCCTATAGCCAGTATCAGCCACGACCTCTTCGGAGGAAGCACGTGGTGAAGCAGCGTGGCATCGCACAGTTTTGCCGTGCCATCCACAGATTATTCTCTGACCTCACCACCACCAGCTATTGCTGATCATGTGCAGGGAAATGCAGTGGCTCTGCTTTTCCTCCTCATGCTAAATGAGAGTAAACTTAATTAGCAGATCTCATTCATTTCCCAAATGGGGCTCATTAATGTTGTAGCCTCCTCTGCCAGGTAGGTGTGACACCGTGTTTCAGCAGTGTGCAGGTGGCTCTCAGGAGCTGTGGGGCTTGCCAGCGGCAATGACTGGTGTGGGATGGGAAGCAGACCCCCAGGCAGCCGGCTGCACCCTGGGACAGGCAGCCTGTTACTGCAGGGGTGGGGTCAGGCCTTTGAGGCTTCACTTTATCTGCCCTGCTGGGTGTTTTGGCTTGGTTTCACTGCTGCGCCGCTCGGATGTGTCCCAGGCATCAGCGTCACTTAGCCTTGACCTTCTACACACTGCACTCACTAATCTTGGCATTTAAGGAAAGCAGGGCATTGGGATACACGGCGTCCTCGGAGCTGCTCCTTCTCTTAGTGGCTGGAGATTAGGCACTGTCTTCACTGGGATCAGTCTGTGGTGTGATTGTCACTTTGGTCTCCTGACTGCTGGGGCTTGTTTTGGCTTGTGCAGGGAAGAGGGGCCAGTTATCCCCAGGGCTGAGGCTGGTCCTGCTTGGAGACCAAGTCCTGTGGACCTCCTCTGAGCAACATTTCTTTAATTCCTTGCTTTTTTGGATGATCCTGGCTTCACACAGCAAAACTGCTTCAGGAATGCAGTCTGGTGGCCTCTGCTTCTGGGGAGTGAAGGTGTCTGACTTGCCTTGGTCCTGCTGTTAGGACAGGCTGAGGCTGATGGGAGGTTCTCATCAGGGTGGCTCTGTGTTGGTAGCAGGGTTTGGGAGCTGTTTGGGTTGTTGCTGCCACGTCAGGTGGTGAGTGCGGGGAGAAGCTGAGTTTGTCAGGATGGCCCAGAAAGACACTGTGGACAAGGAGGTGTGGAGTGACCCCTCATGCAGGGTTCCGTGTCCTTGCTCTGCACAGCATATCTCCTCAGTGGTCTTGGTGAGCCAGAACACTTGAGTGGCACCAAGTCCTGGATGCTCCTGAAGAAGTAGCTGGTGGCAGGTAGAGAGCCCTTCCTGGGCAGGGTGCCGGGAGCAAGAATGCACAAGGGATCTGGAGCTGTTGGGGTGATAAGCAAAGTGGTGGCCTTGAACAGATCTCTAGATGTAGCCAACATCTGCTGCCTATATTTCACATAATTTTCCCTAAATACCAGCAGTGGGGTCTGTCGGGAGAGGGACACACGGTGCCCTTGGGGCCACTCGCTGCTCTGCTCCGCCAGCAGCTGCCAGCCCCGGGCTCTGGCCAAGTAGGGTGCTGAGGCAGAGGCTGGTTCCCAGCTAATTCCCAGTGAAGAGCCTGCTCCTGCCCGCGGCTGAGTCACAGACCCGTGAGTAAGAGGCAGAGAAGTCTTTGCCATAGTAACGTCAGCGCTTTGTCACTGCATTAGCGTGATGGGGAACTGCTGCTTCACACAGAAACGTGCGGTGCTGAATCGCTGCCGTGGCAGAGGCGCGAACGCTGGCAGCACCAGGGCATCACCGACAGGGCCGGGATGGGGCAAGGGAACCACGGAGCCTGGCATTCTTCCCGCTGCCTCTCCATGCCTGCACAGGGGCTGTTCTCAAGTGCCTTTTTTCCCTTTCTCCTGCCCAGTTTGATAAAAATAGACTTTGAGCAAGCAGTGTTTCCAAGCAAAAAGCAGTTGTATTTGTTTGTTTTATCTGGAAGTTTTCTAAAGGATTGAAAAGTTGGGGGTGGGGGAAGGGGAGACCAGCTCTTCCCAGCACAGAGATCCAGCAGCAAAGTTAACGTTTCCACCATGGCTTTATCTTTTCATCCATGTAAATAAACGTCCTACACACGTCACTCATGTGGGGTTTGCAGGGAGAGCCGGAGATGATGAGCCTGTTCCTACTGGTAATATTTACTCAAGCAACAAGAGCAGGAAACAATAGCAAAGCCGAGACTTTTCCTTTAGGTCTGCGGGAGGGAGCAGCTGTCCGCACCCTCGTGGCTGTGGCACGTGCTCCAGCAAGGGAGGCCAGGGCTGTCTCAGGGCAAGCCAGGACACCGGGCAGTCACCTTTGGGATGCTGTGCTGCACAGAGCATGCCCACTGTCCACCGGTGACGGCTGCCCTGGCATGGGAGTCAAAGTTCTTTGGCAGCACCTGCAAAAGGGGACATGAAAGCTGGTGCATGAAAACATTGGCTGAGCCGTATCTGGGGCATCAGCTTCGTTATCTGCAGATGAGCGTCAAGTCACGGCCACACATGTTTGTGTAGCTGGAGGTAGAGCCTGGAAATGCGCAGGACTGACAACGTCACACGTGTGTCCTGAGCAGACATGTGACCCCTGGGCTCTTGCCAGCCCTGCACTGGTGACCTCTGCATGCTTGTCCCTTGTCCATGTATCTGTGCCATTCTTGCCCTGAAGGCTCACTGCTGGCTGAGGCTGGTGCTCCATGTGGAGCCATTGCACAGAGGTCAGAAGTTTTTGGCCAGCTGACACTGCCAGGCTTTCAACAGGCGAGTCTGGTCCCAAAGTCTGGTGCTCAGAGGGTTTACCCAGGGCAGGGGGTCCCTGGCAGTGTGAGCATCCCTCTTGACCTTTTGGGCAGGACCAGTGCTCTCTGCTTCCCCATAACTCCCCATGGGCTTTGCCTCTCACCATCCTCTTCCTTTTCCTCAGGAGAAAGAAAGGAACGCCAAGAGGAAGAAGAAAAAAGGTGCTGCTGTTCAGAACGAAGAAGCCGCCTTCCCTCCTGCAGCTGAGGATGAGGAGATGGAGGTGTCTGGGACAAGCGGCAACGAGGAGGAGATGGCAGAGGAGGCAGAAGGTGAGGCAGGTAGGGGCTGTGGCCGGGGAGTGTGGTCAGCTCTGCTGGCTTTGCTGCCAGATCACAGCAGAGGTACTGCACGCGGCCTCTCCGGGGCTGCAAATGGCAGTACTCACAAGGGGTCTGTCACCTCAAAGTCACACCGAGGTGACGGTGTCTCACAGCACTCGTGGCATTTTGGATGCCTCTGGATTTCATGCTTGCGAGGAGTGCCCTGGATCACTGCCCTCCTCCCGTGTCTGTCTGGACAGATGGCTATTTTTGGGAGCCCTTTGGTTTCTGATTTCCGTCAGCATGCTCTCCAAGAGCACACAGCTTCCCAGGGCTCCTTGTAAATCACATTTCTTGGTGTTTTCCTCCAAAGGAGGGTCCCTGCGTGCCCTTAGACAGCCACCACTGTGGGCTGTCACAGAGCTTGTCACGGGCTCAAGGAGAGAGAACCCACCAAGGTCTGTGTGCACCCATCCCATCAGGGCATTGCTGCTTTCCTGGACAGTGATGTTCCTGGAGCCCAGGACTGCAGCAAAGGCAGGGGAAGCCGTGGTCTTCCACCAGCAAGGCTGATGCATCTTGGTGGGGCTTTTCCTCCTCCTTTCCCTTTTAAGGCAGTGTTTTCCTCCCTCCCAGCCATACCAAAGAAAGGAAACAACTTGAAAGTGACAATTTTCAGCTATTTATCGCTTCAAAAGCACGGCGGTTTGGAGTTTAGAGAAAATGTGCACAATTTTCCAACAATAGCCCATTTGACTTCTGTCAAAGTAATTTAATAACTTAACCAGCACTGTGGCACCACACTGGTTCCTGGCCTTAGCACACAGGCTAATGGGACTTGAAATGGGAAATCTTTTCAAATCGTCCTTGTGAGTGACTCATTACAAGTCAGATTCCAGGTAAAACTTTGTGCAAGGTGATACGTGACTCACAGGAGCAAAGTAAAATGTAGTTATTGCTCTTTGTAAGAGTGCCTGAGAGGAAACAACGTGATTTTGAGATTAGAGACGAATCTCTTGACATACTTCTGAGCCTTACTCTCCAAGCATCGGCTCTTGTTCTGCTGCTGGGGTGTCCTACGGAGCTGTGGAAAAGCATGAGCAGGGGGATGAAATGTAATGGGCATGGAAGTGCCAGGGTGGTGCTATGCAGCAGACGGCCTCTGGCTCCAGGGTGACATCTGGGGATGCTCAGACAATACCTTGGAGTTGCAGGGGCCATGTGGCCAATGCAGGGACAGGGGAAAAGACTTGGTGTGGAAGTTGTGCTGTAGACTGTGGATGCAGCATCTGGAGGGAATGCAAGGGAGTTGTTGGATATCTCAGCATGGCATTTGGAGTAGCATCAAGTGGCAGTCAGGAAGAGTTTTGCCAAACACACTGTGAACCTTGTCCTGCATGGGTGATGGGACACCTCATTTCTTGTTTGCGAGTGAGTGAGATTGGAGAAGGCTGAGATTCCTGATGAGTGTGGCACAATTTCACTCTGAGGAAAGATGGATGTGCTCTGATAATGCAGCTCTCAGTGCACAGCCCCTCTGTGGCACTCATCTCACCAGCGTTTGAAAGCTGGCTGTGCTGCTGTGGAGAGAGGCAAGTCAAGGAATGCATGTGAGGAAGCCTTTGGGGCATGAGCGTGAGAGCCCTGCCCGGTGGGGACATGCTGGGATGGGACTGTGGAAATCTCCTGGTGTTCCTGGCCCTGGCCATGTTTGTCCAGCAGAGGCTTGGAGGGAGCGATCCTCTCCCCAGCTGTAGAAACAATCTCTTGGCAGCACCTAACTCTGAGCGGTGCACAGACGCTTGTGCTTCCAGCTCACGTCAAGTCGCTGGTGGCAGATCTGGGAATGATCCTTCCCATGTAATAATTAACCTGTCCTGCAGCACTGCCAGCGCTTTGCTTTCGCTGACCCTGACCTCCTTTCTTCTGCCACCGGTGGCTTAAATAACAACAAACACGTGTAGTGTTTTGGGGTGATCCCAGCTGCCCCAGGGGTGGCAGAGCCAGGGACATGGGCGACGTAAGTCAGTGAGTAGGGTGCCAATGAGGTGCCTGGTCTGGGTCAGCAGAGCCGATCATGTGCCGTGGCTGAGAGGGTGAGAAGGGAGCAGATCTTATCCTACAAGTCCAGCCAGCAGCTGGGGTTTTCCCTTAAAATCCAGCTTCCCAGTCATTCAGTCTCCCGGCTTTTGGGCGTGTGGTTTTGTGTTTGGATGGGGGTTAACAACCGTGCTGGGCAAGCAGAGAGGCCCCCAGAACAGCCCTTTGCTTAGTAGGCTCTGGATCCGGGGATCCCAGCACAGTTCTCCCAGCCCCGGGATCATCTCCCCCTCAGAGAAACGAGGGCGTTCTCTTCCCAAGAGAGGGGGTGGAGGCAGCGATATGGGAAGCAAGAATCTCAGGCTGATCCTTATTTTTATTTCTTCCCATTTCTCAGCTGCAGTAAATAACAGCTCCGACACCGAGAGCATTCCCTCGCCAAGGCCCGAAGCCAAAGAAGGAGGCGAAAACGGGGCCAAGGCACCACCCGGGCCGGGAGGTGACGCCGGCACAGAACCGGCAGTCAAGTGGGAAGAGGCTCCAACACCCCCCGACGCTCCCTCTGCTCCCCCTGCCAACCCCGCTCCTGCTGCCAGCCCCCCGCCGGAGACAGCTCCCGAGCCGCCCAGTACCGAGGAGAAGGTGCCGGAGGACCTGGTGGTGGACGTGGTGAAAACGGAGGAGCCGGAGGAGAAGGTGAGCGAGGAGCCCTGCAAGAGCGAGGTGAAGAAGGAGGAGAGCGAAGAGAGCCAGGAGAAGGACAAGGGGAATGACAAGAAGGTGGAAAGCGGCGTCAGCAGCGTGGGGACGGCGGGAACGGAGGGGACGCCCAAGGCCGAGAAGAAGGAGAGCCATAAGGGCAGTAAAGGCCCCGGGCTGAACCCTGACAGCGACTCCAGCGCGACCTGCAGCGCAGACGAGATGGATGAGCAGGATGCTGTGGACAAGAGCAGGTAGGAGCGAGGAGAGAGGGGGGAAGGGCGTGACCCAAGGGCCAGATGAGCTTTTCCATTGTGTGTCTCAGCGGCCGTGGATGCCTTTGTGAGCTCCTCCTTGGGAATACCATGGCTCAGGCACTCCCCGAGGCAAAGGGACTTCCCAGCTGTGTCCCCATGTGCCCCCAGCCCTTTGGCCATTGCTTCCAAAGGGGCTGTGACACAACAGGCAGTGTGATGTCCCAACGCACGGGTGCTTCTGGGACATGGCCGTGGGCAGATGTTGGAGCCACTGCATCTGCTGGTGGCAGCTGCCCATCTGGGTGACTCAACGGAGCGGGATATGCCCTCGGGGACGGTGGAGTTGTGCTGTTTGCCAGCATCCAAGGTTGGGAATGGTTTCTGTCTGAGTTGGCACTGGCAGGAGAAAAGTCACGTCAGGGATGTGTTCCCACTGCAGAGAGGGGGCGAGTTGCTCCTTTGGCAGAGATGTTGCTCAGATCTGTAGGGGCAAATTTTCCATCCTGGCCATAAAGGCATGAGAATAATGTGGTCTGTGCAAGCTTTTCTGGGACCATGCCAGTGTGTCTTCACCTGAGCCACTGTGATCCTGAGCCCTCCACCCACCCCTAGGCCTGGCAGCCAAGCGCATCTCAGACGCCTCAGATGGATGGCTCTTGGGACAGGGAGGAGAAACACTGGCCTCCTCCATGGAGAAACATCCTGGTCCCCTCCCAGCTTTTCCCACAGGGTCCTCCCCACCCAAGAGCCCCACAAATGGAGAGAAGGTTTTCTGGTTTTTAAAGAATACGTATGAGCGCGCACATCTTTGTAGCAGTGAATTTTGTGGTGGCTCCTGGGCCAGGTAGAGCTCCTGTGTACACCCTGCCACGGTGCCCCACATCCAGCATCCTGCATCCAGTATCATGCAGGCCACATCCCTTCTGTGGGCTCACAGGGAGCAGTTTGGCAGCAAGATGGGTGCTGCCAGTCTGGGCAGGCTCTATGCAGTGCTGCAGATGGGGTTATTGAAAAAACAACTGAGCAAAGTGGTGGGATGAAGTTGGAGGGAGCTGTTGTGCATCCCACTGCTCCAAATGGCCTCTGTGCTCCCCCTGTGATTGATTGAGGAGCCAGTGGATGAGTGCTGCTGGTGTGGGAGCATCCTCCAGGGTGCAGCCCCTCTCGCTGCCGAGCAGCTGGAAGCAGCACTGGCCGTGCCAAGGGGTGGTGCGGGTGCTGCTGGCCCCGGCCCCGTGGCAGGGCTGAGGCCTCTTGGCTCTGGTGCTGCTCTCCAGCAATGGCCAGAGTCCAACACCACCCCTCCCCACCCTCCCCTCCTTCCCAGACAGGAGAATACCTCCCAGTAAGGGAGAGTGAGGCCAGCAGGGCTGTCTTCCTCCAGTTTAACATTAACCCAGCCGAAAGCAGGACAGCAGTGGCTTGTACCGACTTCCCAGCAGCAAAGGAGCAAGTCGTCTTGGGAACGACTTTTCCATCCCGGCTCCTCGCTGAGTCAGCGCCTATCTCGCTTGTCAAACAGTTACCAGCTTCCAGGAATATTAAACATTAAACAGGCGTCCCGCAGCTCCCGGGCCACTCCTCTTATCCGGTGTGGTGATGAGGCGCGGGCGATAGCAGAGCCTGCCGGCATGGGAAGGCTGCAGCTGACGCTGGCACCGAGCGCATCCCAACCCAGAATCACCCCCAGGGTTGATCCCCAGCTGGCTCAGAGCTTTTGGCACCACCATGTTCCCAGTGGGGACTCGGTGTCCTTCCCAGCTGTAGCTTTGCTCCCTTGCCTTCCCTGTGGGCCGAGGGCTGCCGGCCCGCGGGCGTTACCGCAGCCGCGCTGCCGCAGCGTGACTCGCGCTGAGCAGGACCAGGCTGCCGCGATGCCGCGTGAGCCGCCCCGTCACCGCATCACCCGATGCTCGCCCACCCACCCAGCACCAGCGGGGCGTGGGTGCTCTTCCCTGCGCTTGTGAAAGCATCAAGCTGTCCCCGGCATCTCCCAGAAGGGGACAGAGGGTGGCTGGGGTGTCCCCGTGGTGAGAAAGGAAGGAGTTCAGAGTAGGGGCAGCCTTTTTTTGGTCCTCCTGCAGTTCACACTAGCAAAGACATGTCCAGGATTGAGGAGGCGCAGCCTTAACTCATCCAGGCTGAAGGAGGCAGCTGGTTGTCTGTGGTTCCATGCAGCGAGTGCTGCAGGAGGGCTGCTGCAAGCACAGCCGGGACATGGTTCAGCAGGAGGTCACGCCAGATGGGGACATGTGAGGGAGGCCAGGCACAGCTACCACTGCAGACCTGCAGCACGGAGAGGAGACACCTGCACCGACCATCCCCGTGCTGCACGTCCCATTGCTGGCTCAGCCATAGGTGCAGGGACTCTGCCAGGCCAGCACCATGCTGGAGCCATGTTTGGCTGGGTCATTTGTCAGTGTGTTGGATCATCTGGAAATTAAACTTGTCCCCATCCATCTTGGTGGCAGAAGGAGAAAGGGTATGGGAAATGAGATGTCCTGGTCATCCCCAAAGCTTTGTGCCTGGGAGGGGACATTTCCATGCTGCTGAGGCTCAGCTGTGAGCCTGCCGGCCCCTTCCTGCTCTTCTTTCCCATCCTTCCCAATGCCATCAGTCACCTTAAGGCACTGGTGGTTGGATTTGGGAGGCGCTGGGTTGGCAGCAGGTGGATAAGAGATGCCGAGAGTTGTTCATGTGGTGATTTCCAGAGCAAAGCACCCAACAGACATCCCTTTGTCTGGCTCAAGATCTGCTGGGAGGGACGTAATAAATTAGGCAATTTGCATATTGATGAATTTAATACTAACTTTGGCTTCTGAAGCATCAGGATCCTGGAGGGCTTCAGGAAACCTGAAGATCTTGAGGGTGCTTGAAGGGACTTTAAGGGTGCTTAAATGTACCTCTTCAAGCACCAACGAGTGCATGAAGCAGCTGCTGGGGTGGCAGTTCCACAGCTCACCCTGGCTTGAAGGTCTCGGGAACAAGTGCTGGGTGCCCTTGTCCCCAGCCCTGTGTCTCAGCAGATTTTGGGGCATTGTTCCCTTCCAGGAGTGTGGATTCACAACACCCATGTGGCTTCATGGGAAGACATCACTGGGATTATTTGAGGAGCAGTTCAAATTTGCTGCCCCTTGGTTGGTCTCCCCTGGGTGCCTAACCCTGGTCCCAGTGTGGAGGTGGGACCCCTTCCCCTCTGATGCCAGGCACTGTGCAGAGCTAGGACTGGGGCAGTCCCAGCACTGTGAGGAGTTTATTCCCCACACATGGCCCCGCCACACTTGTTTATTCATCCAAGGGTGAGCATGGAATGACCTTGAAATTTATAGGCTGAAGAGAACACTGAAATAACAGCTAAAGTAAACAAATCAAGCTGTAAAGCTTGAAAACTATGAACCAGCTTCAACAAATTGGAGTCAGGAGGGAGAGAAAGCAGAGATGGCCTGGGCAGGCATTGTCCCTGGGGTCTCAGAATAAGCTCAGGAGCTGGACACACCGAGGGTTTGACCCGTGGGCTTTGCACACCTCCATCCAACCCCATTTTGGTGGTGCCGTGGGATGCCCACCATTGCACAGGGGCTCTGCCCGGCTGGCTGAGTGTCTACCAGGCAGCTCAAACTGCCAAGGGAAAGAGCAAGTGATGAGGGTGCAGGGCTGCCCAGCTGCTGGGCTGCGGAGTTCCAAATCCCATCCAAATCCACCCTCTCGTCTTTCAAGTGACCCAAGCGTCCCAGTTGCCGGCACGTGGTGGCTTGCCTGGCTTTAGCACCTTGATAAAAGACAGTCCTTGGAGAAGAGTGTGAGGCTGATGCCCAGCACCAGGCAGGCACCTCATGTGAGCTCTGGAGAGGGTAGTGTGGTGTCTAAATGAAGCCTGAACTGGTCACCTGGCTCCATAACACCCCGCTCTGGAGTCCATTCTCCCTCAGGTTTATTCCAGAAAACAGCAGACTTGCTAGAAATAGCACAGGGATGAGGGAAAGCAGGCTCAAGAGCCTCTTGAGCCAGACATAAGGGTCTTGTTTGAGCACGTAGTCCCGTGGGGGCTGTCTTTGAGCCCGGATTCCCAGCAGCAAGCAGTGGTCCAGCACGCTCCACTCTGATGCAGAAGATGTCCTCTAGGTTTGGCAGCACAAAACAGGGGTGCAGGGTGTGGGGGAGCCATGGGCCACAGAGCCTGGGCTTGGCTGACGTGCGTGTTTTGGTTCCAGGTTGCTGTCCCCCCGGCCCAGCCTGCTCAACACCACCAGCGACACCAGGCTCAACTCCTCACCGCAGAAGCCGCTGGACCTGAAACAGCTGAAGCAGAGAGCTGCTGCCATCCCTCCCATTGTGAGTACCCCACTGGGGAGGGCCGGCAGCACAGCCTGTGCCTCGTGCATGTTCTCCCCCTGGGCTCTGTGGTGTGCGTCAGGGCTGCGAGGATGTGCTCGTCCCCGGGGATGGCCTCTGGTCCACAGAGAGCTGTGCCTGGGCGGTGTGAGCCCCAGCCAGGCAAGGTGCTCCCTTGTGCAGAGCGCGTTCCCAGCTGCTGGAGCAACTCTGCCCGCAGCGTTTGGATGTCTCTTGAGCTCTTTTATCAGAAAATCGTGGGAGGTCTGGACAGAAAAAGCTTCTCATTGCCACATGACTGCTGCCTCCCATTGCTTTAAAAAGAGAGAGTGCACCTTCCTAGCCCTGCACTTCATCTCGTGCTAAAGGATATCGCCTTCCTCACCCAGAAGCTTTGCTTGGTCCCCCTTTTTGGCTACCCAGTAGCCATGTATTGAAAGTACTGGGACAGTAGGTTGGGCTGTCAGAAGAAGCATCCTGTTACCTCCAGGGTCAGCACTGGAGGAGCAGCGACACAGGGTGGGCAGGGAGGAAATCCCTGCTTTGGGGTTTCCATGCTCAGGGAGGACCCATTCCTGATGCTCTTCCTGGTTCCCATATTGCTGCTTAAGATGTGGCTACTGTAATGTAACTTCTGGCAAAAGCTACAAGTACTTAACTATAGATTAAAGGTTTTGAACAAGTAGTATTTCTGTAGTATCACCAGCACAGAGATGATACTCTTCATCGTGGACTTTTTTAATCTCCTAGGCTAGTGAGGTTTGAAGCCCTGTTTGGTCTCTGCTAAGACTTGCCATGATAGTGTGGGGCAGGGGCTTTTAAAAACTCTTGATGTCTTCAAGATTGTTATGGATGTCAACAGCAAACGACGAGTGTCGCCAATTCTTACTGCCTTGCAGATTTCCGAAGGTTTCTCAGAGGGGATATTGCAGAGTGGAAGCACGAAGCCTCAGGTGCCTCCCCACGCCTTGGCGCTTTACCAGCAGCAGATCACAAAAGCCCACGAGTCTGCCCGCGAGGACATGCCCCCGAGCAAGCTCTCACAGTCCCAGCAGCAGCAGGCTGAGAAGGAGCAGCAGCAGCCCAGCAGCAGTCCCAGGGGGAAGAGCCGGAGCCCCGCTGTTGGTGACAAGGAAGGTAGGGCTGTGTGCGTGTCGGTGCGCATTTCTCCGTGCGGAGCGCCCGGGCTGTGCAGCTGTGCGCAGCCAGCAGCTTACCCCCTCTTAGGTGAAAGCTTGTTTCGACCCCTGAAAGCTCTTTAATAGCATCTTGAGGCAGGACGAGAGAGGCATGGCTAATTTCCCATGTTCATTAGACAGTACATCATGTCTCATTGAGCCCACAGCAAACACCGGGCAGTGTGGAGCGCCAAGGAGGTGAAGATTGCCTTTATTAGTGCCTGCCATTCACCAGAGAGTAGAGGGGCCTGGAGGCATGCCAAGGCTCTGGGTACAATGGCTCTTTTCTACCTTGCTGGCTTTCTATAAAGAATGCTTTTAATGCACAGCAGGGACCATTATTTCATTTAAAATCAATGCTAATACTGTGACTTGGAGTCCAAAGGTTCCTGTAAAGAATCCCAGTGCTTTCTCCCCGGAATAGCTCTGATGTGGTTTGGCTGCCTAATGAGCAATTCAGAGGTTCCCACCGTAGAGCATCTGAAACATTATTAGCTTGAGCACCTGGGGATCAAGGTTAAGGAGAGACGGGAAGTCCTGATGAGACCATCCTCTAAATGTGTTTTTAATCTGAGTGTTAGAGTCTGTTCCACTTCAGGGTCTGTGTCCCTGCCCCCCATAGCCAGCCTGTGGCTCAGTTGTTAAGGAAGATGAGATGCTGTCACCAGTGGCACAGTCAGGAGCAGGGAAGCTGGGCGTGGGTGGGTACAATGTCCACCAGTGCTGGGTCCTGCACGGGAATGGGTGCAGCTGCTAAACTTGCTTGTGCGTGGAACAGGAGGGTGGATAAGACTGCACCGAGGAGGCACTGGACTTGGGCTGTGATCTTTGCTGGCAAATCACTGCACTAGTTCACCCTCCAGCATCCAGGACTATAGCAGCCTCCTCTGCAGTGTCCAGGCCCAGGTAGTTATTCCTCAAGCTGTCACATCCCTCTGGACAGAAGGATGTGCTTGCAAGAAGAGTTGGTTGCTGGCACTTGGCCACAACTTCTTCAAGCAATAAATAGCACCATGTGTGCATCACACCTTCACAATGTTTTGCATATAAGCAAGGAAGGTGACTGCTCACCTTGAAAGAAAGGGAGTTTCCCCTAAGTCATGGTGTTGCCACCCGTGAAGTCCCATTTCCAGTTGATCTTATCCTGCTGTGCTCCTGTTTGCCCAGGTGGAACAGTTCCCCTCCAGCTCTTCCCCCCAGTGGCAGGTAATCAGGTTTGATCTCCTGTGCTGTAATCATGTGCAGGTCTGACGCTGCACTGCTCAGCTTCCGCGTGAGCTGGGTGCCATGGCCAACATTCCAGCCCGGAACTCCGCATCGCCTGTGTCCCAGTGCTGCAGCTCCAGCTTCCTCCTGGCCACAGGAGGATGAGGAGATGAGGCAGATCAGTGTGCATGAGGTACAAGGCAGGGTTTAGGGGTTGAAGTCAACCACGCTACTCTGCGACCTGCTGGCACCATTATCAAATACGAGGATCTGTTATCCAGGTGGATCTTTTGTTGCTTTGTTCTCTGCAAAGCATTAATGATATGAAGCACTTTATTCTCTCTTCTGTAGAGCTTTGAATCTTTCATGTTAATGGAACTAATTATGCCTCCCTATATCCCTGCAAACGTCTCAGTAGGTCTTGGGCTCCAGCTGTGTGCTCTCCAAGTCCTGTACATCTGTGCTGGATGCCACAGTGGGTCTGGAATGTATGTGGATCCCAGGGAGACATAGGCTGCTCTCCTCTGTTCATGATGGGAATGCATCTCCCTTTTGAAAACCAGCAGGTTCGTGATGAGTCACCTCGAGGGGAGAAATCAACTCCCCCAAAGCCCTGATTTCAGTACAAGTATGGACTCAGGCACCATCCCAATACTGTCTTTGCCTCTTGGAACACATCCTGGCTGTGGGTCAGGGGTTAGAAGGGGGATAGCCAGATAGTCCTGGCAAATCTGTGTGCATCCCTTCCCTCCCCTGCTCTCCGAAGCATCCCAGTGAAGTGGCAAGCATCCAGACTGCAGACATCATGCTGCCACATGGCTTGGAATTAAAAAGGAGAGTCCAGCACAGCCTGCAGAGCCCTCTGGAGACCAGCCCTGTGCCACCTCTCAGCAAGGGGCTGACTCCACCAGAGCAGGTACTCCTGTTCCTCCCCAGCTCAATGAGAGATCTTGAACTCCTGCAACCGCTCCAGAGATCAACATCCTTCGCACCGCTCTGGATCCACTTCAAAGCCAAGTCTTGCACACATCCTGGCCGAGGCGTTGGCTGCCTCGCAGCCGCTGGCTGGGGCTCTATCGGCTTGGAGGGTGGCCAGCCAACCATACCTTCCTGAGCACTGCCCTCCCTTCCCTGCCTTCCAAGAGGAGCTGCTAATCCCAGGCTGGGCAGAGGCAGGCAGCCCTGCCTGGATCTCACCCACAGGCAGACGGATCCCTTTCCCCACGGCCGAGTTGCCGTCGGGCATATCTCTGGTTATCGCTGGCGGTTGGAGCGCCAGCGGTATGTTTTGTGTTGATTTAGTTGTGTTTCATTTGGCCTTTGTAGGCAACGGGGAGCCAAGAGCATTAATTTGGATGACGGATCATATAAACTCTGACTCCTTCGCTCCCATTCCAGGGACTTGATAAACGGTAATAGGAACTCTCTCTTCCCTGTGTAAGTGCTATTTTATCAAAAGCTGGCTGAGTTATAGCCACCCTCTAATGCGGGGGCAATTAGGAACTGGCCACATTTCACAGGCTGGAGAGGCTCGCAGGGGAGGGGACGGCTCCCGCGGGGAGGGGAGGAGGACGAGGCTCTCCGAGAGCCATCCAGGGTGCACGTAGCCTTGGCTGACCGTGCCTTGGTGTCAGGGAGTGTCTTCAGCTGGGACATCCCAGCACTGATTGCCCCCACGCGAGCAGAGCTGAATGGAGCCGAGCTGAAGGGGAGATGATCAAGGAGTGTGGATATGCCAGGGACTCATCAGTGTGGAGCATGTGCCTGGATTCCCCTCTATTGGCAGGATGAAGGGATCCTCTCTGGGATCCCACGTGGGGAGAGAAGAGGCCACAGCCAAGGTCTGGCCCCACCAGGCTGCAGAGGCGTGAGTGCCTGCACACCTCTGTGTGCCTAGAATGGATTTCTTCTCTCACCAAAGCAGACAAGAATAATCTCCCAGCTTCTGAGTACACTGAGCATTAATAACGATAATGCAGTAAAGCCTCATTAAATTGGGCCTCTGATAATCTACTTGCCCTATTATTAGGCTTAGCAGGATTCAGGCATCTATTTTTATCAAAAATTGATGGTTAAAGGCTGGGTTCATTTGTGATTGCTATTGTTTACTGCCCAGTTTCTAATTTCTGGTCAATGCGAACGTTACACAGGTGGATCTGGGGAAGAAGGGCAGTGCAAAATGAAGTTTTTATTGATTACAAGCAAATCCTACCAAACCTGCCTCTAATCCATCCAGAAAAGGCTGTCTCATCCATCTGCTTAGCCAAGCATGAGGATGCACTTGGCATAGAGCTGGTGCAGATGAAGTCTCTCTTTCCCTCAGCATCTTTCAGCACATGGCAGGGTTCAGGTGTCCCCAGCACAGCTCCTCCATTATCAAGCTCTTCTTGGGCTCCCATCAGTCTTTTTATAGCCACGATGAGCCCAGCCTGGTTTCCAGGATGCCCTGAGCCAGGTAATTTCAGGAAGTTTTCTGCCCCCAGCCCCTGTACCTCACAAAGGACCAGTGAGCTTCCCTCATTTCCCTCATTTGGTTGTTTCACAGAGCCCATCTCCATCATCATTTGTCTTTGACAGTCTCGTGCAGCGTGCTTGTCCCAGGTGTTCAGAGAACACCCGAGTGTTATTCCCTTGCTGTCTGAGAAACTGATGCCGTTTTTTCTGGCCCCTTGCCACAGCCTGGAAATGGTTTATAGCCAGGAGCCGTCCTTTAAGAGCGGCTGAGCTTTCGCGTCTCCATATGATGTGGGGCTGAGCCTGTCCCCGGTGTGCTGGCATGACAGTGGCCCTGGCAGAGGCCTGGGGCTCTGCAGGCACCCTGTGCCCAGCTGCACACCACAGACAGTGTAGTCACCAGCGAGCTGGTGCCCTCTGGATGTCCCCCCAGCACCAGAGGGATGCCGAAATTGCTGCTTCTTGGCTTTAACCTCCGGGAAGGATTTGGCAGCAGCATCATTAATCCTCCAGCCATGCCACGCTGGGATGATGCAGAGCTCTGAGCACAGGCAGGAGCTGCCCAGGAGCAATTCACTCATGGCCAAGCCCTGGCAGGGAGCTGGGCTCTGCACCCGGCTGCATGCCAGATGCCATCTCTCCTGGGTGAGGTGGGATGGCACCAGGTCCATGGAGCTCCCTGCTGGCAGTGAGCACCAGCAGAGTCACCAACACAGACATCCCACCACACTTTAAACATCTGAGTGAAATAAATGCTGTCAAATCCAGGCAGTGACACTGAGCTTTTTCCTTTTAGCTTGGCTGGGGAGTTCAGCCCTCACCTCACGGCCAGGTCAGACTGAACTGAAGCCATTTCCTGTGCTTGAAGCTGGCTCTGGCTTCTCTGCCCATGCTCACAGGGGCTCCTCACCCATGCTGGCCACTGACCACACCGTTTCTTTCTGTGTCCCTTGCAGAAAAGTCCGTGCATTTCTCAGCCATCGCAGAGGCTCAGAAGCTGAGCGCAGAGTCGATGGCCGCCTCGTGCTGGCCCCCAGTTCTGTCCTACCCCCGGGATGTGATCAAAACTTCTCCCCAGGCGGAGCCCCACTTGTTCCAGTATAACCCACCAGGCAAGTAAAACCCCCTGGCTGCATGGTGTGTACCTCCTGTGCCTGACCTGGGACCGAGCACAGAGGCTGTGCTTGCAGCCAGTATCACAGGCTGGGCTTTTCAGAGATCCCAGGGTGGTCAGGTGTGTCTCCTAACTGAGGCTGGGACTGGTTTGGGGTTGTGGTTTGTCACAGAGCAGTGTGGGTGCAAAGTCAGGCAGGTTTTATCCCTCGCTGCGCTGTCTTCTCTGGCTGGAGGGCGGACAGGTCAGGCGGAGTTCATTCTCTCGCTGCAGAGGGGACAAGGCAATAATTTAAACTATTCCAGTCCTTTCCAAAATGGTCATGTGGCTTGGAGCCTCGTGCAGGCTCACAGCTGACCAGGTCACTGCGTCCAGCCCCTGCTCCCTCCCGTGCCCCTTTGCTCTCCGACGGCTGCAGCCACTCTGCCTGCCCTCGGTCTCACTGACATTTGTGTTTTCCTCCCAGGACACCCCATCCCACTAAACCTGCATGAGAGCTCTCGCTCAGGGCTGCAGAGACTAGCCAGCATCTCCAACCCTCCTCCCCTCATCTCCTCCACCAAGCACCCCTCCGTGCTGGAGAGATCCGTCGGATCCATTTCCCAGGTAGGGTATTGATGGGTGTGAGCGGTGGAGAAGCCTTGTGGGGACCAGCAGTTGCTCCTGACCCCTCCTCTTGCCCCACAGGGAATGCCCATCCAGCTCCACACACCCTACAGCCCCGAGCACGCCAAGGTCCCCGTCGGTTCCATCACCATGGGCCTGCCACTAACCATGGATCCCAAGAAACTGGGTAAGGAATTGAGAGGCGAGTTGTTTCTCACGTGCTCTGAGAGCAGCAGGGAGAGAGCTTGCCAGGAGCACAGGGCACAGCAAGGGAGCACAGAGAGAACTGCTAAGAGGATGAAAGGATTAGTCCATCAGGAGAGCAGAGACACAGGGAGCTAAATTTGTGCAGTATAGGAAAGCAACAACTCGGTCAGGGACGCTTCCCAGCCTATAAATACCCTCCAGCTAATACTGTGATCGAAGGAAGGAAATATATTGTTGCTCCCCAGACTGGTAGGATAAAGAGTAAATGGCCTGAAGTGAACAAAGAAAGTGTTTAGTCTGCAGATTTGGAAGCTTTTCTTAACAGCAGGAGGGAATGGGTGAGGGATCAAGCCTGAGGAGGGGGGATATGAGCTCTGTTTCCCACTGTGCGGGGGTCCTGTTATAAACCAGCACAGGGTTTTCAATGTCAGCTCCGGTCCTGGTGTGGGCAGTGCCTTTACCAGGGTGAAGGATCTGGCTTTTCTCAATGCCATTTGTCTATTCACACCC
This sequence comes from Pardalotus punctatus, assembly GCA_013400915.1. Classification (NCBI taxonomy): domain Eukaryota; kingdom Metazoa; phylum Chordata; class Aves; order Passeriformes; family Pardalotidae; genus Pardalotus; species Pardalotus punctatus. The sequence goes on from VZTX01009934.1 coordinate 271,158, forward strand.
TGGGGAAGCCCGTCCCAAAGAGCTGGGAATGGCAAAGGTGCCGAGAAGGTGCCGCCTCGGGGCTGCGGCCCCGTGTCCTGCACCTGTGCTGATACATGGTTAATGTTTTCCAGTGCCTTTTCCTGGAGTAAAGCAGGAACAACTTTCTCCTAGAAGCCAGGCCAGCCAGCCAGAAAGTCTGGTTCTGCAGCCATCCCAGGAGGGCTCCATCCTGCGGGGTGAGGACCTGGAGTGGGACGTGTGTGCCCCAGCAGCGGGAAGGGAGGGATGCTGGCACTGCCAAGCCTGGTGAATGCCACACTGGCTGCAGCTGCCTGGTGATCTCGGGTTTGATTTCTGGAATTGTACCCCACCAGAGGGGTCTCTTTGCCCCTTTTCTCTGTCTCCCCAAATCAGGGCCTCAGGCACTGATCCTGGTGGAGGTTTTGTGTTAAAGGGGCACCTGAAAATCTGTTGCTTAAGACAAAGCGAGACCTGTTTAAATTACATTAATTGGTATTTTCGTGCTCTTCACTGTTGCTGCTGTATTTTGGTTATTTGCTGTAGTTCGGTTAAATACAGCCCTCATGGGTTTCTTTCCCTGTTAGCCAGGCAGAAGAAAATAAATGCAAAGGTGTCTCTTTTTACTGCAAACTCTGGTTTATGAACCCCCCAGTAAGGCAGTCAGGAGCCTGAGTGTGGTGGGCTGGCTCCAGCCCAGGATGAATCTGTGTGAATGAACTGAAGCCACCCTGAGCTGCATCTCGGCACAGATCTGCTCTGATCACATCAGGAGAAGCTGAGCCAGGCTGTGCTTTCTTCCAAGCTCATAAATCTGCCCAGCCCCACCACGAAGACAGCAGGGAGCTGATAGCCTCAAAATACCTATCTTTTACCTCCGGTTCTGCAAGGCATGGGATTGAACATTGACATCTCTTGGAGGGTGCCCCCTCCAGTACTGCAGCTTGCTGGAGACTGGGTCAAATCCTGCATGGGTTTTGTGCTGAGCAGCAAATCCAGCCCCCAGCTCACAGGCTTTGTGTCCTACAGGTACTTCCCTCAGCTCTGCCTCGGGAGGAAGCATCACCAAAGGAACACCCACATCCAGACCCCCTCCGGAGTCGCCCATCACCTACCGAGGGTCCATCACACATGTAAGTCCCTCGTCTCCTGCGGGTTTTGCTTCCCGGCTGCTGGCAGCTGCAGCCTGTGGTGCTGGACACGGGCACTGGGGGTTTGTGGGGCAGGCTGGCTGTGCAGCACGGGGCTGTGCAGCAGCTCTGTGATGCTCCCACCCCATGGAGACCCTTGGAGAGGTCTGCAAGCAGCCTCCACTCGGGATGGCACGAGCCGTGTCCCGTGAGCAGAGACTGCAGAAGAGCGGAGCCCAGCAAACAGCAGTGCAGCCTTACAACGCATTTAAACCCTGCTTTGCTCTTTGTTGTTATCAAGAACAGAGGCAAAAGCAGCTGTGTATGGCTCTGGGAAAATCATCTTGCCAGGGCAAGAAACTGGAGCAGAGCAAAGGAGATGGGTGGAGGGCACAGGCCAGGTGGAGGAGGGAGGAGGCTGTGAGGGGCACATAAGGTAGCGAGGGCTCCTGTGCTGGGGGTCCTGCCCAAAGGCTCTTCAGCAGGAAGATACTTTGGCCTTAATCTCCACCATCCATCTTCAGAAGAGCAGCTGGCAAGCGGGCGATAGTTTCTTGCAGTGTGAGTTATTGCTCATCTGGTAACAGAGCGGAGAGCATTAAAAAAAAAAAATATCTGTTTCCCGTGGGGATTTTATCTGGCCATCATTCAGATATTTAAAGACACTCAGGCTCCAGTTTTTGCCTGCCTTCTTCAAGGAGGATGACCATGTTCGCTTTGGCTCTGGGGACCTGATCCTGAATCCTGGCCCAGAGCAAAGGCTTAGCTTGCCTGGTGCCCTGTGTCCAATAACTGCCAGGAGTGGGTGCTCAGGGGCTGAAAATAACCCATTAGAGCAAACATTTGCTCCATCCTCTCAGATGCTCCTGCAGCAGCTGTGGGCAGCAATGGGTGGACATGAAGGACCTTGAGCACCATGTGCCAGTTCAGAAGATGAGCAGAGTTTGTTGAGACACTGTTTTGCAGCCAGCTAATGAATCCATCCAGATTCCTTTGTTTGGTTTGGGATTAAGGTGCCAAGCCCAGACCCAGGGCATTGCCTGGCTCTCCTGCTGGCCCAGCAGCCTGCATCCTTCTGCTCCTGCTGGGGAGGAGCCCCCTGTTCTGGCAGCAGCTCCTGGTACCAGAGCTGATACTTGATCTCAGATTAGTCATCCCGTTCACAGGAAGCAGATCTTGAATATATGCTCTCTGCTCTGAAGCCATCTGTCATTGCTTTCTTTCACATCCCCTTGGAGCACGTCTGCGGAAGGGAGGTGGCTTACCTGGGGCTGGGAGAGCCATTGCCAGGTGTCTGGGTCCACTGCAAGGGTGAATGACCAGAGCACTGAACCCACGTGCTGGCAGGTCGTGGGTTTTGGGGACAGCTGATACTCTGAGGGCTTGGTAAAGATCAGGGGCATCCCCAGGCATCAGTCCCACGGCTTGCTGGGGTTAAATGAGCAGTGTAGGCAGGTGTCAGTCAGGAGTGTCGCTCTGCCAGCATCACTGTGCCTTCTCAGAGGTGGGGAAGGGGGACTGTCACCCCGTGGTGGCTGTTCCCAGTTGGCACCGACAGGTCACGGTGGCAGAAGGGTGTTAATCACCAGCAGCTCCTCAGGAACATCCAGCTCTGGGTGTTTTGAAGGGATTCGGGGGGGCAGGTGCTGTGAGCTGTGTCTCTGAGTGCCTGTGGTGAAGGAGAGGTTTCAGTTTGCATCAGTTTGTGTGGGGAGCCCGATGCTGTTCCTGCTGGAGAGCCAAGGCGGGTTCTGCTCCCCGACCTGCTCCAGGACCGGTTTTGTTGTCGCCTGCCATCTCGCCCGGGCACGCTGCCAGCCACCAGCTCCTGCACGCAGGCAGCTCGCTGAAGGTCACGCTGCTGCCAGCAGATGTGCCTGGGTGGGCAGGACATCTCCATGGCTCCTGTGCCAAGCTGGGGAAATAGGCTGCAGGGAAAAAGCTAATGCTGGAGCAGTGCCTGCTGCCACTAAGGTGTCCCCAGGAGAGCACCAGCCCTCTTCCCCAAACCTGGGGAGGGGGGAGCAGGCCAGGTGGCTTACTCCAAAACATGCAGGATGAGAGTTGCTATTTAGGAGTCTGTGCTGTCCTCATCACAGGCCTCTTCCCAGCAGCCTCACACAGATCACGTACCTTTTTACCGCTCCTCGTTATCATTCTCATCAATAATTAAGCTGCAAGTCCCTCACTGTTGGCTGCGCCAGGAAGCGGAGGCCGGGTGCACTCCCTGCGCTCAGCTTCCCGCGAGGAACAGCCTGTCCCCGCGCGGCGCTTGCTTAATTGGTTGTGACACTGTTAAATATGGATCTTGGTGGCTTTCCAAGGGCACCCCGGCAGAAGTGCTGTACAAAGGAACCATTACCAGGATAATCGGAGAAGACAGCCCCAGCAGAGCAGAGAAGGCGAGGGAGGATGCCGTGCCCAAAGGACATGTCATCTACGAAGGGAAGAAAGGCCACGTGCTGTCCTATGAGGGTGAGTCCTAATCCTCTGCCTTTTTAGGGCAGATGCCAGGGGTTTGTGCCACTGTGGCTGGGACTTGGGAGCTATTTGAGGAAGGGCTGACGAAGTACAGCGGGCCAGCCTCATGTCTTTGCTTCCAGTATTTCTCTCCCTTCCCAGTCTCGTGCCCTGTGTCCCTCTGTCCCATGTGGTTATCTTGTCTTTGAGACAGCTTGTTGGCAGGCAGGGTTGCAATGGGTTTGGCTGGCTTTGGGAAACAGGGAAGAGGAGAGGACTAGATGGGAAGGTATTACCTTCATCCCTAGTACCCTGTGCTGATTGAAAACATGAGAGCACCTCCAGATTTCTTGGGCCAAGGTGGACCTGCAAGATGGAGGCAAGTCAGTTCATTTGGCATAAAGATTTCTTTGTACATCAGATTCTCACCTGCATTGACTTGGGCACTGTGAGGCTTTTCCAGCATGGGGCTGCCCTATGGGAATCCTCCTGTAGCCAACCTCAGTATGTGGTGAGCTTTGCTAGAGCTATTGGAGGTGGTGAAGCCATTCCTGCATCCCACAAGGAGCCTGTCTGGGGATATGTTGGCTGCTGCTGCACCCCCACAGCACGGGAACGCTTTTCCTCAGTAAATGCCGGCGGTGTCTCACTGCGTTAGTGGTACCAGCAGGTGGTCACCAGCTGCTCCTGCCTCCTCTGCGCCTGCTCAGCCCATCACAGCACTGGCCATCAAAGCTGCTCTGCGTGTCCCAGTGCCTCCCATTGGAGACAAGCAGATGTTCCTCTCCAGTGAGGCTGGGAACGGCTCCGTTCTTGCCTTTCACCGTGTGCTGGGTCTCCGTTGTGGAGCCGGACTCCTCCTGACCTGCACTTGGGGTCAGGAAGAGCCAACTTAGAGGTGCTGCAGCACTGCATCCTCTTGGGGTAAAGCACTGGTGTGTGCTTTGGTGTGCACAGGGGTGGCCATCCTCATGCGTCACCTCTCAGTTGAGTTTGGAGATGATTAAGGAGCAGATCCCAGCCTCAGCTACATCAGTAGGTGTCTCTGGCCAGCTGCTATGCTGCCTGAGCCCTCTGCGTCCCCCCTTGGGGCAGAACATCGCTCCCTGGGGCACAGTATCCCTTCCACAGCCTGCCTGTCAGCCTGGCCCTGTGGTTAGTCCTGCAGGCAGAACGTGACCCACAGAAGTCCCTTTCCTCTTGCCCACAAATGCAGGCAGCTGGTTTCTTCATGGGCTGGGTTGTTTGATCCAGGGCCGGAGGCAGAGGGTTCAGGTCAGGCCATGGGGACAACTCAGGCTCCAGCTGATGTCCCCTTTGTGTGTGTCCTGGGACCACAGGGACCTTTCAGGACAGGGCTCTGTGCTGTGCCTCTCGCCTGCCACAGGGAAACTGGCTCATAGCATGTCCCCCCAGGTCTACTGTCAACTCTAGCCCAGATAAGAAGTGTCACCATGGAAGATTTGTGTCTGGATGCCCTTTGGGACAGTTGGCAAGGCTTGGACCAGGCAGGACGCAGGAAGTGTTTCAGGACTTGTTTGCGCAAGAAGCTATTTTAATCACCTCTGCCTGGGCTGGGGGTCAAACGAGGCTGATCTCAAAAATGGCACCATCAGGGAGAGATGGGGAGGGCTCCCAGCAGTGAGGGCTGCCTGTGCCCAGAGCTGGGATCCTGCTCTGTGCAATGAAGGAGAGCTGCAGACCAAACTCTTCCCCGTTGTTTGTGTCAGCCTGAGTTTCCTTGGCTGCAGCCTGTGTCCGTCACATCTCATGCTACCCCCCATGGACACAGATGAGGAATTAATTCCTTCCTCTCCCCAGCAGCCTTTTACATGCTTGATAGCGTTTATCACATCCCAAGTGATCCCACGAGCTGCTGCAGCCTCGCCAGCGCTGCCTCTGTCCTTCTCCCCGTACAGCCCGGCGAGGCTGCACAGCCCAGGAGCAGAAGAGTTAAAAAAAAAAATTAAATAAGAAAACTGAAACTGTTGGTGATTATGAATTTTGGCAAGCAGAAAAAAAATTGCAAATTCTTTAGTGTCATGAGGGTGCTTAAAATAAAAGAGCTGTAATGAGACGAGATCCTGTAGCATGTGTGAGCTGAATTGTGCTAGATTGGTTATTCTCATCCTGCATATGATTGCTGATGGCTGCTGCAAGGCGAGGGACGTGGGTTTGGAATGGTTTTCTTTCTGTTTAGTCTCTCTTCTCCCTCGCGCCCTCCCCCTGCTTCCCGGTGGTACAAAGGGTGCCTGGGAGCACGTCCCCTCCTGCAGAAGGGCTGGTGGCAACAGATGTGCCTTGATGACAGGGTGCAGGCGCATCGCCCGCGTGGTGCTTGGCGGATTCTGAATGTCACCCCCGGATTTCTCCTGTCAAATGGAGATGAAGCAAAGGCTCAGGCACGGACCCCCTCTTGTTTCCCCACACACAGCCCCAAACACTTTGTGGATTGAGTGGGTGCTGATTGCGGAAACCAACAGTGGGTGTGAAGTTGTAATAATCCCATTTTATTAATTACTGGTTTTGCCGAGGAGGAGTTTTGTTCCTGATTGTCCACAATAGAACGAATGTTTTTAACTTCCCTGCTTTCTCTAATTGTACAACCACCTTCTCTGCCCACGGAGAGGAGGATCAGGGCTCTGGCGATCCTTGGCAAGGGCAGCCTGGCTTGGGATGATGGGCAGAGGCATTTCATCTCCTAGCTGGCATCCTGTTTGGAGCTCGTGGCGTAAACCTGACGCATTCAGCTGGATCAGAAGCTGCTGAATTCACAGCTCGCTGCACATGCTGGGTGCCCATTGCCCAGGGTGGGTGCGATGCTGCCTGGCACAGGCGGGGCTGTGCTGGTGGCGGGGCTGTAGCTCAGGACAGATGTCCACTGCTTGTTCACAGGGAACCTGCTCCAGGTTCAGATCAGGGGGTGGTCAGTGGTCTCTCCTCACTTCAGCACTTGCTCCATCGGTCCTGCATGGCACTTTGCACCATCTCTCCCAGTTCCTCTGTGTGCTTAGTGCTGTTTCAAAGGAATCTTTCTCAGCTTTGCTTCTCCTCCCTTTTCCCTGATTTTCTCACCCAGGGAGTGTCTCGGCAAATGTTAAGGCTGGCCAAGATCCCAAACAGTAGGTGTCTAGCAAAAATCAAAACAAACAGGGGAAAAAAACAAAACTCCCCAGACCCTAAAGGCCAAGTTCAGTGGAACCACAGCTGCTCTCACTGGCTCCGGGCTGTCGTGCTGCCTACGGGATGGCCCCACCAGGGAGGGATGGAATGGGACGTGACAGGGTGGATGCTCATGCCCAAGCAGGAGGCACAGATCTGGAGTCTGAGGCAGGCAGGGAGGGGAGAAAACACCAGCTGAATTTCCTGGAAGCAAATCCCGTGCAATGTTTCTGTCACTGCATAGTGGTGGCTGATGCTGGGATGGGATCTGACCCCTCAGCAACGCGCACAAACAGCAGTAAACAGCCTCTCTTGCCCCGTGCTGACTTTCCATGCTCATGGTGGTGCCTCTTGGTGTTCCCTCCCCCAGGTGGAGTTGCTGCTTCTCAGTGTCCCAAAGAAGACAGCCGGAGCTCGGGAGCTTCCCATGAGACCACAGGAACTAAGAGGACCTATGATATGATGGAGGGGAGGATCAGCCGGGGCTTATCAGCACGTGATAGCTTATCTACGAGCATTGAAGGTGGGTCTGGGTGGAACCTTTCACCTGTGTTGTGTTAGTGACCCATGGAGACCTCATTTTGTGTCGTGTCTACATGATGCATCTTCCTGTGCCAGTGTTCTGGCAGTGGTTGGCTGGTATCCCAACAGGACAGCATCTGACCAGCATGGGAAAACAAGGGATGTAGACTGGCCCACTTGCCTCGAGTGTCTGTCCTGACAGACTAGCTTCAGGAATACAAAAAACAGAAGCACATTTTTTGAAAAAGTTAAAAATAAATAATTTAGACACTGTTGGTGTTTTTCCTTGTTGTCCCAGGCATCCCTGGTAACACTGTCATGTATTCATTGTAAATTAATTGCTGTGTCACAGCCCAGCTTTCCCTCTTGGATCTGTTCTAGGTCTCATGGGTCGAGCGATCCCTCCAGACCGACACAGTCCCCATAACCTAAAGGAGCAGCATCACATGCGAGGCTCGATTACACAAGGTAAAGCCTGCAAGCACAAGATGGGCGTGGACAGAGGTAACATGGGGAAGCATCTCACATCCATGGCTCCTTGTTCTCATTGTTGGGGTAGGACATGAGGAAGTAAGGATGGACACATCAAGGTCCAGCTGCAGATTTTTGCAGCCCCTGCTTTATGCTCAGAGAGATTTTCAGTCTTACTCAGCTTCTACCGATCTAAATTCTGCCAGAGTCAGGGACAAAATTGTCAGTGATTTGTATGAAGCAGGATGAAATTAGTGTGAAATGGGTCTAGGAAGTGGTGGTAGATGTGAGGTGGACCAGCTGCATTAGCGGTATAGCTGCTCTGTGGGCTCAGTTCACCAGTCCCTGAGTTACGTGTGTTAACTGGAGACCAGCTTGAAGTGAGCATCCCCACAGGGACTGGGAGTCCATTGTCTGTCTGGGGAATCTCTCTCTGCATCCATCTTCTGCTTGGGGGTTGCAGGAATACCTCGGTCCTATGTGGAGGCCCATGAGGACTACCTCAGAAGAGAAGCCAAACAGCTCAAGAGGGAAAACACTCCACCAAGGGACTTATCTGATGCCTACAAGGTCAGATCTCACGAGGGCCTTACTCCTCTGAAAATGAAATCAGCCCATGAAGACCTGGTAGCCACAGTGAAAGAAGCAGGAAGATCAATCCATGAGATTCCCCGGGAGGAGCTGAGGCGAACACCAGACATCTCTCTGACGAGACCTCTGAAGGAAGGTTCCATCACACAGGTGAGTATGGAGAGAGCAGCAGATGAGATCAGTCCTGCCCAGATGCTGTCCTTGCACAGATCCTGGGAGCCATTCCCAAGGTAAAAGGAAAGCAGAGACAGCTTTGGGTTGCATCACTGGTAAGAACTGACGCTCTGCTTGGGTACAGGTCGTCTTGCCCCATCCTTTGAAGGGATCCCTTCCAATCCAAACTGTCCTATAATCCTTCCCAGCAGATAAATACAAAGTCCAGGGAACCCTTGACATGTTAAGAAAGCAATGATCCATGTACATTGTAAACAAAAGGGGACGCATTTCCCTCTTTTTCAGGGACACAGTCAACTTGGTGCCCTCGGCACTTGTGACTCTGGGTGCACATAAATTTGGTCTCCTCCCTTCATGGGCAAGTGGCAACCCAGCAGGGCCAGTAGTTAGGATGAAACATGGCATGCTATCTCCTGTTGGTCTCCAAATATTTGCAGGGTTCCCATGGCACCTTGTAGTCCTATCCCATTTCCCAGTGTGTGTAGGAGAGAGGCGTGATGGGCACAGCCAGCCTTCGGCAGTGACTCATCATCATCTTGTTGGAGCACAGCAAGGCATGCAAGATGGGCCCTCCACCCTGCCCTGTGCCGAGTGGTTATCTCTGCTTTGCCGATGGCTGTTGGCTGTTTGAGCGAGGAAACTTTGTGTATTGACCCACTGAATGAGGCATCCTGAGTCCTGTTCAGACTCGGTGGGATGCGGTCACTGGGCTCCTTCTGTTCTACATCCCTTTGATGTCCCCTCTGCCTCCCGTCCCCAGGGTACCCCAATGAAGTATGACAGCGGCTCTTCCTCCTCGAGTACCAAAAAGCATGATGTGCGGTCCATCATCGGCAGTCCCGGCAGGACTTTTCACTCTGTGCATTCTCTGGATGTCATCCAAGACCCAAGGAATCTGGAGAGAGCTTACGAAGAGAGCCTGAAAAACAGGCCAAGCCCTGTGACAAACTCGGGTGGCTCCATTGCCAGAGGGGCTCCTGTGATTGTACCCGAGCCGGGCAAGCCCCACCAAAGTGCCCTCGGCTACGAGGACCACCAGGCAGGGCACAGCACGGCGTTCAGCAGCCACTTGCACAGAGGGTCTCCGGTCTCCACGCGGGAGTCCACACCACGGCAGCACGAAGGTACTTGGCAAACCTTTGATTTGATGGCAAGATTTCTAACAACTGAGCAGGTGCGGTGCGCGAGTGGTGGCTGCTGACCCCACCTGCCCGAGCGGCTCCCAGCAGGTGCCTGTTGAACCTGTTCTTCCCAGCAGCCCACGCCCACAGCTGACTCACAGCGCTGGGGTGGCTGCCAGGGACAGTTGGGGCTTAGCGCCCGTCCTGAGGGTGCTCAGACTGTTGGAGGGCACCTCACCTGCCCCAGGGTAGCCAAAGGGAGATTTGTGCTGTGGCTGGTTAAGCTGTTGGTGTTTTGAAAGTGTTTTCCCTGTCCTAGCATTGGCCCTTGGCACTCTTTTTTCCATAGGTGGGCAGGAAAGCAGTGCTTGGGACACTGGGTGGGAGATGTTCACACTTGTCACTCACACCAGTGGTGACCTCCTTGTGCTGAAGACCGTGGCAGCAAGGCCACACCACCGGCTGCTTGTGCGGGCCAGGGTGAATGCACAGATTGCCCAGCATGGATGTGCTGGGGTAGAGGGATGATTTGGGAAAGGCCTCTCTCCCAAGGGGCAGCTGGGACTTGGCCCGGCTCGACCTTGGTGGTGTAACAGGGTACGACAGTGCAGGGAGGAGGGAAAGGTCTCTCGAGTTCAGGGTAGCTACGATTGTCCCTGTGGGACATGCTTGGCTGCAGGCATCTGTTGGGGACATGGCTTGGCCTCAGCACTCAGTCTCTGACTCATTTCCTTCTGCTCTCTGTAGGGAGCATCACTGCTGGGAAGCCGGTGTCCCAGGACAGAAAGATCACCCCCACATCGAGAGAGCTCACCAACTCCAAGTCTCCGCACGCCCCCGTGCCCGACCACCACCACCCCATCTCCCCGTACGAGCACCTGCTCCGCGGTGTGAGCGGCGTCGATCTGTACCGAGGACACATCCCGCTGCCTTTCGACCCCGCCGCCATCCCGAGGGGAATCCAACTGGAAGCAGGTACCTTTGGTGGGGGCACAGTCTGTTCTTTTCCTTCTTATGCTCCAAAAGCCTGAGGTCTCTGGGGCTTCACATCTGCATCCTTTTCTCTCCCAGCTGCTGCTTACTACCTGCCACGGCATCTGGCTCCGAGCCCCACGTACCCACACCTGTACCCCCCGTACCTCATCCGGGGCTACCCGGACACGGCTGCCATGGAGAACCGCCAGACCATCATCAATGACTACATCACGTCGCAGCAGATGCACCACAACGCCGCAGCCACGGCCATGGCGCAGCGGGCGGACATGCTGCGCGGGCTGTCGCCCCGGGAGCCCTCCCTCGCCCTCAACTATGCAGCAGGTCCTCCCTGCACAGCACTCTCCAGGGGGTTGGGAGCAGTCTGGGATAAGGAGGCTGGGTCAGGCTGGCACTTCCAGCTCCAGCGTGGCCAAGCTGCAGCAACTCAGCATTATCCTGACAGTCCTCTTGCTTCTCTCTCCAGGCATCATCGACCTGTCCCAAGTGCCACACCTGCCCGTCCTCGTGCCCCCTACCCCTGGCACCTCTGCCACCACCATGGACCGCATCACCTACATCCCTGGACCCCCGCAGACCTTTGGCAGCCGGCACAGCAGCTCCCCGCTCTCCCCAGGTAATGCTGCAGGTTGCTTTTCTTATGGGAAAATGGTTGAGCAGGACGCCCATAACCAATCCAAGGCCGTGGGCTCAGCATGCCTGAGCAGATGGACAGACTGCAAATTGATTCTCTCTCAGGGACCTGTCCACTGACTCCCTCTCTTCCTGCTTGTTGAGGGCTTCCTTGCTTTTCCCCCTTCTTCCCCAAAGCAAACAGCTCTGTGGAAGGTCATACCCTGGAGATGGCGCCAGGACAGCTATTCCATGGTTTGTCTGGGTTTTGTCACGCTGGTTGCCCTCGTCTGTCCTGCTCCAGGTGACCTTGGATGGAGCCATTCCTTATCTGCCCTGCAGACACAGCGATGTGAAGAGCAGGCAGCATTCCCGGGGGAATTGCTGTGTCTGCAGCCCTCTCACTGCCTTTTGCTTGGGTTTCAGGAGGGCCCACGCACATGACCAAACAGTCAGGATCATCGGTGTCTGAACGGGAACGGGAGCGGGAACGAGAGAGGGAGCGTGAAAAATCCATCCTAGCCTCCACCACAGTGGAGCATGCGCCCATCTGGAGACCAGGTAGGCTGGAGAGGATTCCAGCACCACGCCATGGGGCCTTTGCTGGCTGGAGCTAGGGTTATTGGACAAAGAGGTAAAGAAACCCTTCCTTGTGCTCTCCCCAGGTACAGAGCAGTCCAGCAGCCGTTCATCCTCCCACTCTCACAGCCACCAGCACTCTCCTGTCTCACCCCGAACCCACGAGACCATCCAGCAGCGCCCCAGTGTGCTCCACAACACGAGCATGAAGATCATCTCCTCGGAGACCCCCACCCCTTCCGTCCTACGGTGCGTTCCCCCCACCGTGGTTTCCAGTGATTGCCTGGATGCCTGCACCAGCACTTTAATTAATGAGCACTCCTGAGAGCAAGGAGTGAGAATTGTTTTCCCTTCAGTCTCAGTGGGAACAGGACTGGGGCTTCCAGGGATGTTGTGATGGGGAGAGGCAGATTTTGGTGCCCCAGTTCTTTTGCTTTTCCTGCTGCCAGGACAAAAAGCAGGAGCGTGCCTGTGCCCAAATACAGGTATTGCTCCTCTTGCTGTAGATTGCCTGGTGGTGGAGTTACCAAGGTCTCTAGGACCTGTCCATGGGTTTTATGTTCTCCAGTCAATGCATTCAGACCCCATACCCCCTGGCCAGTTACTGTGGCTGAGGCTCTGGTAACAGCATTCCCTTTCTCCATGTGCTCCTCTCATCTTGGTCTTGTCTTCATTTCCTTCCAGATCCTCCTCCACCACTACCACGTCACCGATCCGCTCTGCCGCCTTCCCCTCGGCTTCCACCCTGCGCTCCTCCCTCGGTGCAGCCGATGGCTACACAGCCCCGCTGGACCCGGCCATCCTGCAGAAAGAGGCCTCGAGGGTGCGGGAAGCCAAGGCAGAACGAGCCCAGACTGACAACAACATCTACACCTCAAAGCTGCCCAGTGGGGCCAACCTCGAACAGTCGCCTTCGCCCATTAAAGCCATGGAGTCGAGACCTTTGCCTGCCTCCGGACCTGGTTCTTCTCATCACTATGGCAGAGGACAGGGGAAAAGCCAGCAGCACCACCACCCTCTGGACCAGCAGCACGCAGCCTCAGGCTCCGAGCAGCACAGTAGAGAAAAGAGTCAGAGTAAACGGTTTTCCATGCAGGAACAAGAGCTCCGAGCACTCGGTAAGACCACCACGATAGCAGCCAACTTCATAGATGTGATTGTCATGTGCCAAATGTGTCACAATAAGGGGCAGCGAGAAAGAGGCTCACTGAGTAACAACTCCACTAGCGATGATAAGAAATGGGAGGGCAGAGGTGAGAGAGCTCTGGCGTCACACACATTTTATTTCATTACTTCATAGTTTTAGTTGCACATTTTGGCTATTGACTCCATCAGCTCCCCAAGTGTGCTTGTCCCTCTGCTCCCTGGTCGTGTTATTCCAGACCTTTCTATTTTTGTGTACTTTAAGGATCTTCCCTTCTCCCACCCTCCTTTAGTTTTTCCCATTGTCCAGTTCCTGGTATTGCATTTTACAGACAAAAGCCATTTGCTAATTTCAATTTCCCCATCCTTAGAAATTCCCAGGCAGTCTGTAAGGAGCAGTTGTGGGTAATAAATCAAGCAAGCAAAGCGGAGAACTGGGATTGTGAGCATGGCAAGGCTGCTGGTCATCAGACAAGCACCTCCCTGCTCCTGAGCTGCAGGGTCTCTGAGGGCTTTGTGGGTCTCAGCTTGGATGGGGGTCCCTCTGCTCGGGGTGACCTCTCTCAGGGTCCTAGCACTGGGTGCTGCCCAAGATGGGCACTGTGGACATGGCTGTCCTGGGGTCACTCAGCCCAGCCGTGCTTAGCAGCTGTTTCCAGAGCAGACCACGAGAGCCACGGAACAGGAATCTTGCGTAAGACACAAAAGCCACTGGGATTAGTTATTCCAATAGAAAGCGCAGGGAGGGGGATGGATTTCAGGGTCTGGGTCATTCTTGATGGGATCAGCCTTCACCCAGAGCATTCATCCAGGCTCCCACCAGCATGCAGAAGCAGCAGGCAGCCTGTGGGGGTTTGGTAGGACCCCATCTTCAAGTTGCAGCATCTGCCTTGGCCATCAGCACTGGGAATTTCTGCCCCACTCCTCTTCCCATAATCTGAGGATGGAGAGGATATGGCAGCATGGCTGGGGAGAAGAGCTGCTCTATCCAGTGCATCCCGTCCCACCCCTCAGTCATGTCTGGTCCTGGCACCTTCTAGCAGCGTGTTCCAGGACCATGGATGTGCCTCTGGCCATGGTGCACTCTCTGGCTGAGCTTTCCCCACTTTTTTCCCCAGCACTTGTACTTCATCCAGCTGAGAGCTGTGCTGTGGAGAGGGGCAGCTCTTCTGTGGCAGCAGGCTTACAGAAAGGAGGTGGTGCTCCTCAGGACCTAAGTGTTGGTTAGGGACCTTTCCAGAACAGAATGCTTCATCTTGGGTGGATCCAAAGCGTGGTCCCTCCAGTGTTGGCATGCAAGGGGTGATGGGGGATGCTGCATCCCCATCCCTGGTGCAGGGAGGTTCTCCTTGGAGTCCTCCCCTCCCTGTGCATCAGGTACAGGCAAGGTCAGTGTGTCACCAGGGACCGTCCAGCAGTGCTGTGTGTCCTCTGCCACGGTTGCCTGCTGAGGTCACTCTCTGGGAATGGAGTGTTAGGACGGTAAAGGTCTGTGGACGCAAAAGTTGTGTTACCAAATGTGCTTGGCTGGAGAGAGGCAGCGTTTGCCTCCTTCAAGGCCTCTCCATCCTCTGCCTCTCCTCTGCAGAAGCATAACCTGCCCATGCCTCAGTTTCAGCTCTCTGTTGAAAGGTGATAGTGGTCCCTCATTCCAGCTCTGCCTGTTTCGGTGCAGAGGTTTGTGTGGACTTGGTGGCACTGTCAGTGGTAGGTTAGTGGTTGGACTCAATGAGCTTAGAGGTCCTTTCCAGCCTAAATGGTTCTATGAGTCTGTGAAAGGCGTTAAAAAGCACAGAATGGTCAAATTTTGCCCCTATGGTTTGTGAGCCCACTGTCTCTGGAGTGGCCTCTGGGATCTCCAGGGCCTCACATGCAGTTCTTTAGTCCCTGGTCCTGGCCATGCTGGGCTTGGGGCTTTTCTTTGTAATGCACCTGGAGACCTCTTGTGCAGCCACCTCCGCTCTCTCTGGGTGTCACTGTCCCTCTGGGCACAGCGGGGGTTTCAGTGGGTGGAGAAGATGGGGGAACAAGCTGTGAACCTGCAGAGGTTGGATCTGGTCCCTGGCTGTCACCGAGAGCTGCTGAGCGTCCAGCTCTGCAGGAGTGAGACATCACCTCTTCACAGCAGCCATCACCACAGCTGGACATCGGAGGTGGCCCTGCAGTGTGACCTTCCAGCTCTTCCCTCATCTCTTTTTTCCCCCCACTTCACTGAAATGTGATTCCAGCCACAAGCGAAGGTGCAGCAGTGCCGGGGAAAAGCTAAGTGAGCTCCTGGTTTTAACTCCCTTCCATTTCCTCAGGCTTTCACGGAGGCTACAGCCCCGAGCGGATGGAAGCAGTGAGTCCCGTGAGCTCGCCCAGCCTGTCCCATGAGAAAGGGGCCAAGCTGCTGCAGGACACAGAGAAGGGCCATGGGGAGCATGACCTGAGGCAGAAGCAGCAAGGTGAGAACAGGGGCTGGCATGGGAGAGACCAGGCTGGCTGTGCTCCGGTGCTGGGGTGGCATTCAAGGAAGGGGACACAGATCTCATCTCATTCCTACTCTCTTCTTGGCGTCCCCCAGGCTCGCTGAAGGCCTCGGCTCCCGAAGCCGCCCACCTGCAGCACCTGCGGCAGCCCGACGGCCCCCAGTGCCAGCCCCTGCAGTCCAGCCAGAGCATCAAGGGCATGAACCAGCGCGTGGTCACGCTGGCCCAGCACATCAGTGTAACTAACCCACCTCGTTCCCCTCCTTCCCCTTCCTGCCGGGGCTCCAGGGAGGGGGGAAGAGCTCAGTGAAATGTGCCTGATGGGGATGGGCTGGGAGTGATGCTAGAGACCTCAGCTCCTCGAGTTGGGGAAGAGCAGGGGGCATCAGGGGTGCATCAGTCTGGGTGTTCGTGTCCTCAAGAAGCCCAGTGCACAAGCTGTTGTGGGCAGGAGGCAGAATTTCCATCTGCAGGGACAAACCAGCCTATTTCCCTCCTGCTCGCCCTCTTAGTTAGCCCTACCAAAGCAAAGGTCAAAACCAGCTCCGTTCTGAGTCGGGTTTCTCCTCCAGGAGGTCATCACACAGGACTACACGCGCCATCACCCGCAGCAGCTCAACTCCCACATCCAGGCCCCGGTGTATTCGTTCCCCGGGGCGGCGTGCCCGGTGCTGGACCTGCGCCGCACTCCCAGCGAGGCCTATCTGCAGCAGCAGGAGCACACGGCGGCCTCGCGCATCTCCCCGCAGAGCGAGGGGGGCAAAAGGTGAGCTCAGAGTCCAACCTGAGCTGGCACAGGTGGGCGTGTGCTCTTTGGACCCCCTTAGAGTCCATGCATAATTCTCTTCCCGATCTAATCGGTGTTACGGGATAGTTTAGGTGGGAAGGGATCTCTCAAGATCATCCAGCCCAGCACTGTCCTCTTGAGCAGTTTGTCCTGGGTTGTGACTGGTTGGGTTCTGATTATCTCCACTGATGGAGATCTCTCTGGCCAACCTGTCACAGCATTTCAGCTTACTCACAGGAAAAAAGGGTGTTCTTGTGTTAGGATGGAATTTCATGTGTTTTGTTTGTGCCTGTTGCCTCTTGTCCTGTCACTGTTGTCAGTCCTTGACCACAGATGATTCCAAAAAGCCCGAAGCAACATGTTTTCCATTGGTTCCAAGTTAATTTTATCTTCATCTTTCTCAGTTTATTAGACACACGTGCCCTGACAACTGCAGTTGTTCATTTCGGGCACCTCCTGTATTTGTTTTAAAGTCACTTTCAAATCCCCATGCCACTACACAGGCAGGCCTGATTGCTGTTGTCTGGAATTAAAAAACGGGTCTGTCTTCCCACCCAGATGTATCCAGTTAAGAGTGGTGCCTCCAAACTGATGGTTCCTTGCCAGTAAATAGGATTATTCTTCCCAGCTGTGCCTGGTCCTAGAGTTGGCTTTATAACATGAAGGAAAGAGCCCAGCCCTGACCACCCAGTGATGAAAAAACTGGGACAAAAAGAGAAACCACAGAAAGAACAAAGACATAAATTCCCAGAACTCGCCGTGAGGAGTTCCTCGCAGACTCGAGCCTGGCTGTCTCCCAGGCTCTGGCCACGGGCAGGCATTGGGGGCCAGTATTGATCCTCTCCAAGCTGCCCCAGCTCCAGGCCCCCTCCTGCAGCAACCCAGCTCCTGTGTGGCCCTGACAAGGGGGATGGGACGTGGCAGGTTCTGCCTCTGCTGTGCTCACAAATACTGAGAACCAACAGCAGTGTCCCCCAAAGGTCAATGTCACAGCCCTGCACAGGGATCCATGTGTCCCTGCTGTGTTTGGGGTGGCTCAGCTGTCCCACTGTCGGGGGATCAGGTCCAGGGCTTGGCTCAGCCCCGCTCTGCCCACCCACACCACGCTCTCCCTCCGGCCTGTGCTGAAAAGCACCCGGAGTTCTTGTCCCCATCCCCACCCCGAGCTGGTGCGCAGGGACAGGCCTGTCCCAGTGACCCGATGGCATCTCCCCGTTGCTGCCCAGGTCCCCGGAGCAGGGCAAGGCGGTGGCCGGGGGGCCGGACAGCTGTATCGAGCCGGTGTCTCCACCAGACGGCGTGGGAGAAGCAGAACACGCCAAGAGCGCCCCGTACCCCGTCCTGTTCCGCGAGGGAGAGCCCATGGACCAGAGGTACGGCCCGGGAACGGGCACTGGGGGCTGTGGGGAGGGGGATGTCCCCACACATGGCCTGGCCCGAGCTGCTTTCCTTGCTGCCAGAAGCAGTGTCCCATCCCAGGGTGCTTTTCAATACCACAGGTGCATGGACAGTTGGGATAGGGGGAGAGGTTGGAGATGCTGAGTATCCCAGAATCTCCCAGGCTGATCCTGAGCAATTACACTGAGGGAAGAGGTTCTTCAAGTAGGACTTTGTGCAGTGGACATTGCAGAGGTTTCCAATGGTCTTTTGCTCTGCAGGATGGGGTCCAAGTCCCCAGGAAACAACACTCAGCGCCCAGCTTTCTTCAGCAAGCTGACCGAGAGCAACTCTGCCATGGTGAAGTCCAAGAAACAGGAGATCATCAAGAAGCTCAGCACGACCAACAAAAATGAGACGGAGTACAGTAAGAACCTGGGGAGGCAAATGCAGGGCACCAGGGGAGGAAAAGCCTGGAGGACAGGTGAAGCAAAGGAGATTTGGGAATGTTAAAGGGCTGGGAGCTCCCAGCCAGCTCTGCCTGCACTTAAGAATCAGACTTGATGGTCCTTGTGGGTCCCTTCCAAGTGAGAATACTCTGTGATTCTATGAAGTTCAAGGTCCAAATGGATGAGCTGTACTGGTGCCAGCAGTGACTGTGTGCATCTGGGGAGGCAATGGGAGGCTTCCCACCCTGGTCTCCTGCTCTGAGGCTGTCAATCCCACCCACACTGGATAACCTCAGTAGAAAGGAAATAATGAGCTGAGCATGGAGGAGACTTAAGAGCAATTGATATTTTAATGACTGGCCAGCCAAGCTGAATCCTTCCTTCTTGAGATGCATCTCCCCCCAACCTTACTTTAAGCCCTGCATCAATATTGGTGCAGCTCTGTAAAACTAACCAGGCTGGCTCAGATTAGAAATTCAGCCCGTTCATTCATTAACCGCTAATAGAGTAGATAGGATCATAATTTAATTTAGCCCAGCATTATACAGTCAATACTAATTCAATTTGAATCCATCTTACAACAGCTGTATCGGATAAGAGGGACCGAGCTGTCTGGTCTCCTGGATGATGTTACCATGAGCCAACAGTATTGTTATGCCCCTTTGGGGACATGTGGCTGAGCCCCGTGACCTTCCACACTTTCCCTTATCAAGAAAAAATATATAGAAATTGGATACATCTCTTATTTGATGAGAATTTCTGTTATTCTAAGGAAAGCAATATCCAAGTCAAACAGCTCAGCTAAGAGGGAAAATATTGATTTAACATTTCTTCTCCTCCTCCTCGCCCTCTCCACTGCCCAGACCTGCTCCATGGATAGGGGGCATTGAGCCTTTGAAAATCCCATAGGCACGAGAGAGGGTTTGGCTTCATGGAGCTTGTAATCCTCAGGCAGAGGGAGGAAGAGAGGGAGGCCAGCAGTGAGCACAAAGACATTGCCCTGGCTTTCTGGGCTCGGCTTTTTTGCCCTTCCCCACCTGGTGAAGGTCCCTGCTGTGGATCTCCCAAAGGCACTGGGAGTTACTCCTGGTCCCAGCCAGCACCTGCAGACCCACCCCTGTGCCTGGGGGAGCTGGGCTGCTGCCAGGAGTGCTGTGACAGAGAGGTGGGAATCTTGTCATGGCTGCCATGTCAGGTCCCCATTGCTGCGAACCTGCTCTGTGTACTAAAGAACTTCTTTGTTTTTCTCCAGATGTTGGGCAGCCTGGGACAGAGATTTTCAACATGCCAGCGATTACCGGAGCAGGTAACTCCCCACATCCCTGTACCTCGTTCCCCATAGGGCTTACAGCCATGGAGAGCAGGAGGCTTGGTAGATTTAAGCATCTCCTCTTTTTGTTTTCCCCTAAGACCAACTCCCTGCTGTTGGGTTGGAGACAGGACAGTGTAATTCCTTGGAAAGCCTGGCAGAATTTGAGGAGAGGTTAAAGGTCAAGCAAGGGTTGGCCATCTGATGCCATCAGAGGGTTAAACCATCTTGGCAAGGTGGACCTCACCCCTGGAGAGAGCACTCTGCTCTTGGTGGGACCTTGTGGTCA
>VZTX01009937.1:0-59305 GCA_013400915.1 Pardalotus punctatus
GCACTGCCCTGTACACCCCCACCACTACAGCCTGTATCCCGGCCTGACAGTTGCTGCCAATCCCTGGCACATAGGAGGCAACTCTCCACACCCACCTCTGGTGCCCCTAACCCAGCTCCTGAGTAGGTAAATGACAAGAAATCCCACCTGGGTGAACAGTGCAGGAAGGCCAAGGGGTATTTAAGACTGAACACGAGACAAGCAGGCATCTTGACCTTACCTCCTCTTGAAATATCTATATGAACACCACTGGAATCCAGGAGCTGGCAGCTATATGTGTGCTTTTCCATACCTTTTCAGTCTTTTCCTCATTCTCCTTCTAATTCCCTCTTCTTGGAATTTTTGAGTAACTTAAAATCAAATGGGCCTAGAATTTGCTAGGTTGAATGCTTTGAAAAGTGTTTTATGTTGATTGAATGTTGCACTAAACCTTTTGCCAAAGATCTCTGATTTTCTAAAGCTGCCAGGAAAATTCTGTTTGTTGTTTTGACCTCTGGAGAATATCTTCTTGGTATTTCTCCCATATGTCTGACTCAGAGTACATGAACAACCATAAGACCTTTCAAAAGTCTCGTTGAGTGAGTTGTTAGGGGCCTTAAATATCATCAGGCCTAGCCGTTGATCTAACACTGTCAATTCCACCATTAAACCATGTCTCTAAGCACCACATCTACATGTCTTTTAAATACCTTCAGGGATGGTGATTCAACCAGCTCCTGGGCAGCCTGTTCCAATGCTTGATAACATTATTGTGAAGAGATTTTTACTAATATCCAGTTTAAAGCTTTCCTGATGCGACTGGAGGCTGTTTTCTCTTGTTCTATGCTTGCTATTGGGAGAAGAGTCTGGCATCCTTCCCACTACAGCCTCCTTTCAGTAGTTGTAGGGATTGTTAAAGTCCCCCGGACGATTCTTTGATCCAGGATAAACACCCCTGCCTCCCTCAGTTGCTCCTCATAATACTTGTGATCCAGACACTTCACCAGCTTTGTTGACACACTCTTATCACCTCAATGTCTTTCTTGAAGGGAAGGGCCAAAAACTGAGCACAGGATTTGTGGTGCAGCCTCAAAGCGCTGAGTACAAGTGGTCGGTCAAACACTGCCCCAGTCCTGCTGGCCACACTATTGCTGATACAGGCCAGGATGCCATTGGTCTTCTTGGACACCTGGGCACACACTGGCTCATGTTCAGCTGCTGTCAACCAACATCCCCAGGTCCTTTACTGCTGGGCAGCTTTCCAGCCACTCTGTCCCCAGCCGGTAGCAACTGCATGGGGTTGTTTTGACCCAAGTGCAGTGTTGGAGTGGTTTCTACCATCTCAGAGAATCCAAGAAGTCCCAAGTCAGCAGAAGCACACTGGTGGGACAGTTAAAACCCCCTGGATGTTTCCTGTATGGTTTGTCCCAAAACCATTGTAACATTTACATGCTAATCCCTCTGTGTTTGTTGATTTCAACATGATCCCTCACTCCTCCTCTCCCTTCTCCCCATTGGGTTGTTGTATGCCCCCGCCCTCTCTCCAACCCTATTGGCCCAAGAGGCTATACCCCTGCGCCCCCAGCCTCCCCACTTCCTCTTTCACCTCTGGACTTGTTTGAGAATAAAACCATTGGATTTCTATGCGATTGAGCCCTCTGTGATTCATATCCTGAGGACACGTGAGCTATCTGGCTCCCGGGTATGTGTGTTTGTGCTTTCCAACAGCACGGGTGAGAAAAAAGGTCTCCTCGCACAGTACCAGACTGTACTGGCCAGAGTGGTCCAATATCAGAGACCTGCCCGGAATATGCAGGGACCTATTCCACCCCACCATTGCCCAAATGCAGCACAGCAGGACGTGGCACCTGGCCTTGTTGATCCTCATACAGTTATCATTGATCCATGGATCTAGCCTTTCAGGATCCCTCTGTAGAGCCTTTCTACTCTCAAACTTATCAATGCTTCTGCTCAACTTCATATTGTCTGCAAAGTTGACGGAGGTTGCACTTGATTCCCTCATCCAGATTATCGATAAAACTACTAAACAGGCTGACCCCAATACTGAGCCTTGGGGAACACCACTTGTGACTGACTGCCAGCTGGATGTAACTCCATTCACCACCACCCTCTGGGGCCTATCACCCGTCCAGTTTTTGAGCCAGTGAACAGTGTATCTATCAAAGTCATGAGCAGCCAGTTTCTCCAGGAGAATACTGTGGGAAAACACTGCAAAAAGCTTTACTGAAGTCTAGACTGGCAAAATCCACAGCCTTTCCCTCATTCTGTAAGTGGGTTACCTTGTCATAGAAGACAATCAGGTTGGTCAAGCAGGACCTGCCTCTCACAAACCCTTGCTGTCCAGGCCTGATATCCTGGTTATCCTGTACATGCCATGTGATGGCATTCTAGATGATTTGGTCCATAACCTTCCCTGGCACCAAGGTCAGACTGAGAGGCCTGCAGTTGCCTGACTCATCCTTCTGACCCCTCTTGTAAATGGGCATCACACTGGGTAACCTCCAGTCAGTGCAGACTTCCCATTGTAACATTAGCACCAGTGTTTGCAGAATTTATACTGTGAATGGTTTACTATGGTTTACTATGCAATTTTTTTTTAAATAATCAGCCTTTTTTAATTAACCTGATGTCAGAATAAAAGAGGGAACTATGAATATCTCCACTTTGGACAAACTTCAGCTTTCTCATATAAGCTGATTTGTCCAGAAAGAGGTAATTGACCTTCTACTAGTGAAAGTTCCGTTGTAAGTGTTCTAAGTTGAGCACCAGGATGTTAAGAAAACACATGCTAGCAGTCAGTGTTAAAAATACTGATCCAAATAATTTGTTTGATGATTTAGGGTTTGGGTTTTTTGAGGGGCTTTTTTGTCATGGTAATGAAACCTCCTCCCATAATGTAAGGAAAAAAATTAGTAAGCTGTGTAAATCAAATACAAACAGGCAGACAATTAGAAAGACAAAATACAATCTTTAGCACTTCAAATGCATAAAATAAAGTTTTAAAAAATAATTCCCAGAGAGATTAGATAACTGTTGGAGATTGAGGGGTGTGGAATTTTACCCCATCCTGGGTGCTAGGTTACTAATGGCTGGATACTTAAGGACTATTAACTTCTTTTGTAAGAGACAAAGGGCTAGCTGGACGTGGGGAGGGGAGAGCACCTGTGGTCATCAGGGAAGGCACTCGACCACCGGCTACGGAGGAGGCAGTGGGGGAACTGCGGGCTCCTCAGCTACAGCAGCAGAAAGGTTTTTCGGCTCTGCGCTGTTTTCTTCTCGTTGGTGAGTGAGCTTTCGTCTGGGAAGGGGACATTTCCTGGAGGGCACATCCTCCTGGCTGTACTGGCAGTTTTTCTGCGCAAGGGGGCCGGCAGCCACTGCCCCACACTCTCCCTGTGGGAACACTGCCACAGCTGGGGAGTCCCTGTCACCTTCTGTTGGCAAGCCCGGGTGGGCTTGTCTCTGCCGCCCCTGTTCCCTGCTCTGAGTTCCTGCAGCATGTCTACTGCATGCCCACCTCTGCCCTGCCTGTCCCGCTCCGGCACCTGCCTGCCTCTTGGTACCTTGCCATAACCCGCACCCTACAGACCTGACTGCGCCACAGCGCCCCCTGCAGCTGCGCGGGAGTCATTGCACCCACCCTGCCCGGCCGGGAGCCCGACAGCGCCCCTGCCGGCTGTGACCGTAACTGCACCAAACGGGAAAAAGCGCTTGACAGCCCAGAGACTTCTGTCATTGAGTCTTCTGGTTTTTGTTTGTTTGTTATTGCTACTGTTGTTGTTGATTGTTTGCCTTGCTATAGATACTAGTAAAAAACTGTTATTCCTTTCCCCATATCTTTGCCTGAAAGCCCTTGATTACAAAGTTATAATAATTCGAAGGAAAGGGGTTTCAGATTTGTTGGTTCTAAGGGAGGTTCCCACCTTCCTTAGCAGACACCTGTCTTCAAACCAAGACAATAACACAGTAAACTAGACCCTCATGCACAGTTGGGTCAAGAGAGAGGACTTTCAAAGCTGGGTCCAGAGTGAGAAGTTTCTGTGTTAATGAGAAGAAAGGAAAGTAATGCTAAAAAATTCACGAGGAATTTCTTATGAAACCCTGATGAATTTCTGGAGTTAAGAAAGAATAATGTGTTGAGTAGTAGACAGCAAGGAGACAGCGAATGCAACATGTTCATGCTTGAGGGGAGAAGTCTGAGGATAACACAGAGAAGAATATAATATAAACAAACAATACTCCATTACAAGGTTAACACAAAATCATGCTGAAATGTATAGAAAAGAAGATTTCAAATTTGGGGGTTTATAGAGCATATATACTGTAGTGCGAGTAAATGACTGCCAAGCAAAGATGTAGATGTGAACAAGTTTGAAAATATTTAGCTGAACTGATACATATTATGACACTGTTTTCCTACTTAGCTACAAGGCAAAATTGTGACCCTTGGACAGATTCTAGTGCTGCTGGAAGGATTGCCTGGCTATGCCTATATAGTCTGAATTGTACTTTTGATTTACAGAAAAAGATGCCACTCCTGTTTGTAACAGGCTATGACATACTGATATGTGCACACACTGAGCAGAGTGACAAATCTCTTGTTCTAAACTGGAGTCATAATCTTCATTGCCTTTTTGTGATATGACAGAGGACTTTGGTTTTTTTCCTTTGTTCTGAAGTATAAGAGAAAGCAGCATTAACCTCAAATTGATGCAACTATCATTTTTTGGTGATCTCTAATTGTGAAATGCTATATAATTATTAAGTTTAATTACAATGAGAGGTTTAATTGCATTTCCACTGTTCTTTTTCATTTGCATATGTTTTATGTTTTCATTAACACTGTTGCTGCTTCAGAAATATGGCAGAGTAAATAACAAGCAAATGCTTTCAAAGAACACATACTGGATTATAAGTGGTTTTACAGTTTGGCTGTGCTTGGGGCTTTTTTTCCATTAAACCCAGACAGCCTAGAGAAGATCTTTAGAACAAACTCCAAGCTCTGCTTTTTGAAAATTACAGGCATAGCTTATAGTAAGTCAAATGGTGTTCTTATTTCTGCTGCTAATGAAGAGATGCTCCAAAATAGCTGGTTGGATAACTCATAGAACTGACTGCTCTCTAAAGAGAAAAAAGGGTTGTGCAGTTCAGTGCTTTACAAGTAGTTGTTACAATCCGGTTTAAACACAGAAGAGCAGAGGAAACTAAGTCTCTGCAAATAAAGCAGATCAAAGCCAGAAAGGTTTGAAATAAAACCAAAAGCCTGATTAAAACCAAACGAGGTTAGATGTTGGTGCCAGAAAAAACCCAAACGGATGTATTTTATTTAATAGTGAAAGAGGCAAAGAGAAAGCAAAAGAAAGAAAGAAACAGAAAAAGGTATGCGTGATGGGGCGGGGTGCAGGGACAGAGAGGGGGTGACAGGGGTTAGGTAGAAACATATCACCCTTGTGGGAGTCCCAACAACGTCTTGTTGCTCCCCTCTATCTGGTCTTCTGGGTGGCAAAGGTCCCCGCTGCCATTGCGCTGCCATGCTGAGGGCTATAGAATCTGGTGGATTAATATACATTTTGGGCCAGGTGGGAAAGCCCATGTGTCTCCCCTGCAGGGGGCTAGGTTTCACACTGTCCCTTGCAATACTGTGGATCTCTTGCATCATCTCTGGTGTAGGGTCTGAGGACCCCTTTGTGGGGGGCCTTTAATTGGCCATGACACCCCCTCAGTTTTCCTTCTTGTAGATAAGCTTTTCCCAGAGTGAAGGGGCCCCTTCAGCTGGGCTTCTCTCCACAGTGGAGGATAGGTGTTTAGAGGCTTTTTCACTACACAGCCAAAGCTTCTCCTCTACCACCCTTTGGTGTGAGGGTCTGTGCTGGCCTTGCTGCTGATAGCCCTGGGGCTATGGTCTCCACCGAGAAGGTGCTAAGTGAATGTATTCTTTACTCCCAGCTCTGAGTTGTTACTTACTTTATCTTTGATCAGTGGGCAGTGAGCAGTGCAGTTCAGGACCTCAGTCAGGGCCCCATTCAGAGTGTGGTGGCCTCTGTAGCTTTTGTAATACAGTTTTGCTGTAACAGGCAAAAGTCCTTCATGAAGAAGTTTAAGTCATAAACTATAATATTTCAGTCTCTGATGGTAGTGTCACTGGTTATTATTGCTGTGCTATGAGCAATCTGTTGAATTAAGCTTCATTGAATGTGATAAATACATATTATAGCATTGGCTTTTTGCAAATATTAAAATGGATGTTGTGTGTATAGTTTTAATTCTTACAAAAGTAGCCTTGTTATAGAGTTGTGTAATAATAACTAATGCCTTTATTTCTGTTGCTAACTAAATTTAGATATAGTGGTGAAATAGGTAACATAGCTTATAGTTTTACTTACAATAATAAACTGCCTGCTTAATTGGATAACATTCAAAGAACGGTGCAATGAAGACCCCTGCTACTGATATGTCAGCTATCAACGACTGCCATCTGCAAAAACCATGGAATAAGGCCCAAGCTGGAGATGATAACAAAAACTGACAAAGCCACAGCTAAGAAATACACATGCTCTAAAAAGGTGGGACCAAGAAGGGGCCATGCTAAACAGTTCCTGGAACATGCAAACTAGTTTGGAGAAAAGTTTGAATATGCATAAATATGCTTATGAATAGGCATTAAGCTGATGCAACAAGAAAAGTATTTAAGATGTCTCTGTCAAATGATAGGTGTGCTTTTGACTAAGGGCCAAGCACCCAGTGCTGTTTCTTTGCTTTATTGTCCTTGTCCCCTATTGTCCTTTATAAAACTTTGAAATTTTAACAGAAGTGAACCTTGTTTTTCACATTGAACTATAATTTAAATAATCAGCCTGGGTTCCTTTTCAGGCTTATGTCTGAAATCTTGGTGTTTGGGGAATTTTACTGGAATTATTTATGTTAATTTTTCTTTGATGTTGATATACTAATATTTCTAGAAGAGGCTGGCACATAGTAGCCAGAAAATATATTTTTCCTAGTTGTCTCTCTATACATGAGTCAGCAATAAACTTCAGTAAGTGAATTGTCAATAGATTATGTGATTCACTGAAAGTAACAATCCAGCCTAATCTCTTTTGTACTTAACCAATCTCAGTGCTTCTTTTTTGTGCAGAGTATGACAGAGGGAGAATAATGAAACCTTACCTCTTCACACTGACTTAGTGGGCTGGGTGTCAGCTAGTACCTGACAGAAATATGCTAGTGACCTTAATGATGCCAAGTGAGGTTCATAATTTCTTATGTAAACTGTCTTAGAACCAGGGAAAACAGCACTTAGTTCCTAATTGCCTTGTTGCTGTCTGGGTTTTGGTTTCAGAAGGCAAAGGGAAGGCAAGCGAAAGATGACATTGAGGTTAGAACTCTACCAAAGATCCCTTTTGAAAATAGCAGTAAATGCATCACTATTTGAATGTAGATTAATGTAGTTTTTGCTTGTGCAGATGCATATCAGCGCTCAATGCAAAATAAAGAAAAACTGGAACATACTCGCTTACAGTGCACATGCTCAAGGTATGACTATGTCCAATGTGCAAAATCAGTGTCCATGATCATATTTGCATTTGGGTAAGTAGGGATGTAAAGAGGGCAGGTAAGTTGTTCTACTGCAGCACAGTTACTTTGAGAGAAAACAACGTGGCAGATACAGACTTTTTTACAGTTTATTCTCATTTTGGGGACTAGGACACTTCTGAACATGGTGTCCCTTCCACATTTTCCAGGGAAAGTGCAACAATATAACTAATCATCTCTATCAGCAATAGTCTTGCTCCTGAAAAAATTTGCCAGGCTATTGAAAAATACATTCAACTTAATTAAAAATAAATTCCTTTTGGTGGATGCTGCTGAAGGGATAGACAGTCCTTGCTAGTTCTAAAAGTTAAACAAGTGAAGAAAATAAAATGAAAAAAAAAATGTGTACTGGTGGAACAAAAGCATACAATTGTAATACTGTGTTGAAAAGCTGTTGCTGGGTATACTGAGAACTCCATTATCATTTTGTATTCGGAAGGAAGAAATTATTCTAGATAGCTGAAAATGTAACTTGTTAAAAGTCCCTATTAATCATGACTTTCTGTTTCCTTACTATACTTACTTTAGATATTGTGAGGCCTCTGATTCATGTTATGACATCAGTGAGAGTTAAGTGATCTTTTTTCCTTTATATCTTGACCTGCTTAGTTTAGAAAATAATCTTTTGGATCTGCTTTGAAAATGAACTAAGGATCTTCAGGACCTCTTATCTTGTAGCAACTTGTAGGAAGGTGTAAGAATCTCATACTGTTTGCCACAATTCCCATTTTGCTTTTCTAAAGAGTACTGAGTACATTTTGTACCATCCTAGGAGTAGTCCAACACAGTTGATGAAAAGGTTCTCCTTGGTTTCTTCATTTGTGTTGAGCTAGATGTCAGCATTATCAGAAAATGATTGGCACCCTAGTCTTAAACTGGCTCAGCTCTTTTGAAACAATTAGATAGCAAACAACTTTCCTACTACTCTCTGTAGAGGATGTAATATACCCTGAAATCATTGACCAACTGGCAGTTCAAGCCACTTGAATTGCAAGCCATAGCTATGTTGAAGGGGAGAATTAAAACCAAATGAAATTTTTGCATGTATTTGAACATATTTATATATTAACTGATTTAAAAACAATTTTAAAATCAAGGAAACCTTATCAAAATTCCACACAGTTTGGACTAGGTGCATATGATATATAGAGTAAGGCACTCTCTCAGTATATTTTGTAGGATGTGTAACATTGTAAATCATGTATGCAACCAGCAGCCTGAATTTTGTTTAAAGTATGGGACATTGTTCCTAATAACAGTTAAATTGTCTGGACTAACAATATTGCTATGTATTATGGTTTGGCTTAGGTTTTATTCTTCTTAACTGTAATTTTCTCTATGAACACTAGGTGAAGCCCAGATGCTTCCACACAATAGGAAGAAAAGAACTCAATGAGCTGTGCTGGGTTCTGTATACTGAAGTCTTGACTTCTGCTAAGCCAAACCAAGCAGAGATTTTTTTTTTTTTCTGGTCTGCTCTGCTATTGCACAGATGAGTACCTCTGAGCTCAAAATGTTCCCAGTCAGGGTAAGTGAATAACTAAATAAAGTAAAAGAGGCCTTATGCTTCCTTTTATTTTAAAAATATCTTTTAAATTGTATTTCCTTGCTCTCATTTAGCTTGTCTTTTTGAAAAGTAAAAAAGAAAAAAAAAGTGATATATTTATATCTCATATTCTACCTTCAAAATGGTGTTTAAATTTCTGTTCTGAAAAAAGAGCTGTTTGTTTTACTGACTCTTGTGTCTCAAAGGCCTGTCTGATTTCAGTGGCTGTAAACAACTGAGAAGCTGAATGTTCTTACCTCCTCTTCTGCTGCATTCCAGCATGAGTAAGATGAAATCAAAAAGAAAGCATGAAAAAAAACCAGGGGACAGTAATGGGAAGCTAGAGGCAGAACCCACACTCTAGTCTCACAGGTAATGAAATAGAATCAAAGTGATGAGGCTGTAGGAAATGCTTGTTGGTTTTTCTCATTAAAGTTTTGCCACCTATACTGTGATAATCTAAGGAGCTCTAACAGAATAAAGCTTTTCAGTCAGCCTTCTGTCTGTGAAAAATCACAGCCCATAGAGGAGTTATTTCCTTGAAGAGAACTTGTACTTGTTGCACACATTGTAGAGAGCAGCAGCAAATGAGCAACATGTAATTGAAATGTCCTTGTTGGCTACAGCTTATGTCTAAGTAACATGTAAGTGATTAACTTCTTCACAGTTCATACTTCATTCCAAGTATTTAAGATCTTATGTAGCTGACTATCCAAAGAGAAGGGTAACAAATGTCTCCTAGTCTATTCTGAAGCTCTGTTGCAGGACAGAGAAACAGCACTGAAATGGTAAAATATAGCCTCAAAGAGCTCAAAATAGCCTCCATGCAGCATGTGTAAAGTTTCCTTTTTTTAGAGAATTGAAAGAATGTAAGGAAACATAAAAATTACTGAATCTATCTTGGACTGAGAAACTGAAGAAGTGAAAGAAACCTGTGTGTCCACAGCATCTGATCTGTTTTTTGAGCATGGAACACCCAAAACTTTAGTTTTCTTACTGATGCATTATCTCACCTATCTGCAGCAACTTGGAATTAGTCAGACATCAGAGTGCACTCTGATTTCAGAGAGCCACTGCCTGGAAGTGGCTTCTAGCAAGAGAAAACTGCAGTTATTTGGTAAAGAAATGGATTTTAAAGATCTAATGTGGTTTTTGTAACAAGGCCCATGTTCATAGTTGATCTGCTTAAAATGTAGCCACCTGTTTCTGACTGATGTTTGGAAGACTGAAGTTCCTGTATAGCAGAATCAAGTGGTATTTTTCTAACATTAGGAGAAATGCCATTTTAAGGAAGAAATTCTTGGAATTAATTATTCACAGCCTTCTTAGTTCTTGTTTGTAAGTAGCAGATAATTTGTGCCATTAGTACTTCAGGATTTTCTATTAGAGAACTCTTTGGATGCACATGACTTTTCTCCAGAAAAGTGAAGAGTGGAGTGTGTTGGTTTTGCTTGGCCCAGTTTTTGTGGGGGGGGGGCACAAAGATGGCTCCTCTGTGAAGCTTCTGGAAGCTTTCACCATGTACAGTACAGCCAATCTCTGATGGCTCTGAAGATGATGGACATGCTGCTGGCCAAGGCTGGACCAGTTAGAGATGTTGGTTACACCTCTGTGATAACATATTTAAGAAGAAATCAAAACAATGTGAACATGCACTTCTTTTTAGCCAGGAACATGGGAAGATGTGAGGGAAAACAATATGCAGACACCAAGGTCAGTGGAGAAGGAGGTAGAGGAGGTGTTCCTTGCACCAGAGCTGAGAATCCTCTGCCAGCTGTGGTGAACCCATGGTGCAGCAGGTTGTCCCCCTGCAGCCCATGGGGTCCACAGGGGATGCAGAGATCCACTCGCAGCCTGTGGGGAGGTGCCCATGCCAGAGTGGGTGGATGCCTGGATGAGGCTGCGGTCCAGTGGGAGTCCCAGTGGAGAGAGAGGCCTTATTCCCAAGATGGAACAGCCTGGCCTCAGAGGTCTGGCCACCATGGATGAAGGACCCCACACCACCTCAATTTTGGGAGGACTGTCTGCCCGTGGTGGGGAGCTCACGTTGCAGCAGTTTTGGGCAAACTGCTGCTCCTGAGATTTAGAACTACATTGGAGGAGTTCACAGGGAACTGTCTCCCATGGAAGGGACTCCACGGCAACATAGAGGAGAGGACTCCTCTGCCTAAGCAGCAGCAGAAGATCTCAGTGATGAACTGACCAAACACCCATGCCCTGTACCCCGGTGCTGTTGGTGGGAAGGAGGGAGGGGGGGGTGAATGGAGAAACAGTGTCTATAAGGGCTTTATTTTACTTCTAATTATCCTCCTCTGACTGTTTAGCAATAAATCACTTTGTAACCTAAGATGGGACTGTTTTTATCCTTGAAGTATTTTCCTCCCCGTTCCTTATCTCAACTCATGAATTTGATTGTCTGTTAACCCTTTTTCTCTCCTCTCCTCTGCCCAGCTGTGGCAGGGGAGAGCAGAGTGAGCAGATGTCATGGGGTGCCTGCCATTTGGCTGGGTCTAAACCATGACATGGAGTCATAAACAGTATAATAATCAAGTACTGGTTATTATACTCAAAGTAAGGATAAGAAGTGTGGGAACTGACAGCTGGCCTGCCTGAGCTCACAGATATCGAACTGATTAAATTCTCTAGTACCTGTGTGAATCTTAGCGTCAACAAGAGCAAGAAACAAAAACAACTCAGAAAGGAATTTTGCACCTGCTTGAAGGAGGCTGTTATTGCAAGAATGCTTGCTAACTATAGGTAGCCAATGATATTGTGGGGTGGTGAATTGGGAGCCAATGAATATGCAGCACGAATGTAAGAAATAGTATAAAAGAGGCTTTGTAGTAAGAAAGAGAACTTCTTCCTTTGACTACAAGCCATTTCTGTGTGTCGTGACCATCTCTACAGCAACAAAGAAGCAGGAGAGAAAGCATACCAATGGCTAAAGGAATGAAACCAATCCTTTCCTTGTCATAGAAATGACTGTGAATGTCAGATTCTATGACCTCTCCCAGAGGTTATAAACTCTAATTAATGATTCCACTTTTTTAGGTATCTAGGAAATGGACTTTATAAAAATGAAGCAGTTGAAAGCTATAGTAAACACATTATACTGCTGTATTGATAAAACTCATCTGTGTAGAACGCTGAGTTTGAGGATCAACAAAATATTATGAAAGGTTTAAGGATTAAGGGTTATCACATGTAAATATGTTCCAAAATGAAGATCTCTTTCTTTGAGTTTATTTTCTATAACTAAAATAGCAACATGTATGTATAGTATGGTTTAGTACCAATTGAAAAGCTGATAAGACTTAATTTCTACTTTTTCTTTATCTTTGGTTTGTTTAGTTATTGGAAGCCAAAATCAATTACATATGCACTAAAAGATGCTCTATGTATCTATGCTCTGTGTATCTATGTTTTCTTAACCTCTCTATTTTCTCACCCCGAAATACCTTATTTAGTTCAACAGAAAGATTCGTCCAAAGCAAAAACAGTAGAATCAATAACTGGAAGGATAATGTAGGGCCAACTATTTACTTTCCATAACAAAGTACTTAGTTACTGGTTTCCTGACCCACTGCCATACTACTAGTGCCACTTACTATAATTAATGACATCACAGTTTGGTTATTAGCATTAAATTGTTAATGAATCTCAACAATTCACTCAGCTTTTAGATCAGAGATTTTGCAGTGTTTAATAGCCTTTTTCTACATGGATTTGATTGACCACTACTGGTAAATTTAACCACCAGGTGACACTATTGTTGAACTCTGGTACAGACCTGGGAATATTTTATCAGGCAGAAAAGAATATTAACTCTCAGAAGCAGAAGTTGTACAAAATAAAAGATTTAGATTTCCCGCTTTTGTTCTGCCTTATTTTTTTTCAGATTTTTTCCTAGTCCCATCTTGAGGCTCAAGTAACTTACTGCAACAAAGTTTAGATATATAAATTTTAAAAATTATCTTCCCTCACTTTAATTTCTCAGAGCAACTGCCAACAACTTTCCTCTCATCTCAGAAGGAATTTCTCTCAGCAAGGTCTTTCAGTTTTATTTTAGGCATAATCATAGAATTGTAAAATATATTCAGTTGGAAGGGACTCATAAGGATCATCTGGTTCAACTCCCAGCCCAGTGCAGGACACCCCAAGAATCATACCATGTGTCTGAGATATTTTTTGTCTGATAAGGGTTTTCTAGCAACATGCAATTTTACATATGAATATTCATATGAATGTATGAGTCTTTTTTTTAAATAATGTTTTTTTAAATGTTTTTTAAAATGATCAAGAGGATGGGGGGAAGGTGGGTGTGTAACTGGCAGAAAGAAATCTGTGTCATTCCCTCAAGCAAAGCAATGCAAACAACTGTGTGCCAGAAAAGAAAGAAATAACGTGCAAATCACACCTTCTCTCCACCATAAAAGTTTGCCTATGATAAATTCTGTTGCACATCATAAAATCGTAGATTTATAGAATATTTCAGGTTGGAAGGATCTCTGAGTTCAACACCCTGCTCCTTGCAGGGCTACCTAAAGCTAAACCATTTGAATCAGACTATTGTCCAAATGCTTCTTGAACTCTGACAGACTTGGTGTGTATCATCACTGGGGGGCAGAATTAAGGGATTCTGCCCACCAAGAAGAAGGGTGTGTGTGGCTTTGGGTGAAAAAAAAAAAATGTTCCGCATGGAGGCTCCATCATCTTTCTGTTGTTTCTTATCTCAACCTGTAATCTCTGCCCTTTGTCTCTCTTACTCTCTCTCTCCCTCACTGGAGGGGGTAGAGTGAGGGGAGGTGCTGTGTGGGACTTAACTTCCAGCTGGGCTGAAACCATGACAACATTGTATTGACACCCAATATGGGCCCACAAAGGGTTGAGGTAATAACAGATCTGCTCAGGGAGCGTTGGAAAAAATTTTGATCTAAACATTAGTGTATTGGGTGTGGAGCCTCCCACTCACAATGTTGCTTAGTCTGTTCATGTGTACCTAACCCTGTATATATTCTTACATATGCTCCTCGTGGTATTCTTTTTCAGAGCAGAGAGAGGGATCAGGGTTGCTTTGTTGATATACTCTCTGTGAGAACAGTTTATGATATGGTAACATCAGGGTCAATGAGAATCATTTGGGATGTGTATTCAGCGTTGCTCTCCTGTCAGGTGCTACCTCTGGAAATTAATTAATAATCATACCCAGCCTGTGGGGGGAACAGGGGAGGATGATTTTCCCCAGCTTTTCAGCCCCTTTTCCTCTTTCAGGCCTGTTACACCAGCTTTTGAGAATTTTCAGTTCCCTTGGATGTTAAGAAAAGCATGTTATTGTTACTATGTCTGCCAGGTATCCTCAGTCTGCACCATGTTTTGAGTCAAGAAAGAGATTTCTAGGAAGGTCATTCAGAGATCTGCTCCAAGGGTGTATAATCATGACTGGTCTGAAATGTGGGAGAAAATGAGCCAGTATGGAGGGAAAGTCTCTTATCCAATGGTTTGGGAGTTCACTCCTGAACAACTGGAGGACTGACAAGTAACAGAATATTTGCAAGGAGAACGCTGCGGCAGTTCCAGAGACAAGCAACTTACTGCATTGTGCTGGGCTCTGGCTACTCCTTACCAGATGCAGCTCAATATTGGACAGCACCCACAGGGGAAAGAGGAAGAAAACAGACCACAAAACAAACCAACAGGCACTGTGGCCACTCAAACTGCAGCTGAATCAGAGGAACAACCTCTGCCAGTAGCAGTTACCCCTTTACAGAAGAAGAAATCCAACATAAATCAGTTTGCTTAGTGAGGGATTAAGAGAAACCAGGACCCTCAGAACAGACAAGGAAGAGACAGGGCCCGAGATAATATCCTAATCCCACTTCCTGGGTGAGCTCTGAGATATGCAAAAATATTTCAGCTGCCAGTTGAATGAGCTTCTAGTGACATAGCTGCTCTGATGCTGGGATATTGTGGCCCATGATATGAAAATAGATGGCAATGAAGCCAAGCAGCTGCGATCCCTTTCTTGGGATGGGAGCACTGGCAAGGGGATTGGAAAGAAGACAGAAATGCTCAGCCTCTGAAGACAACTTCTTTCAAGTGTGAGGGAATATTTTCTCAAGGATGATCTAGTAGTGCATCCAAGCAGGTAGAATGATACAGAGAAAGGTATCCAGTACCTGGGAGAATTAAGTTTGCCACAGGTAGTCTATAGGCATTCAAAAAATGAGCAGTCCTCTGTAGATCCAAATAAGATCCAGTGTACCCTACACAATCCATGTGGAAGTTTGTATGGAGTGCGCCATTGTTGTACCCCAACTCATTAGCATTGATGTCAATGAAAGGAGAAAGTCAGGTAGCTTCAGACTACCTGACTCCAGCAACATGAAGATCATCTTTTTTCCTCTCTACCGAACTGCACCTCAACTTGGAAAGACTGTCCAAGACTGCAGACAGTTTTAAAGGACTAGAGAGGAAATGTCCCATGCTCCACCAATATGGACCATAGTCTCTGCTATTGGGAGTAAGCACCTCCCTGCATGAGTGATAAAGTACACACCATGAGGTAACCTGTGGTTTTACCTGCATGACCATGGAGAGGGCATGTGGAAGTGGGATGGAAAACCCACCTCTGTCCTAGCAGCACAGGTATGCAAGTTGAGAAGAACAAACACCATAGGAAATTCTTCAAGGATAAATGACACTACAGTTTCCAGTGGGCAAGTCCCCAGAGAGAATAGGAGGGCTGATACTACTTCCAATTCTCTTGAAAGGATCTCCAGCTCATATTTACAAGCAAGCAACAAATATTATGACCAGAACTAGAAGGGCCCTGCCTCCAGCCAGGTGGAGAAAAGGGGCAATCTGATCTAATTGGACTGTGTACATCCAATGGCCTGGCACATCAGGCCCACAAGAGTATGAAGCTTTAGTTGACACCAGTGCACAATGTACCCTGACACCATCAAGATACGTAGGGGTAGAATGCAGGGGTGACAAGAGGATCCCAGCAGCTGACTGTACTGGAAGCTGTAGTGAGCCTGACTAGGAATGAGTGGCAAAACCACCCAACTGTGACTATCCAGAGATCCCGTGCATCCTTGGCATATATTACCTTAGGACAGGGTGTTTCAAGGACACAAAAAGGCATCATTGGGTTTTGGGATAGCTGCTGTGGAAACAGGAAATTAGACAGCTGAACACCTTGCCTGGTCTTTCAGAGGACATGTTTGCTGTGGGACTGCTGGGGGTCAAAAAACACAGGTACTGATAGCTACCACAACAATGTATCTTTGACAATACCACTGACAACACACTGAGACTCCTAGATCCCCATCCATGAGACAATTCATCCACTGGAGAGGCAGCGAGTGGTCAGCAAGGCTTTTTCACCCTTTATTAGTCCTGTATGGCCAGTGCGTAAATTCACTGGAGAGTGGAGAATGACAGTAGACTATCATGGCCTAAACAAAGTCACACCACTACTAAATGCTGTGGTGCTGGACATACTGGAACTTTAATACAAACTGGAGTCCAAGGCAGCAAAGTGGTCTCACCTTCAACATGACTAATATATTTTTCTCCATTCTTTTAGCAAGAAACCAAGACCACAATTTGCTTTCACCCAGAGAAAAAGTACACTGGGAACCAACTGCCCCAGGGGTGGAAACATAGCCCCACTATTTGCCATGGTCTGATCCAGGCTGATCTGGAAGAGGGTGAAGCTCCAGAACACATGCAGTACATTTATGACATTATCATATGGGGCAACTCAGCAGAGGAAGTTTTTGAGAAAGGGGAGAAGATAATCCAGGTCCTCCTGAAGGCCAGTTTTGCCATTAAACAAAGTGAGGTCAAGGGATCTGCCCAGGAAATCCAGATTTTAGGAGTAAAATGGCAAGATGGATGTTGTCAGATTCCAATGGATATGGTCAACAACATAGTAGCTATAACCCCCCCAAAAAGCAAGAAGACACAGGCTTTCCTAAGCGCTGTGGATTTTTGGAGTATACATATTCCACATTATGGTCAAATTGTAAACTCTCTCTGTCATGTGACATTGAAGAATTATTTCAAAGTGGGGTCCTGAGCAACAACAAGGTTTTGGACAAATTAAATAGAAGATTGTTCATGCAGTAGCCCATGAGCCAGTCAGGATGGGACAAGNTGTACCCCAACTCATTAGCATTGATGTCAATGAAAGGAGAAAGTCAGGTAGCTTCAGACTACCTGACTCCAGCAACATGAAGATCATCTTTTTTCCTCTCTACCGAACTGCACCTCAACTTGGAAAGACTGTCCAAGACTGCAGACAGTTTTAAAGGACTAGAGAGGAAATGTCCCATGCTCCACCAATATGGACCATAGTCTCTGCTATTGGGAGTAAGCACCTCCCTGCATGAGTGATAAAGTACACACCATGAGGTAACCTGTGGTTTTACCTGCATGACCATGGAGAGGGCATGTGGAAGTGGGATGGAAAACCCACCTCTGTCCTAGCAGCACAGGTATGCAAGTTGAGAAGAACAAACACCATAGGAAATTCTTCAAGGATAAATGACACTACAGTTTCCAGTGGGCAAGTCCCCAGAGAGAATAGGAGGGCTGATACTACTTCCAATTCTCTTGAAAGGATCTCCAGCTCATATTTACAAGCAAGCAACAAATATTATGACCAGAACTAGAAGGGCCCTGCCTCCAGCCAGGTGGAGAAAAGGGGCAATCTGATCTAATTGGACTGTGTACATCCAATGGCCTGGCACATCAGGCCCACAAGAGTATGAAGCTTTAGTTGACACCAGTGCACAATGTACCCTGACACCATCAAGATACGTAGGGGTAGAATGCAGGGGTGACAAGAGGATCCCAGCAGCTGACTGTACTGGAAGCTGTAGTGAGCCTGACTAGGAATGAGTGGCAAAACCACCCAACTGTGACTATCCAGAGATCCCGTGCATCCTTGGCATATATTACCTTAGGACAGGGTGTTTCAAGGACACAAAAAGGCATCATTGGGTTTTGGGATAGCTGCTGTGGAAACAGGAAATTAGACAGCTGAACACCTTGCCTGGTCTTTCAGAGGACATGTTTGCTGTGGGACTGCTGGGGGTCAAAAAACACAGGTACTGATAGCTACCACAACAATGTATCTTTGACAATACCACTGACAACACACTGAGACTCCTAGATCCCCATCCATGAGACAATTCATCCACTGGAGAGGCAGCGAGTGGTCAGCAAGGCTTTTTCACCCTTTATTAGTCCTGTATGGCCAGTGCGTAAATTCACTGGAGAGTGGAGAATGACAGTAGACTATCATGGCCTAAACAAAGTCACACCACTACTAAATGCTGTGGTGCTGGACATACTGGAACTTTAATACAAACTGGAGTCCAAGGCAGCAAAGTGGTCTCACCTTCAACATGACTAATATATTTTTCTCCATTCTTTTAGCAAGAAACCAAGACCACAATTTGCTTTCACCCAGAGAAAAAGTACACTGGGAACCAACTGCCCCAGGGGTGGAAACATAGCCCCACTATTTGCCATGGTCTGATCCAGGCTGATCTGGAAGAGGGTGAAGCTCCAGAACACATGCAGTACATTTATGACATTATCATATGGGGCAACTCAGCAGAGGAAGTTTTTGAGAAAGGGGAGAAGATAATCCAGGTCCTCCTGAAGGCCAGTTTTGCCATTAAACAAAGTGAGGTCAAGGGATCTGCCCAGGAAATCCAGATTTTAGGAGTAAAATGGCAAGATGGATGTTGTCAGATTCCAATGGATATGGTCAACAACATAGTAGCTATAACCCCCCCAAAAAGCAAGAAGACACAGGCTTTCCTAAGCGCTGTGGATTTTTGGAGTATACATATTCCACATTATGGTCAAATTGTAAACTCTCTCTGTCATGTGACATTGAAGAATTATTTCAAAGTGGGGTCCTGAGCAACAACAAGGTTTTGGACAAATTAAATAGAAGATTGTTCATGCAGTAGCCCATGAGCCAGTCAGGATGGGACAAGATATAAAAATGAGTTTTACACTTCAGCTGAGAAGAATGGTCCTTCCTGGAGTCTCTGGCAAAAAGTACCCAGGGATCCTCAAAGACAATCCCTGGGGTTTTGGAGGTGGGGATACAAAAGATCCAAAACCTGTTACAGCCCAACTGAAAAAGAGATACTGGCATCTTATGAAGGGGTTTGAGCCGCTTCTGTAATGATTGACACTGAAGCACAATTTCTTCTGGCACTCCAGCTACCAGTGCTGGGCTGGACATTCAAAGGGGAAGTCCCTTCCACACATGCCAGTTATGCTACATGGAATATGTGGGTCATGTTGATCACAGAGCGATCTTGAGCAGGAAACTGCAATTGCCCAGGGATCTTGGAAATCATCACAAACTGGCCCAAAGGTGAAAATTTCAGATTATCCTCAGAAGAAGAAGAGGAGCAGGTGACACATGCTGAAGGGGCCTGACCATATAATCAGCTACCTGAAAATGAAAAGTGTTTCTTTCTCTCTTCTTTGATGGTTCTTACCATATCGTAAGGATACACTGAAAATGGAAAGCTGCTGTATGGAATCCTATACAAGTCACAGAAGCTATTGAGGGACAAGGTGGATCAAGTCAAGTTGCAGAGCTGAAAGACATCCAGTTGGTTTTAGGTATTGCTGTATGAGAGAAATGGCTAGCACCCCACCTCTACACTGACTCATGGATGGTGGCAAGTGCTATGTGGAGGTGTCTGTGCGGGTGGCAAAAGACCTATTGGAAGCACAGAGGTAAACCCATCTGGGAATTGTGGCAAGACATTGCTACCTGGATAGAGAAGTTGGCTGTAAAAGTACCACATGCAGATGCACACATACTCAAGAGTCAGGCTACTGAAGAATGTCACAACAATGTGACATTCATGGGGATCAAGCTGCCAAGACTAAAGTGTCTCAGGTGGCCTGGCAACATAAGGGTGAATTATTTCTGGCTTGGTGGGCCCAATTTATCTCAGATTATGAGCGAAGAGATGTGACATACAGATGGGCTTATGGTTGAAGGGTAGATTTAACCATGGGCTCTATCTCTCAGGTTATCCATAACTGTGAAATGTGCTGCAGTCAAGCAGGCCAAGTGGGTAAAGCCTTTGCATATGGGGGATGCTGGTTGAAATATAAATATGGGGAGGTCTGGCAGACTGATTGTGTCATAGTCCTGAAAACTCACTGAGGCAAGTCCTGTGTTCTTACAATGGTGGAAGCAACCACCAGATGGCTGGACACTAACCTGTGCCTCACATCACTGCCTGTAGCAGCATCCTGGGCCTTTAAAACAAGTCCTGTAGAGACATGACACCCCAGAAAGAAGCAGGGCAACCAACGGGACTCATTTCAGAAACAGCCTCAGACATCTGAAGCAGAGAGCACAGGGTTGAGTGGGTGCATCCCAGTCCCTTTCATGCACCAGCCTCTAGGACAACTGAATAATACAATGGACTGTGAAAAGCCAGATTGAAAGCAATGGGTGGTGGGACCTTCAAACTTTGAGGTCAACATTTAGTGAAGGCCACCAGATTAATTAACACTAGAGGTTGTATCAATCCAGCTGGCCCTATCCAGTCAAGATCTCCACATACAGTAGAAAGGGATAGAGTCCCTATGGTGCATATGAGGAATATGTTAGGGAAGACAGTTTGGGTTAGTCCTGCCTCAAGAAAAGGCAAACCATCTGTGGGATTTTTTTTCTCAGGGGCCTGGGTGCTCTTGGTGGGTGTATTAGCTGGAAGACAAACCAGTGGGAGATTACAAACCAGGATTAAAATTTATTAGGAAAATTAAAAATAAGTGTAATAATACAAGGAAAAAGCACTGACAAAGTCAGATACAACCTGACACTCTCATAGAGTGGTGGTAGCAGTCCAAATGAAGTAGTTCAGTTGAAGTGGTGATCCTAAGGAAGGTCTTGTCTCCTCCTGAAGGTCTAGTGGTAGCTCTTGTCCTCTGGGAGCCCCATAGACAGGACTCTATTGGGCACTCTGAGGCCAGGTTATATCCAGGTGGGAATGCTTGGCTCCTCCCTCCTGGGTGGAGCATCTCACAATAAGTTGAGGTAAGTCCATGA
Source organism: Pardalotus punctatus (assembly GCA_013400915.1). NCBI lineage: Eukaryota > Metazoa > Chordata > Aves > Passeriformes > Pardalotidae > Pardalotus > Pardalotus punctatus. The sequence goes on from VZTX01009937.1 coordinate 21,252, forward strand.
GTCATGTGGTGGGTTCTTGATGGCCCATTGTCTGTTATCAGGAGTGAGTCATAGCAGGAGATAACAGTTAATGCCCCACAGCTGGTGGTGATAGAATACTTAAATACATCTCTGTTTTAACCTAGGAGAGTGGGTAATGCAGAAGGATGGGGAAACATGATGTGTACCTCAAGGGGATTTGATTTTGGGGTAAGAACAGTCTGTAATGTTGAATTGTATAATATTGGTTGCTGAATGCCACTGCCTCTGTACACCATAACCAACCATGGACAGTGAGGATGTCCTGCTCCAGACACACCAGTCATGAGCTCCTGATGCAGCTTGCAACCACCTGACAGCACACCAGCCCTTCTGCCCTGAAAGACATCTAGGACAGATAGAACTCACAGTAATGGACTAAACGAACTCACCAGACATCTTAGAGGAATGACCTTTGTCTACAGAAATGATACCTGTGTTTCTTGCATATTTATATATATATGTGTGTGTGTATGTATATACATATGTATATATTTGAAAAGTGTAGCATCTGGGCATGGCATAAATGGCATAGAATAAGGGGTGGATAATGTCCTAATTTCAGCCAAGGACAGGGCTAACATTTTTGCAGTAGTTGAGAGGGAGTGGAGCCTAGAGCCTATGGACTTATCTAGGTTTTTATTCTATACCACTCATGTTATTGCTGTGGGGCAGAAGTAGGGGCTTCTCACTTCTGAGAAGAAGTGGGTGTGACTCTGGGTAGAAGAAAGAGGCGTCATGCAGAGGTTTTGCCACCATTTTGTCCTTTTCCATGAAAGCAGACCATAAGTGGGGTGGTAGGGTGATGCTGATCCTGACTGGGTTATTTGTCCAACATGTTTTTTCATTGTTTTGAGCTTGGGGAAAAAAGCATGGTGGAGGGAGCGATGGGGTGGTGCCAGCTGTGGTCATGTTTGTCAGACTTGGTGAGTATTTTGCATGTAAATCACCCTCTTTTATACCCTGTTGTTATTAGTATTGTTGCTGTTACTGTTAATTTTCTTGTCTCATTGCTGTTTCCAGTAAATTATCTCAACCCATAATCTCTGTCTTTAGTCTCTCTCTTTTACTAGAGGGGGTTGGGGGAGGGGAGCAGCTGGGTGGGTTTTAACTTCCAGATGGGCTTAAAACATGATGTCTCCTTAGAAGTACTGGCAATCTTTGTACCCTGAATGAGTCCTTAGTGGGAAATTGTATGTGATCATACAAGTAATCTTCCTGCATATGCACAACCAAGAACAAGTTAAACTATGTAAGTCTTTGCTCTTGACTCTTGACTGAGCCAATCTAGTTGAAATGCTTGTCCTGAGGCAGGGAAATTTCAATTCAGGTGACAAATATTTGGCATAATTCCAAATAACTCAAGACTGAGTGATTAATGACAGAAATTTGGGAGCAATCATAATAGATGTCACTACCTTTAACTGCCTGTAAATATTAGGCAACACTTGTCTGAAGAATTTTATTTAATAAATTCTCAGAAGTGAAGAATTTCATCCTTAAACATGAGGTGTTTGGGGTTTTGTTTCATGTTGTTTATTTGATTTTGACACAATTATTTTACATAATAGACTTCTGAAATTTCTTGTATAGAAAGAAGAATACATTAGAATTGGCCTAAGATTAGGAGACTTGTTCAGCTAAGCTACATATTTTCCTTGTTACTTCCATTAATTCATCCTTTGATGAAAGTTGAATGAATTTTTATGTTATGATATTGTTCTGGCAACGAGGAAGTATGCAGTAACTACACAGGTTTTGGGGAGAGGCCAGTTTGATTATTTACCAAGTTCTATGAACTTGCTGAATGTATTCAGACACAACTATATAATTTGACTTACATTTGTTTAATTGTAATAATATATTGTAGAATAAACTGTAATGATTAGCCTTAAATATATGTCAATGGAGGAAAAATTTAATTAGGAAAGACTGAGGTTGACTGCTAATTACAGAGGTAACAGTTCACACCTCTGTAGTTAAAGGTTGGGTCTGTTCCCAATGTAAACTGGGCTTCTTATTCACCTCTTCAGAAACTGTGAGGTCATGTCCTACGGACAATTTTTTTAATAGACTATAGGTAAATTACAATTGTAGCAATGAAAAGAAATATACATTTAACAAGCAGAACTCAAATCTGTCAGAAACAGAAAAGATTTGTTAACTGATTGAAGAGAAAATTTTGGGCTCAAGTACAAAACCAATGTTCCATGAGGAAATGTTTTGCAAAAATATTAAAGTACTCAAAATAAACCTGTTCTAGTGATATTCTGTAATGTGAATTATGCTGATTAGTTCCAGTTCACCCAACTGTACTGCATTACCTTTGATGTACTAATAGCATTCTGGTAACTCCTACTCTTAACTAGATCAGAATAATTAATATGCAATGGGTTAACGCTGTTTGAGAATATGTTCCTGATACAGCAGAATGTTTCACAGTGAAATGATTGCCTTGATTTTAGATTATTCCATGTTAAAGTTACCACCATAAACTATATATTCACTTTTTTATGTCTTTATTTATGTATGCATTAATTTTAAAACACTAATTAGGAAGGCTGGAAAATAAGTCTGAAATTTGGTATTTGTTTGATTTGATTCTACTCTTCAAAGTGCCACTGGATTAAAAACCTGACAGTATTGTGTTTTGTTTGGTATAGTGAAGATTCTTGGACTGTAATAGATGCAGTTAGAATCACATATATTCAATGTCTTTCAGTCCTAACAGATTCTTATACTGACAGATCTTTTTTAACAAATGAAGCAATATCTTCTATGAATATGAGACAAACAACTGGAAGAGACTATTTCAGAGGGGATGGTGACAATAACATGAACAGACTAAGATTAAAACCTTAGTTAATACATGGAAAGTGGGAATTTTTTTATTTGAAAGCCTCACAGAGTTTAGGGTGAAGAATCAGGAAATTCTTGAATTTCAAATTTAATTCAAAACTTAATTAGAAAGATAATTACTAGAGCTGTTTATCATTCACTATTTTAAGGCATTTGTTGTAGTAATGAAATTATCAATGCTTCTCAAAACTGTTGTTGTACCTTTATGGAACAAGATCTCTGACCAACCTGTTCTAGTGAAAGGTGTCCTTGCTCATAGAAGGGGGGTTGGAACTAGATTATTGTTAAGGTCCCCTCCAACCCTGGTAATATTATGATTCTATGATATTGCCCATCTCTCAAAGAACTTTCCTTCTAATTTAGATATGACTCAATGAATGAGGTAATAAACTGTACCAAGATGCTGAACACGAACAAGATTTGCAGCAATATGCTAAGGCAATTACTTGATTTTGATATTTAGAGACACAATGACTTAATTTAAGATTATTGGCGTGTTTATCATCAAGCCATCATGCACATGAGTTTAAGAACGGGGTACTAGGAGATACTTGAATGAAAAAATGAGAGATCTTGTCAGCCAGAAATTCAAGTAAGTTTATGCACGAGTATGCCAACAAAGACACAGAGAGGCTGAGGGAGAGATGGGAGATTAAGACAGTGGCATAATTGTCAGAAAGGATGACTAACAAGACACTGAAATAGTTGTGTATTTGTGTTTATTATTATGTGTTAAGGACTCAAGCCTGTAAAATGCAGCTGATTTACCAGTGTAGTTAAGAATGTGCTTTAGTAATACAGATGTGTGGTTACAGATTATTTAGCCTATGTGTTTTAATTTTCTATCCTATGCCTTCTAACAGATATTAGCTCTTGAGTTTTCTTTCAAGTTCTAAACAGGTTATTTATGTTTCAATTACTCTGGCTTTAACTCCCTTTCTTCTTTTTTATCTCGCTGCATTTACATTCTTCATTACTTTGAAATTTTGCTCTTTAATGAGGAATACACGAATTTTACCAAATATGGCAATAGCTGTTTCTGTAAGTGTTCTTTATCTCTTTGAAGGGCTCTCCTCTCTGCACTATAAATGCATTTTTAGTTGTCAGCTCTTATCCTTTAATCAATTAACCAACTCTGACTTCCAATTGGGAAAGCCATAAACATACACATACTGTTTATTGTGCGAATATTCTCTAAGTAAAGCCTGCAGAAATGGGTGTGAAAAGGATGTCAATGCCCAAAGCCCCTGTGGAACAGCTGGGGATGAGTGAGATTGTACCCGTCAGAGGTGCACTCTTTAGAGCTGTAACCTCACCACTCTTGGAGGAAGGTGCAGCCTAGTTCCTCATCCAGGCTGTGGCACCAGTACAGTGGAACAAGCATTGAGGCCAAGACTCACTTCATTCACTTCAAAGCCCTGCAGAAAGACAGAGATGAGTGTTTGGTCCCCTAAAGAAATACAGCAAAAAAAGCTAAGGCATTTATGTAGTTATACTGATATAACTAAAGATATGTGTGTGTTTCTTAAATCCATCAATAAGAGCCATGCAGTGTTTTGTGGGTGTTACGTTTCCCATAGGTCATTGTCCTTAACAGAAGGCAGGGATACAAATACCAGGGTTGTGGTTCTACTGAATAACTTACTAGAAGGAAGTGAATCTACTTATCAGCAAGGAACTGGAGTTTAAACATCTAAAAGACCTTTGTAAAGAAGGGGGTGACAGACTAGAATCATCCTATAGCTCTCATTTAATGTTACACTGCACAACTCTCAATGTGTGACTAGAAAAGAGACCTCTCTCAACACTACCTGAACTATCAGAGGCCACAACAATGACATTCTCACAGACTGTGTATTGTATAATTTTAGAGGACCCAATCACTTTAACAAAATAAAGTAGAAACTCCTCAGAAAACAAATCTATGCTGATGAATTGGTTGCTTCAACCTAACGAATATGAGGGACGAATGGTCAGTAAAGTTGTGAGGAACATTTTGTGGACTCTAATCAGCTAAAAACATGGAAGTAATTCAGATGTCAGGGAGGCATGTAAAGAGAAGTTTCATCATCTAGCTTCACATAATGGCATGCAAGGACCAAAAAAATCTTTTATTTGTGATGAAAAAAGTTAAATGTGTTGTATGAGCTGTTGTATGCGGAATTATTTTTTAAAAATTTTTTTACAATGTGAAATCTAAAGCTCATCCCAAAACCTCTCACACATTATGAAAAGCAACAGTTTAAACTTGGTCTGAGTTACTGTAGGCTTCTGCCAGCTTCATTGCCTGAGAAGGCACTGAGATCCTATTGAGACAATCACAACACAAAAGTCCGTTGGACTTTATTCCACAGCTCATGGCTAAATTTTCAGATTACTGGAATGCAAAGCATTTGCACAAATACTTCACCATCTCAGGTTATATCATTACTTTTAGGCTCATGGGTCAATATAGAAAACTGTTAATAACCAGGTTTAAAGGCATAGAAAAGGAAGATGAAAATTACCAAATTAAATCTTAGTCTTTATATGAGGTGAATTTTATAGGCTATCTTTTAGTAAAAGTAGAAAATTGAACTAAAAAGACCATAGAAGCATATATTGGTGAGTTGTACAGAGGATGAACATAACCAGCTTAAAACTCGTTGAAGTCTATATTTTGCTAGTGATTTTACAACCCAAATTTAAATGTGTTGGTTAATCACTCTGGTAATTTTTCACCTCAATAAATCATCACAGAGATGTCAGGAACTTTAACTGAACTGAGATCTTCCCAAAGAACATTCTGAACAATTCTGTTCCATTTGAGACTTAATTTTCTCATTCCTGTGTGAGTTTATCCCTTTTCTTTACAAATTAACAGAATGTGTTTATAAATAGTTAAAGTGATTCTAATTTATTGTAAGACCTCTATAAACTAGTGTGCCAGTGCAAAATATCTTTAAATTATACGTAGAAAATTCAGAGCATGTTTTTTTCATACTGGCACTGCTTTTAAAATGGTGCTGGTATATGCAATCTCCATTCAAATAGCACTATGTGAGTGAAAATGATATGATGGGACCAAAAGATTACATGCCGTTTTCTTTTTTCTTAGAATCATAAAATTATAGAATCATAGAATTATACAATCATTTAGGCTGGGAAAGACCTCTAAAATCTAAGTCCAACCATTAACTTAATACTGCCAAGTTCACCACTTATCCTTGTCCTTAAGTGCCACATCTAAATCTTTATATTATTTCTCTGTGTTCAAGGCCACAACATTCTTCTTGTCCAAGATACTTTGTTATTCCAGGGAACTGAGTACTGGTGATTTAGCCTGGGTGATTAGGAGTGATGGGGTAAATTAGAGACATACAGAACCAGTCTGCTGGTGAGAACGGAAGGGCTCAAAACAGTTCCCCAGCATCTGAGCAGCTGCTTGCTGCTGGGAAAAGCCAGAGCCATGGCTGACTTTTACCCCCAGTGTAAACTGACTACTGGCACTTAAGGTTGTGGATGCAGGCTCAGAATTTATGTATGCTCAGAATTTGCTATTTTGACACTCAGTGAAATTCACATGATTCAGTTAACATCACGTTTTTATTAACTACTTAATAAAATACAAGGCCTGTTTCATCAAAAAGCTGCAGTAATTTCAATAAAGTGATAAGTGTAATGTAACATTTGTAACAGTCATTTGAAGGTCTACTAATATTTTCACTTATATCAACTAGCATTTTGAGTTAATGAGAACTGCAGTATCAAAACCTGCTTTTATAAGACTCTTATTTCTTTCCATGTCAGGAACTGCCTTCCAACTAGTACCTACCTGAATTGTGTCTTTTCACCTGAGTTGTGAGTTCCACAGTTCTCAAACTCTGCCTCTGCTGTACTTATTTTATCTTTTAGAATAATGTTTTTGTAAGTGGCTGTTATAGTCTCAGGATATGATGAAATCAGTTTCTTTAGGGAGATGTAATATCTTCTGTTACACTGTATGATTGCACCTGGGGAAACAAGCAGCATTATTTTTTAAGCCTCCCTGGTTTTTGTTGTTTTTTATAAACTAAATTGATACACAACTTCTTTAATTCTAAGGAAAGGAATTTGCAAAAAAAAAAAAAAAAGAAAAAGTGAGTGTGAAAGGAAGTATTTTTTCCATTTTAATCCTTGCAACATCTTCTGTGGTACCATAAGTAGCATTCACAGAATGCTGCTTGTGTTCTTTTAGGGTTTCCTCCTTGGCACCCACTCGAACCATAACTTGCAGCTGACATTAGTGAGCCGATCATATTAAACTGGTAAAGAAAAGCAGAGTGTCATGCTTGTTTTATTTATCTGTATGCTTGCATGAGATATACAGCAGGCATATATGTTATGTGTAAAATGAACCCCATATGATTGCATCTATGTTCTTTATTTTGGCTTTTTTTGCTTTTCTTTGCAGTCTGCTACATTAATACAGTATGCCTGGGCTAGAACATCAGCTAGACTTCCCTGCTTCTCTTCTTTCTCCATTCTGTTTCATTCCAAGATTCATTTGTATATTAATTGCAGTTCCCAGTCTCTACAAACATGCTTTGCTTTTTTTACATTGTTTGTAATGAATTTTCTGGCATAACCCAGACTGTAGAGAAATCTGATGTTTATACCAAGAAATAGTATTTAGAGGATATAGGAAAGTAAGAAGTGCCATGAGTAGTCTTTCTTCTGACATAGGGTTTACTGCAAAAGTAGTTGTAATGAACTATAGTTTTATGACACAATGACAAAGACAAATTCCAAATCTAGTGGTCAATATAGATTCATAAACAGGCATAGATACATGCACTCAGTATCATGAAGTGTAAGCCAAGAAGGCATGTGAATGTTTGGCTCACTAATGTGATACAGAGCAGAAGACAGTCTCCAAAGACATCATACACAATGTTGAAACTGGTTCCATGCTGACTCTCCTAAAATTGATTAATCTAGAAATGGAACAATAAAGCTTAGCAAAGATGACATAGCAGGAACTGGCTGTCCTTTCTACACAATGCAACTGGCAAATAAAGTTTGGAGGAGTTTATGGGTGACAATATCCATAACTCTTAGATTTGGCCAATAGCTTCTTTACCTGGGAAAAATTGTATTGATACAGAAAACATTTCTGTTCTTGACAACATGGAAAAGTTGACTACTTGCTTCACTTTTCAAATGAGGAAAGGTGGAGTTGGGGAGGGAGAATACGTTATGAAATCAACACCAAAAATAAAAATAATTTTAAAATTGAACATTAACATTCAATTGCCTACATTAATTGACTTATTTAGAGGATAGAGGACATATTACAATACTTCTCAGTACCAATTTCCTCTGTGTGTTATAGCCACATATCACAGGCTTTCAAACTTACAGGACACATGAAGTTTTTTGAAGAATCTGCTACCTAAATTTGCTGAATTTTCTCAGCTCTGAATTAGCAAAGAATCTACAGCAGTTCACATTTTTATTGTGATCTGCAGAGTACTGAACACACGTAGACTTATATTTGTGTTCTTAGAAGATACTTGGAGTCATAAAAATATGTTTGTATTTTCTTTTTAACTCTATACTTCTTGCCAGAGAAGATCAAGAAATCTTTCTGACAGAATTTGTCATATATCAGGTTCTAATGCAAACCTGTACGGAGCAGGTTTATTATTAACTCATATTAATTAATCATTTAAATTTTCTGAGAAAGATTTCCAAATATGCAAAGCAATTATCCGCTTAATTCATACTGGGAGGAAATAACAACCTCAAGGTTCTAATATGAGACTTGTTTAATTATTCCACATGACATTGAGATATTTAGATGAAATGTACTGTGGTATATTGTTTAATAAATTGACTTATTTCTGAAGCCAAAAAGAAATTGTTTCATTTTGTTTGTTGGTTTACATCACTTGGGTGGATGTAATTTACACAGAGATGTCTGCAAAAAATATTTCTGTTACGGAAAAAATATTGGCACCAGTTATATCCTGTTAATTGTTATTTTATTTACTTTGGTTGAGGTTTATAACACAACATTTTGATTCAGGAGCAGGCTAATTTTGCTTGCTCATATATATAGTCATTGCTGTGATTAAAAAACTTTTCAGCAAGGCTTTCCATGTTAAGTTTGTTGCACAGGAGCTAGAACAGTAGTTTAGAAATAATTTTGCTTGTAGAGAAGTGATGCAACCTTTCAGATGAGACAGTAGAATCACAACACACAAGCAAACAGGAATCAAAATTATATACTTTATGAAGTTGTATGCATACATCCATAATAATTAACAATTCCCTCAACTACATTTAGATGTATTTTAAACAGAAGACATGGTAACTCTGCTGCTCTTAAATGATCAAATACATAAATGCTCAAAATTCCCTTCAGTCTTGGTATGGCATTAGGTATGAATGGCTTGTGTGTAAAAATGTATTTGCAGATTATTCACTATTATAATAAAGGGTGCCTGGGAGTATTCATCACTTATCTGGTAAGTTTAATGCTCTAGAAAAATTAGAATTTAAGTTGCAACCAAATTTTATAACATCTATTATACCATTTTTATTCGGTAGTAAATCTTTTTCAATATGCTTTCCTTTTCAACTATTTGACTCTGTGACTTGCTTCTAGACATTATCAGGTGGTAGTTCTATTCATTCACATGAATTTACATGTTTTTAATCCTCTGCTGACACAGTTGGCTCCCTTGTAGTGAGCAAAAATATCAAAGCCAAAAATTCTTCCCAGAATTTTATCCTAATATATATAATATCATATATCATAATATGTATCATAACGTATAATAATTTATGATGATTCATTATGCATTAAATGCCATGTTTCCCAGTCTTTTGGACATATGATGTGGCACAGTCAAGTATCAACAATGTTATGATTCTCTGGTGATTAAAGATCTGGCAAGAGACTTGGTCTGCTTGATGGTTTGCTTATTAAATAGTGTCATATCTTACACCTTACACTTTAAAGATGTTAGTTGCTAAACGTGTAGTAGGAAGACAGAAAAGTTGTTAACTATGATTCTCATAGCAAAAAAAAATTGCATAAAGTATTCAGTAATGAGTTAGCAGGACATAAAATCATTATGAATGGGAGTTCAGCAGAATTTTTGAGAAGTGTTTTCTTGATTATATATATTTAGTCACATAGTACTAGGGTTGTGTTTGAAATACATGGAGCTGTGTGTGAGCATTTTTTTTAACCAAGTATTTCTTTGGAAGAATTGATGAGCAAGGCAAGTAAAGTTTTCCAACCATCATTTTCTCAATGAGAACTTCAGGCCACAAGAAATATTCAAAATGCTTAGTAAAGGTATACATGAGTTCCCTGTGTTGTAGTTTGATGCTGGCCAATTGCCAGCACCCATAACTGGTGCTCATTCACTCTCCCCTGCCACAGCTGGGCAGAGGAGAGAAACAAAAATTTTAACAAAGGGGTCACAAGTTGAGATAAGGACCGGGAGAAAACATTTCAAGGACTAAACAGGCTCAACTTAGAGTTACAAAGTGAATTTATTGCTAACAGAGTCAGAGGAGGATAGTGAAAAGTAAAATAAGCCCTTAAAACACTGTTCTTCCCCCAACTCCTTCCTCTTTCCCACCGACAGCGCAGGAAACAGGATGTGGGGGGTTTGATTCAGTTTGACGCCGAGATTTTCTTCCACTGCTCAGGGAGAGGAGTCCTTCCCCTGCTTCANCAAAAATTTTAACAAAGGGGTCACAAGTTGAGATAAGGACCGGGAGAAAACATTTCAAGGACTAAACAGGCTCAACTTAGAGTTACAAAGTGAATTTATTGCTAACAGAGTCAGAGGAGGATAGTGAAAAGTAAAATAAGCCCTTAAAACACTGTTCTTCCCCCAACTCCTTCCTCTTTCCCACCGACAGCGCAGGAAACAGGATGTGGGGGGTTTGATTCAGTTTGACGCCGAGATTTTCTTCCACTGCTCAGGGAGAGGAGTCCTTCCCCTGCTTCACCCTGGGGTCCCTCCCACAGGAGATAGTTATCTGTGAACTTCTCCAGCGTGGATCCAAATCTCATGAGCAACAGTCCTCCCAAAACTGTTGCAATGTGAGCCCCTCCCGCAGGGAGCCAGTCCTCCCAAAACTCTTTCGGCGTGGGTCACTCATCTGTAGGGTGCAGTCCTCCAAGGACAGGCTGCTCCAGCCTGGAAGCAGGGAGCCCCTCTCTCCATGAAGACTCCCACTGGATCATGGCCTCCTCCAGGCATCCACCTGCTCCAGTGTGGGCACCTCCCCATGGGCTGTGAGTGGATCTCTGCATTCCTGTGTGGACCCCATGGGCTGCAGGGGGACAACCTGCTGCACCATGGTCATCACCATGGCCTGTAGAGGAAATTTGGCTCCAGTGCCTGGAATGACCTCCTCCCCCCTCCTTCTCCATTGACCTTGGTGTCTCCATGTTGTTTCCCTCACATGTTCTCATCTCCTCCTCTTCTCTGGCTAGGAAAAACTGTGTCCCCTTTGCTTTGATTTTCATCACATATATGTTATTACAGAGGCGTAACCAACATTCCTAATTGGTCCAGGCTTGGCCAGTAGCATGTCCATCTTCAGGGCCATCAGGAATTGGCTCTGCTGGACATGGTGGAAGATTCTGGCAGCTTCTCACAGAGGCCATCTTTATGGCCCCCTACCAAAACCAGGCCAAGCAAAACCCACACACTCTGTCTTAAGTGAAAACACATAAATGACTATAAGAGTGCTTGTATGATAAACACAATGGCCAATTTTCAGTGCATAGATTACTCAGATTAGTCAATGGTAGAGAAAATTAGGAATTTATTTTAATGTAAATAAATTCTTTACAAAAATAAGATAATCCCTCATGTATCTGGATGTATTTTAAAATCCCACCCATTGTGTGAAATATATTGTATTCAACAAGTTACCTGATTGCATATGCACCTAGAAACTCTGCTTTAATATAGGGGGTTTTTGTGGAAAATATTAAAATGTTTTTAGCTTGCAAATATTTTGGGTTTCACACCCTTAATATTTATTTATTTATTTATTTATTTATTATTTATATAATTTAGTATAATTTTAGTAACATTCTGGTGTCCCAAGTTACATTCCTTTCCAGCCATTTGATCATTGCCAAAAACAGAAATACACAAGTCAGTGATAAGTCTCTTGAGTTTCACTATTGTGAACTTATCTTCAGGAAAGAATCATAATCATATCAGGAATCATAAGGTTGCCTCCCTGTATCAATCTTGTACTATGTAGCAGAAAATATTTCCCATAAGAAATGTGGATAAATATGTATTTTTTGCCATTAAAATGTGTGTTCATTTTAAAGAGAGCAGCAAAAGGTGCTAGAAGGGTGAGAAATTTGCTAGATTGAAATAACCACCTGAAGACTCTGTATTGTTGAAGTTTTTTGTCCTGTTACAGCAGGGCTAGTCCTGAATAGCAAACTCAGATATAGATGGAAGTCTTTAGCCTTAGCAAACTGGGAGTGTTGGACATGTCTTTCTGAAATATTATTTCAGAAAACATACATGCGGAAAATCTGAGATGCTTAGCCCTGACCTTCCTCTGCATTTTGAATTTATAATGGAACCTGAGGCACTGCAAGTTTAGAATGAGTTGGGGAATTTCACTGGTATTATGCATTGGTCTGTCACTGCAGCAGCAGTAATAGCAAATTGTACTAGTGATTCATAGTTTCTCAATTACACTCAGGTTTGCGTCATGTACCATGCTGCATACTTCCTTTCTTTTCAAGTATGCTTTTTTCGGACTGGTTTATTGTTGACTGGGAAGTAGAGCTGTTCCCAATGTATTCCTAAGGAAACATCCTGTACAGGAAGAGAGATTTGTTTTATTTTACATAGAGCTGCCAATATACTTTAAAGAGGATGGTGTCCTCACTATTTTTTTTTCTTTCCTTCCTAACCTAAAGTGACATTTAGGCTCAGACTGTAAATCACGCCTGCTTAGAGAAGGCCACCTGAGGCTCATGCAAATTACTACAAGGAGTTTTAAAATCTCTTTAAGACCTCTTAATGAAGTTTTCTAATGCATCTATTTATTGATCTGTATGCAACTAAAATGCATTAAGGTCCCAAATACAAACTAACTATGCTCTTCTTATTTTGGTAATATGAACAGCTACTTTACAACATGAGAAGTAACCATGTACTTCAGAAGGTGACATAAAGCTCCTGTGCTTCCACAGATGTCATAGGCAAGAGTTTCTATTGGCAAACAAAGCATAGGACTCACAAATGTACCACCATACTGTTATTAGGCTGCTATTTTTTACTTAAATTCTCCATCTCCTTCCAGCTACTATAGGTCCTTCATGTCAATATGTAATTCTTTTCTTGTCATTTGTGAAAGTGTGGTGAACGGAAGCTTATTTCTTTATCATAACACATGGTGGGAAAGAAAAGTATGAGATTCAGATGCTGTACCTGAAATATCAGCAGAAAGTCTTTTGCTGTTGCTGATATATTTTCTCTGAAAAAATCAGAGGAATACTGATTCTTCAGGATTATGTACCAGCCATTTAAAAATTGAGAGTGATTTTTCTAAAGAGACAAGAACAGGTACACCTCATCAGCAACACTGTAATAAGCCCACATTGCGCCAGCACAGAAACTGTTTGTGAGAGTAGGGTTTGAATTCAGAATTTCCTGGTTCTGTTCAATCTTGGACACTTTCCTGAAACTTTGAACAAGAATACTAGTTATGGCAAGGTGTTTTTTATCTGGCTGGCACATATGTCCAGTAGCAACATGAAAGACCATGCAAATTAGTAACATCAGTTAGTTATTAGTCCCTAGAGCAGGACTGGGAACAATTATCTGAAGAAGTATTCTTTCTCTTGCAACTAATGCTTGTATTTCTCAGTGTTCCTTAGGCATAACATTATTTCTGGATAGCTGAAACCTATGAAATTGAAAGGCCCTCTTTTTATTTTAATGTTTTATTCAGTTTAAGTCAAGCAGGATTACTGAGGTGACAAAATTTTAAAATACTAGTTTTTATAGAGAACTGTTCAGATCATTTTGCATTTTGCTTTTTTTAGTATGTCTTTGCACATTCATGGATTTTTAATGCAAGCAAAAAACCATTGTCTTCTGAAAATACTTTTAGAAGTGTATAATAAACATTATTGCATTTCCATCAAGATTGCAAAGAACAGCTTTTGTATATGTGCAAAACGCTAGGCACAGATTTCCTTTGCTTATGACATTTTCCAGGCAGAGTATATTTCCATGCTGTAAAAAACAGATGAACTAATTTTCAAATTAAATGCATTAGAAAACAGAAGAAGAGTTTATTAATATTTATTTCTAAGTAATTTTAAATGCATTTTAATGATGTTCTTTCAAGATTTCCTAGTTTTTATCTGATTATTCTGCTATCTTTCTCTCAACTTCTTTATGTTCCAGGACACTGTCATATTAATTGCATTTGTGATTTAGTCCAAAATGAAACAACCAATGTTATTATTGCATAATGAGTTATGTGTCCTCTGCATTAGTACAGAAGGCAGTCTACAAGGGAGAGAGACCACAACTATTATCTGTGCATACAAATTTTCTGGACAACCCTTGAGGAAACATTTTTTCAGAAAATAACTTCAAATTGATTTCAGAATTTAAATTATTTCAGTGTTAAGTTTTGTTGCTGATGCAAGCATTATGAACTAGAATTTCTAGTGGATTTTGGTCTACTTTTATTGGCTTCATGAAGGAAAACAAAGCTTCACTAGAGTGTGATTTTATCATCAGTTTTCATAGATAGTAAAGCTTCCAGTATACTTATTCCTCAATGGAACAATGACTATAAGCAATTTAGAGCTATGATGTCTTTATGGGATGAATTTCATTTAAACTGAGACACTAAATTTGATCTATAAAGGGCAAGAAGGTGATAATTACATTCCCTTGTCTGGCATAGAAAAGTGAAATAGATGAAATTACAAATCTCTTAAGCAAAACACTCCCTGCAAAGTAGTTAGAGAATTAGAAAAGATCACAGTGACAGTTCACTGTAACCTGACATGCTGTGAGTGGGGTTTGAGTTTTTTTTTCTTTTTCCTTTTTTTTTTTAATTACAGAAGCTAAGTTGAGTTATCATAACATGACTGAAAAACATGGTTAATATACAGGCCAAAACAGGTTAACAGGTTAACTCTGTTAACTGCCTTTGCTAAAATTTGAATTCCCTCTAGAATATACACATTGCGTGAGCAGGACTTCAGTTGTCATATGCAACTTCATGATGGTTTATTGCAGCCAACTAATATAAATTTTGAGGAAAAAATCTGGTTGTCTGTGAGCAAAGAGAAGTAATTCATGTGCGTACCCTCTTTAATACTCTGAGAGCCCTAGACTCTAAAAATCTGTATGCTTCTCCTTGGCAGCAGATTTGGTCACATTCCATGGTGGAGTACTATGTAGTTTGAAATATTGTCTGCACCCTAGTGCTCAAGTGAAGTTTAAATAAAGAAAAAGATGGCAGTTTGAAAATGGGAGAAAACAGATACAGTTGCTTACTGGCTATGTACCTTCACATTATTGGCTATGTTCCTTCACCTTATTGGCTATGTTCCCTGTCATGAGAGAGCATCACAACCACAAATACTGCTTGTGCATGCTATCTTGTTTATCATCCTGCTGAGAGGGGGAGCATTCCTTCTCAGATAATCTCCATTTACAACATCTCATGTACTCAGAGCATGTGAGGACAAAGGGAAAACTGACACTAAGTACATGCTGTTCATATCTGCTCCAAATCTGATAACTATTCTCATATGCTGCAGTAACACACTCCCTCACTGAAAAATAAAATGACTCATAAAAAGGAACAAAATAAGGATCTATAATAGAAACACACTGTCCCCTGAGATGGTTAAACTATAAAGCTTGAAACATCTTGACATTTCTTTCACAGGTGGACTAGTGGCAAGATTTTTGAAATAAATTAAGGAAATTTGATAGTTTGCAGACTGGAGTTAATGCTTTGCTCTCTGGGCAACAGTTACTTAGACACAGAATAAAAAGGAGAGGAAGGAATGTCAGAAAACTCATTATTTAGCTGAGTGTGTTTATTGCAATATTACATATGGTACAACTACAGAAACTAAGAGATTTATTCAAATGCAAAATGATATTTAGTACTAGGAATAGAAGTCGAATAATTTAGAAATTCCTAAACATTGTCTCTAACCATTGCTTTGCATTTGCTGATGCCAAAAGGGTTTTGGTTTTTATATATTTTTCATATATTTGTAGCTCTGTAGACTATTATTGTATACAGTTTCTTAGCTAACTACACTGTTAAGTTAGACAAACATATTCCTGGAATCCTATTCTAATCTTGCTTCTTCAGTGAACCAAGGCCATGTCACTTTCCTGTGTATTTAGACATAAACAGTGTGGGGCTAGAAGCAAGGGGGAGGCTTCAGTACAGAGCTGAACCAAGAGGGGAATTACTTCATTAACTGAAATTTCTAACTGGGGATTCTTTTCAATTATGCTGATTTGCTAAAATTATAAAAGTGCCGAAGTCCTATACCATGTGCATTCAGCCATAAGCGCACCTGGAGGACCTTCAATAAAGGGTAACCACTTTTTATTATTTTAATCTTGTTTAGCTTGTGATTTTAGGGCTGAAAAGGCATCACTGTTGATTATCTAATTCAATCTTTTTCCTTACTGCAGTATGAAATAGTATCACTGATGATATTATTTCTACAAAGAAAAAAGGGTTTGTTTTTTTCAGTGTGTATTTTGTGATTTAGGTTCTTGAAGTCTTGTAGCCTGTATCTTAATTTAATGTCACTCTAGTTTAAAAATATTTAATTAGATTCAATTACTTATTTAATCTAAAACTTATTTTTATTATTAATTTATCTATTTATTGCATGAAATACAAATCGAAAGTTATTTTACTTTTCTATGTCTCAGTAATGTTTTATCATAATTCTTTTCATCTTCCATGCTTTAAAATCTCCTGTTAAGTAAATGAGGTTCAACATTGACATTTGTAAGTGAAATGCAATAAAGTTTTGTGCTGAAACTTGAGGAGCAATCCAAATTAAACTTAGGCTGTCTCATATCTTTTCTCCAATCTTGAACCAAATATGGCTGAAATGCTTCAAAACTGTGTTTGAACTGGAGTAGTATGGTCAGATTTGCTCTGGCAGAAGATGGAAAGGAATGCTTTTTGATTTCTTAGGACATTTCTAATTCCCATTGATTGCTTACACCTTGTGGTTGGGAATGAAGGCCTTCAAGGAAAATGCAAAATATCCTAAAAGGCCTACCTCTGCTCCTGAAGTATTTTTGGCTTGATGGGAAGTGAAAAATAATGTTATACTGATCACTCATGTGACTCTTTACCCCTTGAGTCCCATAAAATGGCTTAGCTCTCTTTCACTTGTATGAGTTGTGAATAAATCCCATGACTTCTTTCAAAGTCTCAAAGGAAAAATTAATTTTCTTCAGAAAAATATTCAGTCTTTGAACACTGTTGTATTTAACCTTCTAATGTTGTGAGTTTCAACTATGAAAATCAAGAAGTCTCCCCATTTTTTTTTTAACTCTGTGTTTAGCTGGGGAAAGAAAATCCAAAAAACTTCAGCTACATGCACATTGTAAGAAAACCACTGATGTTTTCAAGGAATTGATTGCTGGACTTAATTAACTGGAAAAGTGCTGACAGTCGGGTAGTGCCTGTCATTGTGCAGCACACTCCCCACCTCAAGCCCTGAATTGCTCCCTCAGAGGTTACTGCCCCATTAAATAATGGTGGGACATGGGATCAAGCTCTGGCATTGCTACTTTAGAGGTTGTTTACTGCTGTTGGCTTGAACTGCTTTTATGGTAGTATGTTAAGGGCACAGGATATGTATGCATTATTAGGTCCCTGACAATCCTGCATGCTGAAAACAGCTGAAACTATTACTTCCCCCAGTTGTCTGCCTCACTCGCTTCTGGACATTGCCATTCCTAAACTAGGTATGTCTCATCCCATCATGAACCATAATACACCAGGCTGAAAAATACAGAAGATGATTGACAAAAGGATCAGATATCCATGCCTCAGGGGCAGCATCCCTGTCAGAGGGGCAGGGTGGGTAAATGCGAGCCGTAAGTGTTTCAGACTTCCGGTTTTATCTGTCACAAACTGTGTGACAAGCTTCCTAAAGTATTGTTGTAGATGCTCACTTCAGTGCAGGAAAATCAAAGTTTTAGTAAACTGAATGTTTTGAAGTTCTGACCAGTAACATGCTGCTAATTGACTGGTAAGATAGTGTATGAATATATAATTCACTTTTTTTCTCCTTTTCATGGAACAAGAAAGAGAGTTCTTGGCAAAGGTGGGATTCTCCAACATCACAAGAATTCATATGATATCTTTCCTAAATGCAATAAACAACTCCCTGCGGTTTCCAATTAAAATACTTATCTTTGATGAATTGTGGTTTATTTTACTTTACTTATGTCAGTCTAGAATGGAACAATACTGACTCTAATCTTTATTGCTATCTATTTTTTGTATCTTTCATATGGTACTGTTGCAAGAAGGACTATGTCAAGTTAGTGGTAATTAAAATAAAAAATGCAAGCAGTCAGCTTGGTTTATGATACTTTGCTGTAATAAGTATTCTTCCATTTCCTGATACAGGACAAAATACAAACCAACAGTACAGCCATAACAAGAGTATTGCCAGGATTGAACAAATAAGTTGTTCACAAAGCAAAAACACTCAGTACTCACTTTGATTCAGATTTAATTTTAAAATCTAGAATTACATTACAAATGTAGTCATGTTGCAGTCTTTTACTAGTGTCATTATTATTCTCCAGCAGGTGTAGCTGCTTCAGAAAATTTAATCAGAATTCATATGCCTCTGAAAATCTCTTTGGTGAAGAAAAAGATAACATAATACATTGGCTGGTATTAATCTTCTGGCTTTCTAAACCATTCCATTGCTATTCAAGGAATTGCATTATATATAGCTCATATCCATTGCAGTGAGTTTATGCAGAAGAGCACTTTCAGATTTTGATTTGTGTAGGACTACAGTGATTTGCCATCACTGACCTAACCTGACCATTCCGTTAACCAAGAACTTCTCTGACTGGGTAATCAATACAGCTGTAGTATATGGTACTGGTGTTTCTGTATCATAGGAAGGCCTGCTGCACATGGACTTTATAGACAATAATTTTGCAGTTAATCTCTATTTTTACATCAGTTCAACAAGTTGTGGATTTATTGCATATGAGATGACCTACTGCACTAAACATGTCCTGGGGCCAAAAAAACCAAACAAAGAAATGGATTTACATTTGTAGCAGAGAGCTTTACTTGTGCAAGAGATGTCTATGCAATGGTTACGGCCATGTACCCCTCATTTCACTTAGGTGAAAACTACATATTGTACATACACACTATTTGATGGGAGTTTGTGTTCAAGCACATTACATGATCTAGGTTTTATTCCCTGAAGTTTCTATTAATGCGAAATAGAAGATTGAGTTAGCATACAGAAGTATCATGAAACTTGATTCCTGAAGGTTCATAAATCCTCAATGATATGTTACAAGCATATTTTATTTATTTATTTATTTATTTATTTAAATTACTCACTGGTTCTAGAATCTTCACCTCATCTACACAATCAGTACAGAAATTGATATACTGACCTAAATGTATTGCTGTTGCATTCATGTTCATTATTGTATCAGAGGAGTAGGCAACAAGAAAATAGGAATTTTGCCTTTGTCAAGTTGCCAGTATATATTTTTTTTCTAGTTTTTATTTACAGGCCCTGAAAGGAAATTTTGGTTAATGTGTATGTATTAAATACCCACTCAGTAAATACTTTGACATTATACAATGATCTAACTTGTTGGGTTCTTTATTTGCATCTATTAATCACAAACATTTTAATTCCAAAAAATACTGAAATGTCATCTTATCGTGCAGTAAAGAATTTACAAAGACTACCTACAAGTAATTCAGTTTCAACTCACAGCTTGCTACATGCTCTCACATATACAGTAAAGTCCCTTTTTCTATTGTACAGATTAATTTCTAAATGCAAGTGGGTTAACATCGAAAATAACATACAGACAGTCATAGATTTGGTAGAGCGTGTTTCACTAGAGATGCTAGCTCCAGTTACCTTCTTTATACCTACCTGTTCTTTCTTCTACATAACAGTGTTTACTATCCAGTAGTGTATTTATATTTGTACCTAGTATTTCCCCTCTAAGTCTTCATATACGATTTGTACATATATATGCACAAGTATATGTAGTACATAAGTACTACATATATAAGTACTACATATGTGTAGGACTATGTAAGATTACCATAAACAATCTGATTTAAGGTGCTAGTTAACTCAAGAGGTAAATGCATTGTTTTTTGTAAGATTTAAAATTATTTTTAGCTTGGACTTAAATAATTCATTCCTGTTCTTGGTATTGTTCTGCTGTAGAAATCTGTACCTACCACAAGACAAGATTCATGTAAATGATGTATTATTAAATAATGTGTTTATTCCTACAAGTATTTGTCTAAAATCACTGATCTCTTTTCTAAGCTGTTTTGGCAACCAGTATCCAAAGCAGTGTGTTTCAACATGGAAAAATATTATGTTTAGAAGGTCTGTTATGAACAATTCAAGATAGTTTCAGGAAGGTTTCCTGAGTCACAATGGAATATAAGCTGTGTAAGGCTTTGATGATTCCTTTTAGAAAGCTTCCTGGGCTCTTTTTTTGGGGTTTTTTTGTTGTTGGGTTTTTTTTTCCTTTCCTAGAACTATTTATAATGTAAGAATGAGACTAGGTGTGCCAAAATGTAGTAAGCTTTATAATTTTAACTGGGAGTAAAGACTGGTAAAAAATATGCATGACTATGCAATGTCATTCCAAAAAGAGTCTGCAAAATTTCAGCGTCTGAAAGAGCTAATGTTTAAAATTAAACCAATTTTAATATATAAACTAGTAAGTAAAAGAATGGTTTGTTCTAGGATTTTTTTAGTTCTTACCAGTCCATATAAAATAATTCTGCCTTAAAATATTTATTTTAAAGGTTTGTTCTCCAGTGTTAAATCAAAAGACTAAGTATGCACTATGTAGCATAAAATTTATCTCAGCATTATGACCTTCCAGAATATTCATACGCAATCCAGTTTCTCAAAATAGGAATATTGAGTAGGTTCCAAAACATTATTAGCTCATGCTTAAAAGAGAAGAGAAAAAACTGTAAATATAGGTGTAGGCATAGTTGTCAGTGATAATATTTTTACATGCTGGATTGATTTCCTGTTATCTGTTACAGTATAGTGAGAAATGAGGCAAAAAATAATAAATTGCTCATGTTTCTTTTTCACTGAAACTTCAGCTTCTTCTCTTAATCGCAAACATGACTAAAATAAATTCCCCAGCTAACCTTTGCACCATTTAGATTTCTACACTTTAAAATAACCTTCCATTTCCTCCCCAAACTGTTCCTGAACAAACATTTCTGTATATCATTATACAGAGTGCAACTAAGCAAGAATTTTACAGGTGCAATGACAGTGACATATTTTATAATGAAAAGTTGTAGCCAGGTAAGGGTTGGTCTCTTCTCCCAGGCAACCAGCAACAGGACAAGAGGACACAGCCTTCATCTGCACCATGGGAGATTTTGGCTGGACATTAGGAAGAACTTCTTCACAGGAAGAGTGGTTGGGTATTGGAATGGGCTGCCCAGGGAGGTGGTGGGGTCATCATCCCTGGAGCTGTTTAAGACTGGATGTGGCACTTAGTGCTATGCTGTAGTTGTCAAGGTGGTGTTCCGTCATAGGTTGGTCTCGATCTCAAACATGTTTTCCAAGCTAGTTAGTTCTGTGATTCTGTGAGTGCATAACTTCTATTATGTTTCCTTGCAACCGAATATTTGCAGTTCACCTAACAAGTAATTTACATGATTTCCAGCAATGAATCTTAGTGCATTAGCATAAGCTTCAGAAGAATTTGGCTTCCTTTTCCTAGAATTAAAAATTGCAATGAGGATTTTTACCTTGATAATCACTCACCACCCTTCACTTAAGGGTTAGGCTTCATGGAACTGAGGCACCATTACTTACCTATAATTAAAAATAAAACAAATTAAGCTAACTATTTCTGGTCAGTCTGGAGCAAAATAACTTCATGCACTTTTTTCAATAAACTGAAAATTTAATTGCAAACACTAGTTTTGATCAAAGAAAGTGTACTCTGGCCCTAAGAAAAAAAATTTCAGATCCAGGAGTGAGATTTTAAGTACTTTTTATTATTAATGGCATTCATAATGCAGGGGAAAAAACAACCAGCTAACCACCAAAGCAACAACTTTACACCAGAAATTATTTTGAGTCAAGAAACTGAAATGTTTTCCTTAAAATGCAAAACAGAATTTTAACCTTTATTAAAAATGGAATTTTTTCTCTCAAGTAAAAAAAAAAATGCAGTGAAAATTCATTTGGAGAAATGAAAGACAGAGAGGTCCTGTAAGATTCTATATGCTAATCAATTTACTTTGATTCATGAAAAAAATATTGCAACAGAAATCAGATGAAACTTTTGTCATTACATGGCAGAAAACAAAGAAGATACACAGCCAAAATTGTGTCAAGTCTAATTTTCATCTTCAGTATAATGGTAGGCCTGTAGGTGAAGGACAAGTAATGATATTCTGTATCTTTTTTTTTTAATAAGAAAACTATATAATCTTAATGAAATTCATGTGTAAGGCACATAAATATTATTGTTGAACAATTACATGAGCAGTTACCAATAGTTTACTATTCACATGGATCTGTCCTGGGTCTGCTCTTCAATTAATAGTTAGACATTGAGCCAGAGTTTATGGAAATTGTACCTGATATTTGCTCATGGGAGGAACTGCAGAAATAGGCAAGGATAAGAAAACCTTAAAATTAATCCCCTCCACATTGGAGGGACTGAGTAAATACAATGCAATTCAACAGGGAAAAGTGCAATACACTTTGGGCAAATGTCACAGTTTGACCCCAGATACCAACTAAATGCCACACAGCTGCTGCCTCACTTCCCTCCTTTCTGACTTTCACTCTCCTCTCAGCGATATGGGGAGGACAACTCATGGAGCGAGATACAAACAGTTCAATAATTGAAACAATGTAAAATGCAACAATAACAACAACAGCAATAAAAAGGAGTGGTGGGGAGAGAGACAGATAAAACCCAAGTAAAAGATGTGATGCATGGTGCAATTGCTCACACCCCACTGATCAATGCCCAGCCTGTGCTAAAGCCATTATTGTCCCCCATTCTGGACAACTTCCCACAGTTTATATACTGGGCATGATGCTCTGTGGTGTGGAATATCCCTGTGTCCAGTTAGGGTCAGATGTCCTGGCCATGCTCCCTCTCAGCTTCTTGTGGATCTGCTCATTGACAGAGTGTGGGCAATTTATGTCCTTGGTTTAAGTTAAGTACTACTGGGCAACAACCAAAACATCCATGTGTTATCAATAGAATTCTCATACTGAATGCAAAACACTGTACCAGTGACTAAGAAGAAAATGAACTCTACCCCAGCCAAAACCAGTATCTGCCTGTTATTCCATACCATATGTATCATGCTGGGTTCCAGATTTCCCAATACCCTTTTCTGTCTTTTAATAAATATGCAGACAGATATCATTCCCTTAGTCTATGGATCATTCTTATGGAAGTCCATTGAGTTCATTTAGTCCATGACCTTGAGTTCCATCTGTCATAACAGCCTTCTGGCAGGGAAGATGGGTATATGCATTGTTGCTTGCTGAAGCCAACTCTGATTCCATCACCACTTCACTCATCTGGTTTCCTCAAAGTTCATTCTTTAATGTGTCAGTCAGAGGGGAGTTGGGTTCAGATCTGCAGATCTGGCATAGCAATAATGGATGCCACAAGACACCCAGTGTGGTATTGGGAATATAACCTCCAGAGAACTGATAGTACACTGATAGTAGTGTTATATGGTAATTAACATGCTGACATTTAAATTTGTAGCTATTCTTACCCAAAATCTAATCCCTTGGAGGCCCACACCAGACTTCCTGAACTGCCCACATTACCTACCAAATTCACCCAGGTCCTTGAGCAAAAGCATTCCATGAGTGCTTTTGTCATTGCCTGAGGCATGAGTAAACAGACTGTTTTCTCCAGAATATCTGTAATGTGTGCTACAGGAACTCTATTCCCTTCTGTACAACATAGAAGATTGGGCAGGGCCAGCCCAACTTGCAGGTTCCCTAGTGCTGACTAACCAGGTGGTTTTTGCTAAATGTGTATCCCAATGTTTGAAGGTCCCACCACTTTCAGTGTGGTCTTTAACAGTCCATTACATGGTACAGTTTATCCAGAGGCAGGTGCATGATAGGGACTGTGATACACATGCACATTCAGTGCCATGTTCTTTGGCCCAGGAGTCTGTTAGTTTTTCTCGGAAATGAGAGCCCTTCTCTGACTCACTTTTTTCTGGGCTAGTGTTCTGAGGAGCAGCATGAGGCACAGGATATATTTCCAGCCATCTGGTGGTTATTTCTACCATTGTACATAAGTGGCATTTGCCTTGATGGGTTTGTGGGGGTGTGATATAGGCAGTCTGCCAGGCCTGCCCATATTTATATTTCAGCCACCATTCTCCATACCAGAGAGAGTTTAAATGCTTGGCTTTCTTAATTTCAGCTCATTTTTCACATTCATGGATAGCTTGTACAACATTGTCCATGGTTAAGTCCACAACTTGTTCATGAGACCATCTGTATGTTGCATGTCTTCCCTGATGGTAAACCACTTCCACAGAGCATTTGCCATTATTCATGAGTCAGTACAGAGGTAAAGTACTGGACATTTTTCTCCTTCAGCAATGTCTAAAGCCAGCTGGATAGCTTTCACCTCTACAAACTGATTCGAGTCAGCTTCTCCATCACCAGTTCCTGTCACCTGTAGGGAACTCCATACAGCTGCTTTCAACCTCTGATGCACTTCTACAATGCAGCAGGACTCATTACAAAGAAGGCATATTGCTTCTCACTTTATGGTAATTTATTATACACTGGGGCCTCTTCAGCATGTGTTACCTCCTCCTCCTCTGGTGACATAAAAAAATCTTTGGCTTCTGATCAGTCCCTCATCACTTCCAAGATTCCTGCATGACTGGGATTTCCTACCTGAGCTTGTGTGATCAGTTCAACCCACTTACTCCATGTATCATCAGTTGCATGATGTGCAGAAGAGACCCTCCCTTTGAACATTTAGCCCAGCATGGGCAACCCAGGTGCCAAGAGGAGCTGTCTTCAGATGCAATTATTTCCAAAGCAATTTGAACACCTTCATAAGCTGACAGTATCTCTTTTTCAGTTGGAGAATAGCGATCTTCAGATCCTCTCTATCCCCAACTCCAAAAGCATCTAGTCAACCACAACTCTCCCCTGCTGCTCTCTGCAAGGCTGTCCAGGTAGGGCCATTCTCCCTGGCTGTGGTGTAGAGCACATTTTTTACATCTTCTAGAATCAGAGAACAGGTTGGGTTGGAAGGGACCTTCAGTTTCACCTAGTTCCAGCCTACAACCACAAGATGAAGCTGTCCAAAGCCCCATCCAACCTGGCCTTGAACACTGATAGGGATGGTACAACCTCAGAGGGGCAGTTTATTTCAGTGCCTCACCACCATTATAGTGAAGAATTTCTTCCTAACGTCTAATCCAAATATCTCCTTTTTCTGTTTAAAACCATTCCCCCTTACCCTATCACTGTGGGGCCATGTAAAAAGTTGCTCTCCCTGTTTTTTCCAAGCCCCCCTCAAGTACGGGAAGGCTGCAATTAGGTGTCCCCAGAGCCTTCTCCAGGCTGAACAACCTCAGCTCACTTAGCCTGTGTTCACAAGAGATATTCCTCAGACCTCTAATCATCTTTGTGGCCCTCCTCTGAATATTCTGCAGCAGGTTCATGTCTTTCTTGTGCTGAGAGCCCTAGAGCTGGACACAGGTGTCCAGGCAGGGTCTCACGAGAGAAGAATAGATGAGGAGAATCATCTCCCTGACTTTCTGACCACACTTCTTTTGATACAGACCATAATGTAGTTGACCTTTTGGGGTCCAAGCATCCCCTGTTGTCTCATGTCCAGTTTTTCATCCTTCTTGGCAGGGCTGTTCTAACAATGAGTTCATCTCCCAGGTGTAACTCTTGCACTTGGACTTGTTGAACCTCATGAGGTTCTCATGGGCCCACTTCTCTAGTTTGTTCAGGTCCCCATGGATGACATGCCTTTCTTCCACTGTGTCAACTGCACCACCAAGCTTGGTGTCATCTGTAATTTTGCAAACTTTTTAACATAGTGTTTCTGGAACCATATACATAGATCCTTTCAAGGCAGTCTCAGTCTTTAATGTAGTTCATTCAAAAAAATTGAAATGAGTATCACCCAGCATGCTATGTCTGTCATATGAGACCTTTAAAACTAAGGATGAGGAAAAAGTCACCCATCATTTTATGTAAAATCAAAGCAGCTACAGTCTAATTTGTGAGTACAAATGTTTTTGCTGTTGCCTAGTATAATTTCAGTTCCAGAAGTACAAGAAAAGGAACTAGAACAACCTAAGACTAATTCAGTAAACCTAATTCTCTTAAAATGATGGCTTTACCCAATGACAGTTGAATATTGGGAATAGGTTCTAACTTACAGACTTGAAAGAAGCATGCGTAAAGCCAAGTATATATTAAGTTTTGGTGGTTTGGCACCATCATAAAAGGCAGCCCTTGACTTTTCCAGAGGAGGTGGTGAATTAATCTTAAAAAACAGTTCCTGATATATTTCCAAATTAGTATTCTATTTACAAGTTCCCTTGCTATTCGTTGCTCATAAGCATTTGGGTGGCCCACATTGTTTATGAAGCATTTACAAATCCTGGGAAATCCTTAAATGTTTAGGATCTCTGACAGTATAATGAAGGATTTCAGCTTCTTCCCTCTGCAATCCAAACTGATATCCAGTCTAACCAGATGCTGCTTCTTTACTCAAGGAAAATCCTATTTGTGTCAGTGGAATTTCTTTCTGAGCACCGCTAGACTTGACTCATTGAAATAAAACAATTGTCTTTTTTTTTGTTTCCCATGGCTAGACAAATACCCTTGCTCATGCGTTGTGTGGTCCCATCAGCTTCAGAGGGGTCGTTTATTTAGCTGAAGTTCATGTTTGCCATGAGCCTGAGTAACAGATGTTGTCCTTACATGTGACATAACTGCTGTGCCTAGTCATCAGATCTCCTTCTACAGGTCATTTAAAAACTACTACACATTGAACACATAATTAGGTTCTTTTAAAAGTAAACTCAGTTTGTCACTTTCTTATATTTGCTCAAACGTCTTTTGTATGACATCTTTATCTTGCTGGGTAGTTGCTATTTTGTTATCAGTCAATCCAACTTCTCCAAGTTTCACTGATGAAATCCTCTGGAATAAATTATGAAGAGGCTTGCAGCACATTCAGACACTAGCCATTGTGGCAGGACGTCCTCCCCCTTTTCCTCTTTCTCACGACTGGTGTATAGAAACAACTCCAGCCAGGTCAAAAGCCCTTCAAGGGGGCTCTTGACACCCAAAAGTCTGGGGCCTCCAACCAAAGAAACCATATCCCAGTATGGAGAGCAGATGTAGAAAGAGATAAAAAATGAGTACATGACTGAAAGACACACTTTTACACTATAAAAGTCACATGAATCATCACAGAGGTAGAAGTTTTCTACACACAAGCTTGAGTGTGGAAAAGCCTCTCCTTGGAGCTGGATGCAACTCTGTGGTAACCTTCTAAGAATTGAGAGAGGATTCTGATGTATATTCCATCACCAAATTGGAGCTGATAAGATACATTGGTTCCTAAATTGTATTATTTCTTTGCTAGCTGTAAAAATAGGTACCTTTTTGCGTGCTGCATTTTGTCTACTAGTATTTTTCTTTTTGTTTATTTAATTTTT
Source organism: Pardalotus punctatus (assembly GCA_013400915.1). Lineage (NCBI taxonomy): Eukaryota > Metazoa > Chordata > Aves > Passeriformes > Pardalotidae > Pardalotus > Pardalotus punctatus. Next base: position 49,179 of record VZTX01009937.1, read on the forward strand.
GTGTAGTATATAATTTGTTTAGCTCCTTACTCTGTTATTTCTTGTGTCTAATAAACAATAATCCATTCTATATTAGACCTAATTGGCCAGTATTAAAGAACTTGGAAACGAGATTGGGTATAGGGATGCTGGTCGCCCTAATAAATTAACTGCCAGTTGTCAAAGGCCTAGGCAAAGGGCAGAAGCTTATCAATCTCCTGTCTTCATTTGTAATAGCCATTAAGAGCTGGCACTAAACATTACACTAAAAAATTGTACATATAACAATTGGCAGAACAAAATCTCGTATTGCAATTACTACTACATTGCATGCAAAAGAAATGGTCAGCCATGGAACCATTAGGCACACAAACACACTTGTGATATTACCTCACAGTGAGGGCCTGTAGGAATTATGTTCTATGGGAATTATTCTTGACAAATGATTCCACAAAAGAGGCTTTTTCTATGGTAGTGTTCATACTAGTGTAGCCTACACACTTTCAGAGTCCAGTGTAGAAACAAGCTAATTTATTAGCCTTGTAAAGACCTGTTAAAGCATATTTGGATTTTTCTGGCTGAATGTTGAATCACTGCCTCAGCATAACAGAAATCTTGGCTACCGTGCAACATCTGCCCATTTTGATGTCTATCTCCTATAAGAGATAAATATTTTTTAGACACACCTAACACCTATTTTTTGACTGCATTGCAAACCAAATTCTGCTGTTTGGCTTATAATTTTTCTTCAAATCACAGAACACCATATTTATAAATCAACCCCTGCTTCAGAAAATCACTGCATTTAGTAGTATGGTAAATTAATTACTTGACTTCAAATACATATTAACAGGTTTTGTGCTCATATTGAAAATGTCTCAATGATTTCCACAGATGTCAACTATCCCTTGAAATGCCATATAGCAAATGTGGAGTTCATATATAAACAGGTTTTAGACCATTAAGCCATATATAATTGCATATGCGAATTTTTTTTTTTTCCCCCAGAACTATTAGCTGTGATTTTTATCAAGTTTTTAATATGATTTTTCCTTAAAAGTATTGCCTTCAATAAAGCTTTACCAATTACAGAAGCTGATGATCCAGCCCATCATGTGACTCATTATGTTCTAGAGGTTTAAAAATAATTTTGAGGTCTAAATTTGATGGACTTTTGGAGATGTTCTAGTTAATGAAAATTCAGTGGCTGGGATTATATTTAACCTTAGCCTATCCTTTTTGTCACAATTCGTATAGCCACATTTTTCCTATTTGTGTAACCATGCCCTGTCTTCACACTGACCAGCTCGTTTCACTTCTAATCTGCATTATGGTTATTCTAGGCTTAAAATATCACTCTGAGTTACAATGGTTATTTATAGATTACACTGAAAATGAACGTGTTCAATGGTTTGTTGGTGTTTGCAAGCAGAGGAACAATATTTAGTGCATATCTGTGGAAAATTACTGTTAGAATAAGGTCTCGAATTACACTTCTTATTCATCATAAATTTGCTAATCTTTGTTGAGAGAATGAACTACAATAGGCAGATATGTTAATAAACTGATAAAATTATTATTTAGTGGACAGAAAGCACCAAAGTCCTAAATAATGAGGCTTGAACTTCATATTTAATGCATTTCTTTTTGGGATTTCATCACCTTTGCCATAATGGAAACCACCCACATACTTGCTCTTCTATTTAAAATTATCTCATGCAGGGAATACCCTACAATACAATGGAAGTTGGTCAGTGAAATATATATATTTATACAGGTTGCATATATAAAAATGAATCAAATGTGATGGGAGGATTTTTGACTCCTCTTGACTTGATATTACATTAAATCAAAAGATTAAACCTTCTCTCCAGACATGCCTTCAGGCTATTAAATTTGTGAATTGACAGATTGTGAGTGTTGAAGTCTTAACAAATCTATTGTAACCATGTCCTTGACTCTACCCAGAAGTGGATTAAGCCAGGGAGTTCAAACTAGCTAGGTTTATGGATAATCTCATTTAGGCAAGTAAAGTCTGAGACAGGCTTCTGTAATTCCCATTCTGAACCTCTTCACAGAATCATAGAATATTCTGAGTTGGAAGAGACCCACAAGATCATTAAGTCCAACTCTTAAGTGAATGGTGTATATGGGGATCAAGCCTGCAGTCTTGGCACTATTAGCACCATGCTCTAAATCTCTTTTTTCTGGAGGCAAATACAATTTCTGCTTTGCTATGTGTGGATCATTAGAGCTGTGGGAAGCTTGAAAATATTATGCCTTGAGGACCTTAGCATGTTTTCTTTCACATCTTGTAGAGCATATTTTTTTGCCTTAAAGTTGAGGTTTTTTGGTTTTTCAGTCTTGAGTTAGGGTGAGAAGATTAAAGATAAGAACACAAAATATTAATGTTTCCCCAAATTTCTTGATTGTCAGCAATATTAATATGCTTCACACTGCTAAAATTGCAGATATTAGCAATCATTTAAGATTGAAAAAGATATTTAAACTACAAAATTCTGTTTTAAATGCTTATCCTTCCTCTGATGTATTGTCCAAGACATATTGGTTAGTCTAAATATTTTTTTAATATTTTTGAGGTAAAATCTTGATCACATGAAACTCAGCAAGAATAATTTTTGTAAATTCCTATAATCTTGTTATAAAACTCATTTTGTGTTATAAGACTAGATAATACATATTATGATTAATTTATGTAAAACAAGGTACACAAACTGCACAATAGTGGGAGGATCGACAACTCAGAATCATGAAGTCACTGTTCCTTCCCTGTAATTTTCTTAATCTATATCTGGAAAGGTAAAAGTCTTTACATGATGGCATTTTCTGACTAACCTATTCAAGCAGTAAATCTGTCCCTATGGTACAGCTGGCAAAAAGTATTGGTTGCTTTTCATCCTGGTTTCCCACAAGCTACTTTCATAGCCTATTAAGCTGGGCTGCTGGATAAAAATGTGAATTCTCTGTTGAGGCTGAGTCTTGCTTTTGATATCTTTAGGTGCTGCATAATGCAATCTAACATATTTCTTAATGTGTGCCCAGGTTTGATTCTGGATTTCCATATTAAGTTGCTGTCAAATTTTAACTTTACTCTGTCCTTGACAGTCTCCCAGATTCCTTTCTAAACAAGCAAATGGTCTTCCTGGCTGTCAGGTTTCTCTATATCTGGAGTCATTCATGGACCTTAAGCTTCCTTAGCCCATGCTGCATTTGATAAAGAGGATTGGAGCATTCATTTTTATATACTACTAGGAAAGCAACACATAGTTCTTGACCATCAAGAATTTGGCAAGAGTATATTGAGAGGGTATATCACATATATGGGAGAACATATCTTCCCATAATACCTCATTATGAAGATCAATGCAATCTCCCATATGTCTCCAAGATCAAGGGGGAGGGGAGAAAAAATAGGAGGAAATTCTCCCTAAATTGGATGTTACTGTGATTGACATTAGCCATGCATAGCAGAAAGTAGCTTTGCTCAGCAAAACCTCTCTGGGAAAATAGATTTCACAGATGGGAGGCTGTGGAAGAGAAATTAAATGGATCAACAAATGTATCAGAGAAAATCTGTGGCAAAAGTAGAAATTAAAGCCAGGTTTGTTACATCCTTGTCTAAACCCCTTCTTTTCTTTCTGATTTTTGTCTCCACAAAATATTTTGTGATATGTTTTAGGAATGGAGTCCAAGATGAACAAATACAAACAGTCATTTAAAAAACACATTTGCTGCTTCTCTTGTTTTTTTCTGATTCCTCCCACTCATCAATAAAACAAAAATATTTTACAAAAACTTCCAGGAAAGTGATTTCAAGGAAATAAGAGCTAGTTAGAAACTTCTACAAATAGTCCTTTTGTTTCTTTCAGTTTTTCTGCTTTGTGGTCAATGCTTCTCCACCATCAAACAGGTTTGGTTTCCCCATGCAGTCTGCTTTCAAAGTTAATATTCAAAGGCAGATTGTATAAGGACTTGACAGTATTTAAGGTTTGCCTACAATTTAGTTGACATTGATGTAGATAATTTCTGTCTAAACCAGGCTTAATATTGGGATGCATGATAAAGTCAACTGTTAACAGCAGCTTGATAGAGTGCTGCTCGCTGACAGTGCCTGTAGGATCTGAGGACTCTGACTGCTGTGCCCTGAAGCAAACTGGTGCTTATTGAAGATGTGAATGACCTCAGCTATCAGGCCCTACTACCAGACTCTATGGCTATCCTTGCAGAGATGGTAGGAGCTGATGTTTGCTTCCTCTCCACTCTTCCCCAGGCCAGACAGCACCCCATTTCCCTGGTAGTTTGTGTAATGCAGCAAAATATGAATGGATGCAGGTAAGTGCATCACAGATTCCCCTCTGCTGCTCTTTTACCTTGGTTGTGACCCATAGCTGAGTTTCAGACAGTCAGCTTGACCAACTGGTGGTACCTCCAGCCACTGCAGTCAGACTGAGCATAGCCCATCTAGAAGGACCCTTGGCCCAGATCAGTTTTGAACTTAAGGATAAAAGGGAGACATTTGTTAACTTGTTTTTTCCCTTTATAAACCAGAATAGCATGGAGATGAATAGGTGTAAGAAATACAAAATCCTGCATCCTGTAAGATGCTATTGTTGGAAATTACATAGCCTTCCTAATTAATTGTTTCAATTAACTTTTCTGATTAATTTTTTAATGTAATCGTAAGCAGTTCAATTTTCCACTCTATCATACTCTATGGTAGCTAACATTAAATGTTTGTCATAGGCTGCAACTGTGGGAACACAGTTTGGGAAAATGACTGAAACTTTAGGTTTTGCTTAAACAACTGTAGTCAATCTTGATATGCTTCAATGAACAAATCCTGTGAGAGAGATATATTGCTGAAACTGGACACAAGGAATGCTGAATTTATAGACCACAAGGACATTTTGCAGAACTCAAAGATAAGTAAGAAACTAACAAAAGCAATTCAGAAATTTTACAGAAAACCTTCCTATCTGGTAGAAATATAATAAACAGCGTGAAAATGTGCACTCATTAGAATGAGAAGAAGAAATCAATAACCAATAGACGATAGAATACTAATTAATGAAGAGAACTATGTAATTTATAGACAATGAACATAAATTTTTTTGTTTGCTAAAATGTATAAATAGTGAAAAGTTTTGAAAGTGTAACTGTGTGTTTGGGAGAGTGAGCCCATGCATACCCAGCACTGTAATAGTGAAATGCCTGCTTTGTAATACTAAAAATAATGTTAGAGCATTTGATTTATCCTGATGTTTTTGGCAACACTATTATTACTTTTTAAGAACTAATCAGAGTAAATATGACACTTTAAATTACATAGCTTATCTGAGGTCTGAAGCTTATTGTAATATATTTAATTTAAATTACTAAAAATATTCAAGGGGTAACATTTTTAACCTTTTTTTCTGATGTTTTCTGATGTTTTTCAAAATTTAATATCGAATAAAAGATGATATTTAGATTAAATAAGTTCTTTAGTTATCTTCTCAATAACAGTAAGGGGAAAAATAATTCAAAAAATTACAAATAGAAAGCAGGAGTAAAGGAATATTCTAAAAATTTAAATAATACTTGTGGCGGTGGATCATACCAACACTGCAGGAAAACCTCCTAAACTAAGCACCCCCTGGAAAACACAATGGTCTCTCCCCAGAACTGTGTAATCCCCTATCTTTGTAACCTAACCCTAAATTCTACCCTTCCCTGCTCCCCGTTGGTTAAGGGAGTTTCTCCCCGCCTCCTGTTATCTGGCCCCAGATCGTCCCTATAACTGGGGGCTCTCGGGGCCATCTTGCCCTCTTTCTGCCTTGGACCCCTTCAGAATAAACGTCTGGAACTTCCAGGAGAGAGGGCCTCTGAATTCTTTGTCTCTGGGGCTGCCCGAGCTGTCCGGCTCAGTGGGTGAGTGAGAATCGTGCCTAACACCGGCACGGGTGTGAGAAGAGCCGTTCTGTACAAGCACCAATGCAGTGCTGGCTGGAGTGATCTCTCAGACGCCTGAGAGACACATTCGGTAAAAGCAGAGGCTTATTCCACCCCCCGCGCACCCATGGCATAAATACTCTTTGCTTGTTTGCTAGTTTCAGTTGGGACTAGAAGTGGTTGTTTATTTTATTTTGATTCAAAACAGTGGTTTTCAAAATAATGTCCACAGATCTTTGGTAATAATTAGTTATTTCTACTTCAATAAAAATTGATAAAAATCATAAATAGGGTTAGATTTGCCTTTTAGGAGTCTGTACTCCCAGGAAATTTGAAATCATGTGACTGATTGACTAAGGACTGAAATGAACTCTCTGGAACTGGTGCTGGAGAATTATAGCATTTCTCCCACAGGGGCAGAGGTATGGGAGAGTTTTTGGAGGTGCACATAAGACCTGACGGGAGACCAATAACTGATGTTTCATGAATTTTCATGTTAGAATTATGACAGTGTTACAGAATTTGAAGACAGTACTGAAATATGTATTGACAAAACAAGAGTGGTCCTGATTTTCATCTGACTTACATTATCACTTTAATTCCCTGAAATACCATATTTCCTTCTGGTTTAAATGACTGTTGGTAAGGCAGCAATTTAGCTCACTCAATGAAATGAATACTGATTATACATTAAGATTTTTGGTTTTTGAGTGTTTATCTTATGCTGCTTTGGCATAGGACTTATAGTTCTTTGGGAGAAAAAACATATTTATAGAGTCCAACACGTTTACAGATATTGCTAATGAAGACACTTTGTTCTTATACATCTCCTAAATCTACTTTGCCACAAATGAAGAAATTATATTCTGCTTATACACCTGATATTAAAAACAGATTGTTGCTTTGTTTTTGCTGCAGCATGTTATCACTTCCTTTGTCAATTTCCACTTGCTTCAAATAATCATCTACAATTTTATACATCTTTCTTTGTAATTAATTTTCTTAAACCACTTTTAACTTTTTGCTACTTCCTTCGAACTCTATCTTTCTTAAATCTGTACTGTCCAAACTTGGATGCTGGACTCCTGCTGATATCACGTTGCTTCTTCACAAATAACTTTGCATCTATCTTTTAAGATGTCTATAACCATGATGAGGTTTTGTGCAATATTGTAGGATGTTTTACTCCAGCTTAGCTTCTGATTATGCACAATAACACATAATTCTTTCCTGCAGAAATTACACCTAATTTCTTATTTTCTCTTCTGTATTTGGGTAAATATTGTCATAATACAATATTTTCTTTTTTCTTCCTTTTTTTTTTTTTTGCAACTGTCACACCAAGATGACAGAAAAATTTTGAATTGTCTAAAAGTAGGTTTTTTTTCTAAAAATATGAACAAATGTATTATTGTTGTTCAGCTTTGTCTCAGCAATTGACTGCAGTTATATCTGACATATTTCTTGCTATAATGAAAATGTACAGATTATCTAATTATCTACAACCAATACAAATAATTCTTGAGAAAGAGAGCAGAATCAGTTGTGTTTAAAAACCTATTTTTCATTTTGATGAGAACACAAAGGAAAATAAATAAAACTCAGTCTTTCTCTCCATGACTTTCAGAAAGTGGAGCTCCTAAAAGTAATTAAAGTAGTTCTACAGATTACCTGTTCCTGGAGGTCTCCCTAGCAAGGACAATTCCTCCCAGTAATTATAGACATTTCAAACTCTCCTAAATGTCAGCTCTGGAGTTGTTCCTGACTTTCTGGGGAAGAGTTGCCAGTCATAGCTTGCCATGAAAAAAAGCTCTTAGGTCTTTTTCCCCTTCCTTTCAGCAGCTTCTGTAAAGTTCTCAAAGGAAACCCTTTTTATCCCTCCTCCTTTCATTTAATCTATTTCAGCTATTTTCAGTCCTTTCATCTTCTTCCCTACAGCTTTGGAACTAGCCAGGCTAGAACAGACTCAAGTCTGTTCCCGAAGTCCTTTCCCCAGGTGGAGGAAAAAAGGGATAAAACTACTACAGCTCTTGAGGGAGCAGAAGTGAGTCTTTATGGATGCTAGTGAACGAGAAGAAACTTGCTTTCAATTCTATTTCACTTACAGGTTTCATGTACTCAAAATTCAAGCAGTCATATTTATGAGGCCTTCCTGTTTCATCTTCCCCAACAATAGACAGGGCAGCCAAGATGGGGGGTGAGTGTGGTACATAAGGGAGGGACTGAAATGTTGAAATGTATGGAGTTTACAGTTGAAAATGGCATAGTTGAGAGCTTCTGGATAAGAATCAAGAGACAAAAAAATAATGCAGGTGTCATGGTAGTCTACTATAGACCACCTAGCCAGGAAGATGACACTGATGAATTATTCTTTGAGGAACTAGGGGACACTTCCAAGTCAACTGCTCTTGTCCTTATGGGAGAATTTAACTTGGCAGATGTTAACTGAGAACACTGCACAGCTGGCACAAACAGGTCCACAAGATTCCTAAAACACTTGGATGATAACTTCACAGTACAGATACTAAGGGAATCTACTAGGAAAGATGTCCTCCTTGATTTGCTGCCTATTAAAAAAGAAGGGCTTGTGAGTGAAGTGGGGATTGGTAGCTGTCTTGGCCACAGCAACCATGAAGTGATCAAGTCTAAAAACCACTGTCCAGAGGAAGAGTGCCAACAAATCTTCAACTCTGGACATAAGGCGAGCAGAATTCCGGTTGCTCAGGAAAATAGTGAGCATGGTCCCCTAGGAAAATGCTTTTGACAATGCTGGGGTCCATCAGTGCTGGTCATTTTTAAAACACCACGCTCTAAGGGCACAGGAACAGGCAATATAAAAATGTTGGAAGTCAAGCAGATGTGGGAAAAGGCTGGCTTTGCTAAGTAGGAATTGTCTTTTGGAGATAATACAAAAAAGGAAGGTGTATACCTAGTGGAAGCAAGGTCAGGTGGCATGGGAGGAATGCAGAAATGCTTACACACCACCACAGGGAGAAAATGCATGTGGTCAAAGCTCAACTGGAGTTGAAGCTGGCCAGAAATATGTGGCACAAAAAAAAGAATTTTTTCAAATACATTAATGGCAGAAGGCAGCATAGAAATACCAGCCCATTCCAGGATGAGGATGGTCACCTCACAAACAGGGTCATGAACAAGGCCTAGCTATTTAATGCTTTTTTTGCCTCCTTCTTCAACACCACTGATGGACTAATAGGGACCCAATGCCCTGAGCTGGAGGGCAATGGCTGTGTGAATTAGAAACACCCAGCTGACCCTGAAGTTGTGCGTGATCTAGCACTCCAGACGGATCCCTATGAATCTATGGGGCCTGATGAGACTAATCTGAGAGTTCCTCAAGAGCTAGCTGGTGTCATTGCAAAACCTGTCCCAATTATTCTGGAATGTCCTTCAGAATCTGGAGAGGTCCCAATAGACTGGAAGATGGCTAACATTGTCCCAGGCAAGACCTTGGTAACTACAGGCCTTTCAGTCTCACTTCAACGACTGGTTAAATTAGGGAGAAGATTATCCTGGGAGGTGCTGGAAAACACCTGAAAAGATAATTTGTTCATCGTTCACAGCCAGCTTGGCTTCATGAAAGGAAAATCCTGCTTGTCAAGCCTGATTTCCTTTTATAACAAGGTAACCCACCTAACCGATCAAGGAAAGCCAGTTGATGTAATTTTTTTGGGTTTCAGTAAAGCTTTCCATACTGTCTCTCACAGTATCCTCTGGGACAAAATGTCCAGCCCACAGCTGGATAAACACAGCATGTGATAGGTGAACAACTGGCTCATGGTTTGGGCACAAAGGGTTACAGTGAATGGGATGACATCAGACTGGTGTCCTGTCACTAGTGGGGTTCCACAGGGCTCCATCTTTGGCCCTGTGCTCTTCAGCATCTTCATTAATTACCTGGATGCAGGCCTTGAAGGGATAATAAGTTTGCAGATTATATGAAATTGGGAGGAAATGTTGACTCGCTTGAAGGCAGGGAGACTGCAGAGAGACCTTGACAGAAAAAAGGACTAGGCAATTACCAGCAGTATGAAGTTTAACAAAGACAAGTGCTGGATTCTGCGCCTGGGATGGGGCAACTGTGGATGTATGGATAGACTGGGCAATGAGATGCTGGAAAGCAGTGCCGTGGAAAGGGTCCTGGGGATCCTGGTTGATGGCAAGTTGAACATGAGTCA
>VZTX01009938.1:1864-38253 GCA_013400915.1 Pardalotus punctatus
AACCCATGGGGACATCCCAAGGACCATGGGGACATCCCGGGAGCCATAGGGACATCCCAGGAGCCGTAGGGACATCCCAAGGGCCATGGGGACATCCCAAGGGCCATGGGGACATCCCAGGAGCAGTGGGGACANAGGACAGGGCAGAAGGTGTGGGGACATCCCAAGAGTCGTGGGTACATCCCAGGAGCCGTGGGGACATCCCAGGAGCAGTGGGGACATCCCAGGAGCTGTGGGGACATCCCAAGGACCATGGGGACATCCCAGCCTGGCCCCCAGGCAGGCACAGCCCCCATCACCCCCTGCCCTCGTGTCCCACCGCTGTGGCTCTGTCAGGGACAATCCCAGCTCCCTGTCCCCCTGTCCCCCTGTCCCCCTGTCCCCCTGTCCCGGGTGAAAGCTCTGCCATCGCCATCCAACCGCGCCCGCCGGCCGCGCCGCACTCCACATCATTCCTTGATGCAATATATTTTCCAGGATGGGCTTTTGTTTTCTTTCTTGGCCGCTCACCCTCTTTCTGTGGTCAGTTTTGCTCATTTCTCTTGTAAGCTGTCTAGAGGCAGAGAAAAGGCTTTCAGTTTTAAGCAGTTTCCTTTTCAGATCCCCTTTATTGAATTCCAACCTCCATTTTTTTTTTTTTTTTTAAGCATAGGGACATCATTTATCTTGGACTTTAAGTTGCAGGGGCCTTCAAGGGGCTTCTTTTTTTCTTTCCCAGCTGCATTTGTTGACACACAGTCAATCTGTTTTTTGCCTTCGTTCCCCCTCTTCCCCCCAGCAGGCCATAAAGTATCGACAGCTGTGCCCTTTATTAGCATAGCCATTTTAAGCACAACAAGGGGGAAGAGACTAAATATATTACAGCCATTACCTCTGTCAAAAAGTGACAATTTTAAAACATTTTAGCTTTTCACTGGGAAAGCCGGCAGCACAAAAGAAAGTGCTATAATTTTATTGTAAATGCTTTTTAAATATGGGTCACTTGGCCATAATCAATAGAAAGGATGGAAAAGTTCAAAGCTTGAGAACAGTTCAGGCAGATAGCAGAATTTTTTTTTCAGAAGGCTTGTCTTTAAAATATGCTAATTGGGGCAGAAATACAACAGTGAGAAGCATGCAAAATAAGATCTTGTTCCTGGCGGTTTTGTTTTCTTTACAGCTCTGTTCATGCTTTTCCCATCTACTTATAAGTGTGTTTTACAACTTGGATGGGAATTATTCCTCCCCAACAGGGTGTTATGAACATTTGAGGACTGAGAAAACAGGAGGGAATCCAGACAGCCACTACTCTCTTCTCAAAAAGGAAAGAAACCCCTAATAAACAACTGTTTTTTTTTTAAAATGCCTTCGGAAGTGTGATGTGCCACAGCACCGTGATTTACCAGGCAAGATCCCTTCTTGAGCACAAAATAATCCTGAAGCCTGAGGCTTGTGGTAATTTAGGTTCAGGTTCGAATTCTTATACTTGTTGGCTTTTATATGGCAGAAACTTGTATTTTAAGCTTCCAGCAGGAAGAATTGGGATTTTTGATTAGACAAGGACTAATGCCCACAGACAGCATCTGTTACAAGCCCTAAAATATAAAAGAGGGCTAATGGATGTCCTGAACCTGATGATCTTGGCTGCTTTTGTTTTAATTTGTAATTGGTTTATCAGGCAGAAGGAAAGGGGCAATCTCAGCAGGGTTTGTTTTGAATGGCTTCACCTTCCTCTCCATTTGTAACATCTGGAGTGAACTTGGAAGAGTTTTCTGTGATCTCTCCCTCTCTATTTAGAATTTTTGCTGGAGGTTTCGCTTTGGTTTTCAGATTTCAGAACGTGTGTAAAACTTGGCTCACACCAACACAAGTTGTTACACAGGCTCCCAAAAGCAAAGCTGCCCTGAAGAACCTGTTTAAGCAGGAAGCCCATGAAATCCTGCACACGGCATTGGCAATTCCTGCCACGGGCTGTGATGCATTTTTTGCCTTGTGGTGGTTCCTGGGCTCTGCACCGAGCAATCTCCAAATCTGCAGGAGAGAGCGAGCGAGCATCCTGCTGTGGGAAGAGTGTGGTCCATGGCAAAGGGGAAACGGGAAGGAATTCTCACCACCCATCTTTTGGCAACCAATTTAGCAGTTAAATGTAACCAGCTGCTCTCCCCAGGCTCCCTCTGTAGTCGAGGGAGGGAAAGCAAAGCTCCTGCGGAGAGTCATTCAGTGCACCCAAATTAGCCGCATTCTGAATTGTCCTCTCTCTCATCCGTGACTGGAAAAGGAGTTCGAAGAGACTACCCGGGTAATTTAGCCAGCTAAGATGGGTGGTCTGAATAATTCCTTCCCCACCAGCCTCTAAAAGCCTGCCTAGGTACCCCACAGAGATTGGCACGCTGTCGGAGGGATGGATTCCCAGGCGTGGCAGCAGCTCAGTGGTCCCAGCTCACGCAGCTCGGGGAAAGCCGGGATGCTCGAGGAACTCACCTGGAGCCGGGGGCTCCTGGAGCTCCCCGGCAGCGCAGAGAGCTGGCCTGAGCCGCGGGCTGGAGGTGATGCTGTAGGGCGGGTGTGGCCGTGGCCACATTTGGGGTTTGGGGTTTTCCCCTGCCTACTAGACTCCATCTGCTGTCCTCTAGCCTGGCCAGAGCCCCCCGAGGTGGGAGCACTGCAGGTCAGTCTGGTCCCCAGAGCTGTCCCGTGGTGGAACTGCAAGTGGCTCTGGTGCTGCACAGACAGGAGCCAGGGCTGCTCCTGCCTCCTTCCCGAGAAATTCGCCTGGTCCCTTTGTGGGACCCTCTCTCCTCCTCACTCCCACGTTTGCTCTCGGGGAGGACAGCAAGGCACAGCAGAGGGGGCACCTCGCACAGGAGGGACCCCCATGCAGCAGCCGCAGCGTTCCTGACCCCCCGAACCAAGGGCAAGGACCTAAGGCAGGCACAGGGAATAAACCTGAGGCCCTTCCCTGGGGCCAAGCAACAGGGAAAAGCAGGGGATAACAGGACTCACCTGTAGTGGTGAGAGGAGGAGCCCTGGAAAGTGCTCAGCTTTACTCCAAGCACTCAATCCCTGCCTTTTCCCTGGCTCTCCCGCTCTGCCTGCCCGGCTTCCTGTCGGGATCAGGAGGCAGAGTGGCCCCCAGACCCCCCCTCTGCCGGGCAGGGCTCTGTTCCCTGGCCCAGGGCACCCCCAGGCTCCTCCACAGCTCAGGAAGGAGTTCCAGCACACCTTCACAGACAGCTGGAGGATTCATGGAAAAGCTGGAAGGGCATCAATTCCCCCCAAAACTCCTGGTCTGGATGCTGTATCACCGGAGTGACATGGATTTTGGAGAGGACAACTTCAGTGTGAGCAAAAGCTTTTGCATGGAGAACAAGAAATGCTCCCTGACACTTTCCATAAAGTAACTAAGATGTTAATGCAACAAGGATTTTCATTTGTAGGATTAAATGGCCTTTCTTTTTTCTTCTTTCTAATTTTTTTTTTTTTTTTTTTTTTGTCTAAAAGTGAGCCACCTCTTTGCACTGCTACTAAATCACTGCTTTTTCATGCTTGACCAGAAAAGAATCTGACCTGAAGAAGCAGCTGTTTAACTTGCTGCTCAAAGCCCGGCAAAGTCTGGCTCTCAACTGTTTGAACAGGGGAAGAGTCTTTTTACCGCCAGCCTTATTACAGGGCAGGATTTTATTAGCTGCTTTGTGGCAATAAGGTGAAGTACAATGTTGTGGAATGCTCCTGCAGGAGATTTGGGATCTTGTATACTTTGGGGTTTGCTTTCCTCTTTCAGACCAGGGTGCCTGGCAACCCACTAATGCTACAGCTTCATTGTAATGTTCTCTTCCTTAAAGCCACCTTTGACAACTGATTTTTCACCCAGGTAGGGGAAATTTACCATTTGAAGAACTGTGAGAACTTGCCTGGTTGTTATTTTTTTAGGCCTTTGCAGATTTTCCGGAACTTGGAAAAACTCAAGGTATAGGGTAAAAAAATCTACTTTTGCCACACACATACAGCAATGTTGTACATTCAAAACATCAAAGCCAGTGTGGTTTTTCCTCTTTGGCAACTTTTCTTTAAAGTTCTGGTAATTTTCTCACAACATTTTTAACAGATTGTAAACAACCCTTTTTCCTGAAAACCACTTTCGGGGCACATGAAGTTTCAATTAGCATTTGGGAATACCTGCCAGGAAGTTTTCATGAACATTTAAACAAATACGTCTGTATTATTTTGCAAAAGAACAAAGTATTCTGACAAATTTCAGCAATTTCCCATCATCTTTTGTTTCATAACTCTAATGGGAAACAAAGAGAAGTGAAGCTTCCAAATAATTGATGAGCTTTAATGAGAACTGTGTTGCTTTGGACTGCTGTAAAGACTAAAACACAAGTTTTTGGGTTTGGGACTGACTGTGAAAGGCTTTTTGGGAATGAAAGGTACATGTCCCCAAAATCCACTGGCTAACAGCTTTACAGTCACCACTAGAAAATCTGCTGGCATTTTACTCAGAAGGGTTCTTTTTCCTGATTACAGTATTTCCTTAATGAGTGTTTTGGAGGAAAAAGTATGCATTAATATAATTAAATATTGATAATCCATATCATACAGAACAGCTCATACCCTGTGGGATGAAATCCCAGATTCAGACACATTGATGATGACTGTCAGACCTTTCATGGCTCTCCAGGCCTGGGACTCCCGGGTATTCCAACACTGCAGATTGCCATGGTGCCACCAGCCCGGAGCATCCCACACTCCCTGAGGCAGGGGCAGCCCCTCTGTGCTCCAGACCCTTCCCCACACTGCCCACCTTGCCACTTTCAGCAAGACTCAGCTGCCCAAGCCTCCAGTTTTGGAGGTTCAACTTTGAAAATAAATTCAGGAGCAAATCCTAATTTTACCATACACAAAAAGTTCCAGGGAGCTCCTTTTTTTAACCACCAAAACTTCACTTTTCTCCAGACTCCCATCCAAGAGAAATCCTACCCCATGCACAGTGACTCTAAAAACACCAGCCAGCACAAAAGGAAGCAGAGGCACTGCTGATTTGAAGGAAATTTGTCCCAAAACATTCCCAGATCTCCAGCTGGTGCAGCTAAGGTTGGACTATTGCAAAGATAAGCCAAAAGCCTGCAGCAGCCTTTCTGCAAACCATCCAGTTTTGAGCCATCCCCTAACTGAAACAGCATCTCACGTCTGCAGAACCTCCTGCAAGCGTCTGTTTTCCAAGATAAACTGAACAGAACTATTTATGGCAAATGTTGCTGCCCTGTGGCAAAGGACAGGAGGCAGAGCACAAGAGCCTCGTGCTATAGTGCTTGTAAAGAGGTCCCTGGAGCCATTATTGTTTTATTAATCTCTTTAGCCAGCTAATTGCAGGAGAACATTCTACAGCTTGTAAAACAACAGAGATTTTGCTTTTTCATGCTCTGTACTTAATGCTCTACAGCAAGAAGCCCCCACAGAAGCTGGTGACTGAAACAACTCCTGCCCCAGCCCCAGCCAGCCCCAGCTGACACCAGGACAGCTCCTCACTGGGGAGGTTTTGCTCCTCAGGATGGGATCACAAATTCTTTGCACCCGTAGGGCAATCAGTACTTGCCTGTGAGGGGCTCAGGGCAGGCAGTGGATGCTGCTAAATCCAGAATTACTTTTTTGAGACCCAGCTTAGAGGCAGCCAAGCACATTTCTTGCTCTTGGACAAGTGCTCCTTTCTGCTTCTGGAGTCATACAGAATAGTTATGACAAAGGTAGTATTTTGTATGTACCAGGGAGGACATTGCTGTGGCTGGGCAGAGGCCTTTGGAAACACAAATTTAACTGCTGAGAGGGCAGCAGTACATTATTTTTTTCCTTTCAGTTCTTTTTAAAGACTAAGATCATCTGTAGAAGCTCCTCACATGAGCATCCACAGCACAATTTCATACCAAATCCTCCCTCGACAGGGTCTTTGAACACCAGTTTCCTCAGTTCAGAGAACCAGTGTCAAGCCATAGGAAACAAAGACAAACTGGAGAACCAGCACCAACCTCTGAAATGTTCCCAGTGAATGGCATGTGCAAGCTTCTGCACAAAATAGGGAAATTAGAAACTAGGGCATGGATTATTCTGCATGTAATTCTAATTCATGCTGGGAGAAACACACAGAAAGAAACCAAGCAGGCAAAGAGGCAACAACAGCAGTGCAGCACGCCTAAAACTTTAATCTTTGTTGTTAAAGAGTACAGAATTGAAAGTGACACTTTTTCTCCTGTCCACCTCCCCATTGCTACCTAAGTTCTAACAGGAAATATTTCTTTGTTGATTAGTTTGCCTTCCCTTCAAGTGAGGCACAGCAGTTAATCTCCAAAAATAGGCCCCAATTCAGCAAAACACTGGCACATGCACTCCCGTCCCCTCCCATTCATGGCAACACTGAAGTGCAATACTTGAAACAGCATTTTCAATAGGGATGTTTTGACTTAACCGAAGAGGGGAGGAGGGGGAATATTCCTGTAGTCTTAACCAGGGAGGGAGGGAAGACATCCAACATACATCATCTTGTTCCCAATTTAAAGGAAATTTCAGAAGCAGTCTGTCACTGACACATTGTTAAAATCTCAAGCAGCATCTTAACTGGAGGAGTTTGTAGCAGTAAGAAACCCCATGGCACTTTAAAAAAGGAGAGCTTTGAAATCACTGCTCCATGCCAGCTACAGCAGCCTCACGAGGTCAATCAGACTTCTGAGTTCAAACACCCTCTGCTCCTAATGCCATTAAGTAAACACGCTGCATTAACACAATTATATAAAGAGGAAGACTGGCAAGACAATACAAAAGATTTTCAAGAATGGGAAAACCTACAGAGTTCAGAAAACAGGATTCTGGAAAACGAAAGTGGACTTTATTTTACATTGTAGGCTTTCACTTTTTTATCCCTTTGAAATACATTTAATTTTAAATTAATAAAGATAATAAACTAATAAATCGATATGTTCTCTAAACAGACATAATAAA
Source organism: Pardalotus punctatus (assembly GCA_013400915.1). Classification (NCBI taxonomy): domain Eukaryota; kingdom Metazoa; phylum Chordata; class Aves; order Passeriformes; family Pardalotidae; genus Pardalotus; species Pardalotus punctatus. The sequence continues at coordinate 8,834 of VZTX01009938.1, forward strand.
AATTCAGACATTACAGCACAGGACCCATCATTTAAATATGCCAATAATAGAACAGTTACAGTGATGCTGGCTAATGTGAGGATAAAAGATGTGGCTCTAAGGAAAAGTGTGGATTAGAGGAGAACTGAGAGCGAAGCAGGTGATGCCTTAGTCTGAATCTGAGCTCTCTTGCTTGTTGGTCTGGTACTGGCTGACTGCTTCCTCCAAAGGAGCCATTGTCCCGTCCGGCCGCACTCCCATTGGCTTTATGAGCTCATCCCTGTGAGAGATTGAGGAAAAAGAATCCATATTAGCACGGGCACACATGTCAATTCACATGTGGATAATACAGTCACATACAGTATATGCTTCGGCACATAATGAGCCTCTAAAAGGAAGTTATTTCTGCTAAAGCCCTCTGTTTTGAAGAAAAAGGCACAAAAAACCTTCCCAAATAGGTGGGAGGGGAAGAGCAGGACAGATAAAGACTTCATTCATGTGGGCCAAACCTACTTAGCCAATTAAAGACACCATGAAAAGTCAGTGCCTAATAGGCTCAAGACAAGGTGCAGGTTCACTGTTTTGGATACACAAACTAGCTTTTCTTCTGGGAGTTCTCTGACAGCCAGTCCTTCTGAAAATTTCACCTGCCACTCTGGCTAATAGATGCCCGAGCAATTAAAACAATGCTTTGATACATATTCATCTTGTTGAAGGAAATAAATCAGTTAAGAGAACAGACCCTGCCTACATCACTGCTAGGGCTGTGTTAAGGACTTGCTGATTCATTTAAAAAAAGCTGACTGATTCTAATACTATTGCTTTTGTTTGTGGCAGTTTAATTACAGGATTTACAGCCATTTTAATCTCTTCAAAGCTCCAAAGGCCGCTCAGCAGTTAATCCAATTATATCTACTCCACAAGCTACAGCCTCGTCTAAGAGATGATTAATTATTGATTAAGCCAATCAAAAAGTATTAACAAAGATTTATTTAATCCTTACTTTTTATCACCTCATTTATATGTGGATTATGGCAAAAGCTGTAAGGGCAAAGATAACATTTTGATTTTATGCTGAAAAAAAGAAAGGGGACAATACCTCTAAATATTCAGGAGTCACCTTAAATAAAGGAGCAGAGGTTTGATGTTAATTTCCCCTTTGCTTGAAAGGCAGCCCAGTAAAATTGTCAATTTAACATACATTTTCCACCCTCCCAGGCCACAGACAGTAAAACTGCATCGCTCAGTGGGGAGGCAAAGGCACCTCACCACCCTCTGCCTGCTCTGCACTTCTACCCTGGCTGAGAAAAGGGACAGCAATTCCTCGCCCAGAGCTGGCAATCCAACCTTGATGCACCCACAGGAAAGCAGGAAAGGCACCCCTGACCCCATGACAGGCACATGTACAGTGAAGAAGCAGTTAAACCTCAAAGAGAGACCAGCAAGACAAATGCAGCTGTTTGTGCAGATGTGACCACGGGATACTACAGTGATAAACTCACAAATGCCACCCGAGAAACTGGAGCTGGAGAAGCTGCTGTGGTTTGGCTGCCCAGGTCTGGTGGGAAGCTGCAGGGCAGGGAAGGAGGCCTGCAGATCAAAGAGCACAGGCCAGGCTCTCCCTCAGTGTGTGAGAAAGAGAAGGATCTGTCTTTAAACAGATCTGCCTTTCCCTTCTGGCAACACAATCCACAGTGTGCAGATTCTGCCCAAGAGGCAGCACTCTCGGACAATCTGCTGGAGATGTGTGGAAAAGAGATCAAAACAATACCTGAAATCAGAATTGAAAGGGCTCAGAACACGAAAACCACAAAGCTGGTGTCCAAAGAGGACCAGAACCCTGCCTGCTGCAGGGTCCCCCAAAGGCAAAGCTGGAGTGCTTTGGAGTTGTGTCTAACAGCAAAGACTTCTTTTTTCCACAGAGAAAAAACCCTATACCATCTAAGGTTTTTTGGCTTTCAAACTTTAAACACCATACAAAACAAGAGTCCTCTAAAATGCCAAAATGTAGCCACAGAGAACAAAATCACCACTGCCTGCCCTTTAAGCTGAAAGGATCCTAGATTTTTGTTTTAAAAATCCCAAAGCATACTCTTAAATTGCAATATTTAATATTGCAGCCAGAAGTCATGGAATCATAATTTTCTAGTCATTTACCATTTATTATTGGCAATAAATAAATTATAACAGTTAATTAAAGATAAAGAATTTGTTCACAGAAAAGAAACACAGGAAAATTACATCCCAAGGTTCCTTAATGTGGGGCCTCCCTCTCCTCACAACAATACTTATGTCTTTAAATCTCGTCAAGAAGTCCTATCTCATCATTAGTCAATTATAAAAGCAAAGCTCTTTCTCTGAGGTTTCCCTTTTCCATCCTCACTTTCATATCCCTCTTTAGCTTCGGGCTTTAGCGATGGGAGCCAGGCTGAGCTCCCCTTGCACAGAATAACCAGGATTTTTATCAAGCACCCTTCTGTTCCTGCAGGAGCTTTGCAAGTTCCTGAGCAGGATGAAAGATGGGGTTTGCTGTTCTCTGTGGTAGGAGGCTGAATTCCACACACCCTTCCTCAGGCAAGTTCTACCCAGTAAAACTGACCTGTGTGAAGACAGAAATATGCTACGCCACGAAAGGACGGAGGAGGAGAAGCAGGGATCAGCCTGTTTTGTTTCTAACCACAATCTAGTCCTAAAATAGCATTAAGTGTGGCATCCTTTCACCAGTGCAGACTCGGCTGCAAGCTCTGAACACCACACAAGCTCATTCCTGGTTTTCAAGAGGGAAAAGTCACAGGGGGACAAAGAGATGAAAAGGTCTGGGCTGCCCACAAAGCCAGCTTCCTAAGATCAGAACAATTTTCTCTGAAATGACAGAGTTTTGGGTGGGATTGCCAGAGGCACCGTTCAGCTTAACTTCAGTCCCCCCAGGAGCCCCCAGAGCTGCTCCTCACCTGCAGGAAGGCTCTCAGCCCTGGCAGCCTCAGCTCAAAGACCTCAGCTGTGCTGGGACACCCTGGGCTACCTGAGGATGTGCCCACTGCCCAAGGTGGGAAGGGAAGGGCGAGGGACTGACAGGCAGAGCCTCAGGAAACAGTTCACTGTCCAGAAACTGGATACTTATGGTACACCCATAGGGCAGAACATTGCTGGCCTCAGCCCAGTAGATGGCAGTGGGAATTCTTCTGTATCCATGAAGACACACACAAGCACACGACGTGTGGATTTATACATGTTTGAACATCCTTATGTGACCTTCCACATACTCAAATGCACCTTGCAACACTCATTTTTCTAATGCAAACAAAGCATTCTATTCAAGTGTACTTAGAAACACACCATAATTAAAGAAAACCCCAAATGCATTCTCTTCTTCCACTTCCAGATCTCCCAAGAGTCCCTTCAAATATATCCACACCAGTTCTGCCTTCCTGCTTGCCATTTAGCTTGATAACGACTCAAAAATCATTCCCTTGTTTGCAAGGGTGACCCTCTCTTGCCTGCTGCCTGTGCTGCGGGGCAGCAGTGCCACACAGAATTAATGATGGTGTCTGTGATCAAACAGCCACCATGTAAACACCAGTCTGCCCCTTTGATAGAACAGCGTGGTGGGGACCTATTCACCTCCTCATAATTGAGTGCTACATAATAGTTCCGATCCTTTCAGGGAACGTTATTTTGTTCTATGATTAGAAAGGGGAAGAAAAAAAACAAACTCGATGTAGCATTGCCTTCTTCATTGATCCTATGATTAATTTTGGGTTTTTAATGAGTGTGGTACCTTATTTAGACAGGTTCTCTTACTCGTTTTGTTGTCTTCTGTTCAATGTACAACAAAACCCAAGCTGTGATAATTGGAGACCATTTTATCAGCAAAAGGATTCTTGCTATTAATACAAGGTTGGCTTGGAAAAAGCATCCTGACATTTTAAATTAGTCAATTAATATACAATCCTACCTACCATTTATAATAGAAAAAATGTTAGCATTTTTTCCAGACATTTTAATTAACACGGAGTATGTCCAATAATCTATTAAATAGAATATCACACGACACTGCCTTAAGGTGGCTAACTGGATGTTTTGCAGAAAAATGGAAGGCTGAGTTAAATCCTTGCAGCTCTGGGGAGTTTTTCAAAGCTCAAAGATGTGCATCATGTGCAGAGGACACTGATTTACAGCCACCAAACAGTTCTCAAAGAACCAAGAAGACACTTAGTGCAGACAAAACCCACATTTGCATCAGGGCCAAGTTCAGGCATCCAGCATCAGCCTAAGTAATATATACTTCTCCCAAGAAATGCAGTAATCAAGATTTTTCAGGTTCATTTATACTTAAAATTGCAATATATTTAATAATTTTAAAAAGTAATCTCACCCAGTCAAATTTGATCAAAATACTGATTTCTGTAAAGGCTTTTGCAGAACTCGTGTCTATGGTAAAATATTGGGGCAAGGGGAATGGGTTCCCAGTATTATCCAGCTTTCCTACAGATATTTTCAGAAATCAAAATTGGGTGATTCATTTTAATTTAGCCTTGTTGATGGTCAATTATGCCACAAACAGGCCCAAACCCCATCAACCTAACAGAATAGAAAACCTTTGGATGTATGACCTGAAATGATCAAAAGCATCAATCAGTTTTACATCACCTCAAAATGTTTAAATTTTTCAGTGAAAATACAGAGAAACCTAAAAAGCAAAAATCCACTGGCATATGGGACAAGGGAAAAGATGTCCCTTTGCACTTATGGCTTCAATAAACCTTTACAAAGGGTACAGTGTAAACATTCAGCAGCCACAAATGAAAGCTATAACTTCCCAATGAAGTAGTACCACTTTGCAAATTTGTTTTCTGAGTTCTGATACTCAGCCAGTCAAAGCCAAATCTGGAGCACCCTGGTGACAGACTGGCCTGATTGTCCTCATCAGCCAGGGAGGGAAGCAGGTCTGTCAGTCCTTCAACACTTCTGTCCATACTTTTCTCCAGTAAAAGTGTGGCAGCTCTTAAAAGCTCAGTTTCCACTACTGAACAATACCAGTGAACTAAGCAAACCTGTTTTGCTGTACATCACACAGGTTTACTCTAAGCTGCTGACCAGGTTACACGGAGTTAGATAAACTTGTTCAAGATGAGGAGAAGATGTTTGCTCCTGTTCAGCTTCCTCCCCTTTAGAAGCAAAGCACTGCATCAAACTGAACCTGTTCATGGCACATTTCCCCTCCTGTGATGACAACAGAGAGCAGCAAAAGCAGGAAACCTGCCATGAGCATTCTGCCTCAAAGCAAGATTTAAACCCCAGACTCAACTGAAAACTGCAGCCAAGCAAGCTCTGCTTTGCATCTGCAGGGTGCAAACCAAGGGTAAGAAGTGCGTTCCACACAGATGTCAAGTCTGCAAACTCCCAGCACTGAAGGGCTCAGGCTGCAGGCAGCACCAGTGCTGTACTCCAAAACCATTCCAAACCCTCTGCTATCAGTGTGTCACTAATTCCTTCTTGTACACAAGTGTCAGCTTCCTGTTTTAGTTAATGTCTGCAAGGCCCACAATTGCACTCAATTACATTCATGGAAAACATCCCACAGCCTCCCCGATCCAAGTCTTACTTTCTTTTTCCTTCCTGCCAGCATCTCCCTCCTCCCCGATTTTCAGTAAAACAAAAAGTGTGGGAAGAACAGTGAAACGATTTTATTCACGTTACCACAGCACCTAAAGGAGTCACATCAACAGCACTGTCCCACAGTAACCACCATACTAAACAAACAAACAAACAAAAACCCCACCACAAAGAGGCCCAGCCCTGGAGCAGTGTGAGTCCTACAGAAGAAACTGCAGGTGGGGGTAAGGGGCACAGAGAGCCCAAGGTGACAGAAATGCTGCTGGCCAAGGGGATAAGTGGGGACCCAGGGCAGCAGCTGCTCCGTTATTGTCAGCCTGGGGCAGGCACTGCAGCAGGTGCCTCCCACCCTCCAAACTGAAAGGGCTCTTGTGCCACAGGAACCACCGGGAGTTTTTGTGTAACTGCTGCAGTGACAGCAACCGGCTTGTCTTCAGTCTTAGCTTATCTGCAGTCTCAATCTTTCTTTCAAAAAACGTTTTAGGCCATTTAGTCATTTTATTGTGGTACCCATGATGCTAAGCATCTTAATTCTCTAGCTTACATAGCAATGATTCCATTTTACAAAGCCATTCAATTAAGATTACATGAGCATTGCATTTTCTTCTCTTTACTAAGACTACGATATACTACACTTGCATTCAATGCAAATAATGTGAAAAAATATCCAGTCACTTAACTGACAGTCTCAGATCAGTTGTTCTAAGTTCCTTCCCCGCTTTCAATCCTGCTTGTAATTCAGTTTTTGACAGCTAATGTAAAATCCAGATTCTCCTGTATCTTTTGCTAATCTTTAACAGAGAGTAAAAAATACTTGTTTTGCTGAATTTCTCTCAATAGATCTTATTATTTGACTATCTACAGACTCTCACAAAACAAGCACATTTCTAGCTGCTGAGTTTTGCCATGTTTGAAGAACGGATGCACTGATACATTTACCTCCTACAGCTCAGTTCGATGGCAAATTAGTATTACATAAATGTTTCTCAAGAATGTAACTTCGCTTATGAATTAAAAAAAAACTATAAGCAATCACTCCAATATGGCTAGAAAAAACCCCAGTAAATTCTAGGCATAGTGAGCCAAAAAAGGGAAAAAAGCTGCAGAAAACAGCACAGGTCTATTTTCTTTCGTACATACAAAGTTATAAACTAAAGATCAAGAATCTGTATCAATACTGTAACACCATTATGTCACACTAAGTACCCATTTCTTTCATGGCATTACCTTAATCACACAAAACAAATTACAAAGGCTGATTTGTAATCCAGTCCACACTTAACCTAATAAATCCACAGTAAGCCTTAATTGTAAATTCCCTTTTAATTGCACCATTGTACAATTTATTGTTTCTGACAACAACTTTTTTCACACTGTATTTGTTCTTCATATAAGCAGCAGACATAAGTAGTTACAATGAGATGCTGCTCATTAACTTGGGGAAAATAAGTACACTTGCCTTGGGCCTGGATTGTGTCCCCCACTGTAAAAGGCTGACGGTGATGAAGGGAATTTCCTCTATCTATTCAGGAGGCAGGTCCCCTCACCACCAGATCTGCCCAATTCTGCCCACTGCACTGAAGTCCTGCAACGTATCATTCTTTTCTTTGAAGTGCCAAGCATTTTTCTCTGCATTTAAAGTGGTCCTAATCCTGCACAGAAGTCGATTCTAGCACTGTTTTGAAGAACTCGACCTTAGTAAAGAGCCAGGATACAAAGTGCCTCTCAAAAGCAGCTATAATCAATACCTGGAAAGTTTATCAAACATGTTGACAAGCTTCATAGCTTCATACTCTTTTTGTTCTTCTGTCATTTCATCCATTGGATTGGGCATTGGTTCTTCTAAGTGGCCAGTGATAAGGTTAATGCTGGAGGTGAAAAAACAACACAGTTTACATTTCTGCAGCAATAGGTGCATTTTCTATCTTCTAAATAGCAGGAAAGAGAAGAACTAACAGAAACCATCAAGACTAAAACTGAACTGCACACGGAAGTTTTTGTTATAAATAGCCAAGGTTCATATTGATACCATATTTTCTCAGGAATCATGACTGCCTTCTTGTTGATTCACTGTAGTAATGTCTTGTCAGTACTCAGAAATGCACAGGCTGGTAGTTCTTGTTGGAACCCATCGAGGAACAATTAATAAAGATCAATAGCGCTTCTATGTGGTCACTGAGTCCTTCAAACAAATATACTGGGTTCCTGATGCATGACTTCTATAGAAGTTATTTTGCTCCTTCCATATTTACATACTGACCTACTTGATCCTTTAGCAGAATTTTAGTACCAGGCAATCTGAAACTAGATCAAAACTGAAACTAAACCTTCAGGCTTGCTCCTTTTTAACCAAGTTCTGGTTAAAACCTTTAGCCATATTTGACACCATTACTTTCTCCATTACAGAGATACACCCCACAAACAATAGTTAGCAGCTTGGCAACTTCATGTGAGCTCCTCAAAAATCTGAGACAAAACCCATCCTTGCTGAGTTTGTTGCTGTGGTTTTTTCCTATCATATTCTTAAAAATCTCTTTCCACACTTGAATTTTAAGTCGTTATTCAAACTACTTGTTAAATTAAGTAGTTATTCAAACTAAATGTTAAATCATTTTCATAGTGATTTTTTTCCCCCTGCAACCATATCTGACTACATGATGGTCACTATTAGAGGCTGGTTTCTCAATAATTAGACCACGAAATCAGCAGAAGACAGGAGTTAATATAAGCACATGTAATTCCAAAACCGGCCTCTCTGAAAGAGGCAAAAAACCCCAATTATGTCAAAAGAATCCAAAATGCAACAGGATATGTGGAATTGCAAACAATACTATACTTTGGCTTTGCAGATTTGTATTCTTCTGTGTCTGTATCTTCATCATCTGAGTACCAGTGATCTCCTCTTCCTCCTGCTAGCAGGCCCCTCGCTGCCAGCAATCCTGCTGCGTTCCCATAGCCCGTGTATTTCAACAAGCTATCAACTGCAAAGAGGACACAGAAAATCATTCAGCTGGAATCAGCTCCAAAACCAACCCCACCGGAATGCTGCAAGAACTGAGTTACAGCAAGAGGCAAACAGACCAATTACAGCAAGACTTTATACCAAAAGGGAGAAGAAAAAGTAGTTTTTACCTCTCTCTTTACAAAGAACAAAAAGAAATTCTGCTGCAATTTGCTTTACTCCAAGGTCAACGTGTGTCATGAGGCGCACGAGTTTGTTCCTCACTGTTGTTCCAACTTCAGGACGGTTTGACACGTCTCTTAATGGAGGCAGTACCTAGAGCACAGAGAAAGGCCAGAACAGCATAAAATGCATGGAAATATCTATCCAATACTTGCAAAAAACAAATGTAGTCAACAGAACCAAAAAAATACTCTGCCCTTCAAAAAAAAAGGCAATAAAATCAGACAACTATGCCTACATGCATTAGTAGTGCATTAGTGCATAGTGATTCTTCCTTCTTAATATATTTTTCTGATTTGTCATTTTTGGGCAGAAAAATATTCAGTCTCAAATGCAGACTTTAAAAATACAGTTATTAGGAGTTTATGAGCACAAATGGGTGTCCCAGAGGAGCTGGTCAACAGGCAGCCATAACCTCATGTTCTCTGTTTCTTGTGTTCTGCTCATGTATCTGGTAAAAGTATTAGAAATACCAGCTTAAGGAATCTTACACTGTTAAAATGCTGTGTACTCTATATAGAACAATGATATGCTTAACGAAAAAGCAGGAAAATAAGTACATTTCAAGTTCTACAAGTTTCTGCTACTTAATTTTTGAAGTGGGCTCTACATATAGAGGAAATGCATACTTCAACCAGAAAACACTTTTAAAAGCTCAAGCTAAATTTCAAATATCTTTGAGAAATCACTATCTAACCTTTCCTCAAACACACAGTTTTCTCATGACAGGCCATTAATATTGTTCACTTCAACCCTCAAGAAAGGCAGGAGGTGCATGAATGATGGCTTTTTCGGCAAAATAACTTCTGCCTCCTTGTGCAGATGCCGTAAGACTCAAAATCTATGTAAAATTTTTCACATTCATGGGATTTATGACACGATCTGCAAACAAATTGGGCCATAATATGAAATATTTAATGATCTGAAAACTCTAATAAGAATTATTGATCTTCAATATTTTACTAGGGAATAAGATGAAGTACACCCCGAATTGTCAAAAGAAATTGCAGGTCCTTTGTCTTCCAGGTGTCTAACATAAAGTGTCATGTCCTGTGCAAAATTACAGCACAATTACTACTGAAACTGGACTCACTGGGAACTGATCCTTACATGACTGCTACACTATTGACTACTTTGGATAAAACAGACCCTGTCTTTTTCAAACTAAGTATTCAGACAATTAGCAGAAACATTTCACTTTGTCCCTGCATACTCCCCCCAATGGGGATGGTACCACGACTGCCATTTCCCAGTGTGTTGTAAGAATGAATTAATGTTTTTAGAGTACTCTAATACTAATACAGTGATGAGTGCCATAGGACAGTCCATGAGGAAATCAATCATCCTGTCTTCGGATCGCAGTTTGAATAGCACACAATAAATAAAGCCTAAGGCCAGCACTTAACAATGAGGGTAATTCAAAATATCAAACATCCAGTCATGCAGTTAGCAACATCCATCCATTCTCTGCACTATATGAGGCAGTGGTCCTGTGGTAGGAGTCAGCATGCAATTATATCCTGACATCGAGATGCCGAGATGTCGTAAAAACATGCAGACAACTTCATTTTCTAGCTTCTGAACACTTGGCTCTGCAACCTTTTTTTTTATTTTTAGTTAACAGATCAGCAAAGTATCCTAAAAATGAATTGCTGTGAACAAAACCAAAAAACAACAAGAATGAGTTTCTTACATTCCTCAAACCCACATTTCTGGTATAGATGAAAGAGACAGAAAATATATCCTCTTTCTCATTTTAAACTCCATTTATGAATTTAGGCACAGCTTTGATCTGGGAGCAGCATCTAGGACAACTCAAAATTCACTGCAGTTTAGAAGAAAGACAGCAGAAACCAGAGGAGCAATTTCTTTCTCTTGCTCATCTTTTAACTTCTCTCCACTTGACCTCAGGAAAAGCAGCAGAACAAACAGAAAACACCACACTCAACCACCAAGATCCTTTAGATCTTTAACCACGGCACAGAAATCTTTTTCCCTGTAAAAAGCCTAGCCAGAGTCCACACCGTAATAAACAGTTCTCTTAAGAGACCAAGTGATGAAGTGTGCCTTAAAACTGAACTTCAAGCAGAACCCATCAAAACACTCACATTCTCTCTGGCCACCACACAGCTTTGCAAAGGTTAATCAATGGCACTGAAATGTTTTTTTATATGCTGGGTGTCAGGGAACAGACCTTACTGAGTTTTGTACCTGTCTCCCACAATCCATGGTGACTCACGTTAACACAGCCTTACAATATCCCTGATGTTATTATTTAATAATACAAAATATATCATGGAACTCAGGCCATAATGTGTATTGATTTATATGACTGAAAAATTATTTCTATAGCACTGTCCTGCACTGATGTGCAGACCTTGAAGTTTATTATTAGCTTCCTATTCAAATTTTGATTAATACTTTACTTACCTGAGCTTTGATAAATTTCCTGATATTCCTGTGAGTTCGGCAGCATTCAGTTAATAAACTGAGAACTGGAGTCAGACCTTCTCTATAGCTGCTTCCCTAAAATAAAACCAAATAGAAGTAAAACATTTTAAGAGCAAACGTTCCTTTTCAAATTCTACGAACATTTCAATAAAGTCCTATATGACAGCCAAAATATCAACTTTACATAAACAAAGAGCCAAATGTTCATCCTCAGACACACATAAGCAAGTAGCTTCTGATATTCACAGGAATTTGTTCTTTATTTTGAGGTGTTTCACAGTCTAGAAAGACATCCATATTTGTGCTAAGTACTGGCTAAAAGGTTTATATGAAGCTTGATACATGTGCAGTTTTTGCTTTAGTGAAAGAGGCCCCTTTTGTGAAAAATCCCTGCAGCCCATACCTTGTCTATTCTCTTCTCCATGAAATCCAGTAAAATTTGAATAGCTCCCATATTCATACCGTTGTATTTTATATCTGTTTCCTCTTGGGACGATGGATTAATAAGAACATCCAAGCAAGAAACAGGAACATTGCTTAAGAGGTTGATTGCATTGCTGAAACAGATTTTAAAAATTCATTATTCATTTGGAAGAATTAAAAACAGAGTACAACCCACCATAAACTGCTTGTACAACTGCAATCAAAAAGAGGCCCTATAACTCAAACAATGCTTTATTTTCACCTCTCTGGGTTTTAACGAAGGGGGCCTGCATTATTGCCTGAGCACTGGCTCTTGGAACAAACAAAGAAAAAGACAAAAAGCTCCAAAAGCAGCAGTGCAGTACCCCTTGCAGCCCCCACTGCATCCCAGCCCATGGATAAGGCACAGCTTCCAGCAGCAAGCGACAGCAGCTGATCTTGCAGGACAGCAGGGGGAACTCTCACATTGATTTGCAGTGGTCAGAGTTTTCTCCTCCTTCAAACTTATATTTTACCACACATCCACGTTAGCATCATTCATGTGACAAAATACAATACAGAAAACTTTTCCTCCTGCTGTAACAGGGAGCATGGTGGCATTTCTTAGGTCCTCTGAAATATTTTCACTTTTATTTAGCTTACAGTATATATGAAATACAGAAGGCGTTTAACACATTAAAAACAGATTCAGGCTTATTTACCAAGCACTACCCTTCAGTAACTGGCAGTCTTCACGTTCTACAAAACACAAAGAGGAGTGTTTCCAAAGAGCCATGAAGTGATTTAAATTAGACCCCAGGGTCCCTCCCTCCTCTTTAATGGAGTAAGGTGGGACTTGCTTTGCAAGGGTCTCCTGTGGGGTACACATCCCGTGGGTTTGCTCCCCACCCTGTTCTCATTGTACAGACTTGGCCTTCTACTGTTCCTCAACACTGGGAGGATTTATGCAGATGCTGCAAAAATCACAATTCTGTCATTATTTATTTGCTGATGTCCAACTAAACTTATAAACGGATGCATTTAGAAATAGTACAAAACTATTCAGGTTTACCCACCCAGACCTCAAAACTATCAATGAGGCAATGAGCACTGATCTTTCAAGGACTGGTGAAGTGTTCCAAGAATGGAGCAAACTTTTCAAACAACTTCATTTAAGGCTTTTAATAACATCTACTTAGAAGCTTCCCTCTGTTTCTAAGTCATTAATACAATTCTAACAAAGAATTGGTAAAAGAGAAAGCAAATCACGGCAATCAGACCATAACAGGATTTCTAACAAATGTGCTGGTTCTGGTTTGATCAGACTGGGTGGCTGTTCCACACTGTGCCATCTCCCTTTTGCTCTTTTAGCAATTGAAATTCAGACAACTGTTACTTTTGGGAATGCTTGTTCTCTTTGTTTTGTTTCTAATTCCTGTTCAAGATACGTCTTTTATATCACGGAAGTTATTCCTCTCCAATAATTCAGGAATAGTCAGAAACAAAACAGATTGAAATTCAACAAATATTTGGTGGCTTCAGGCCTTTCATCAAAAGTTCTCTTTTTACCAGTTTCTTATTAAACAACCAAGTTCCCAAACACCTACAAAATTAATTTTCTGGATCACTGTGTCTGAGCTATTCTTTTCAATAAATGAAGCCAGGCTTTCTGATCTTTGTCACTCCACTGACAGTTTTATTTGTGGCAGTGTATGAAATTCTCCAGCTACCATGAAGTCAGTGACTATGCACAGATATTCACAATAGTGTTTGCATTCCTACTCCAGGGGGTAGAAATACTGCGTATATTACTCTCCCTTTTTCGGCTTCCTAGAGATCATTAATCACTGGGACATGACATCCACCCACTCACGCTCCCAGCCCCCTCCTGATATGCAAATTCAGAAGCAAAGGCCTATTTAGAGACAGTGAATGCCTTGATTAAAACCTTGTTAGTGGGCAAAAATGGCACTCACTCTAATATGTGGTACTTTAAGCTGTTCATATTCAAACATTAAGTAATGACACAACAGAACCACAATGACAATACTGGGTACTAAAGTAGTTAAGATATTTTTATGGGTAACTTCTGCTTTTTTTATTAGAAGTAGTCACACTGACAATCAGTACATCATGGCTCAGGGCATGTATCAAAAATTCAGTGTTCACCTAAAATAAATCCTCAATTTACACATTCAGAGCACAGGCATTCAAAGGATGTGCTTTAACAGGCTGCCTTAACTTCTCACTGAAGCATCTTGGGTTCTGCAGATTTACAAACTTAGGGAAGTGCAAGTGATCAGCAATCCTAAGAAATCTATTTTTTTATCTCCCCGATGCTTCATAAAGTTTATTCTGCATTCAACACTGTTGGTATTTATTTTATTTTTAACATAGTTTTCATAATTGCCTTACTGATAGGCTCCAGGAAGAAAGCAGAGCTGGAAGTCGTGCTCTGCTCTCCGACTCACACCTCATCTCCAGCAATAAAGACTGCATGGTCAGAGTCCAGCATGCTGGACAGCCCAAATGATGACACAGCCTCTTTTTTAGCTGTAGACTGCTAACAACACTTTACTCATTTGTCAGTGAAGCTCCCATCAGGAATTAAAGTTCTGCTTGTCCAAATACATCCAGCAGACCGAAGTGGGGCCCTCTGAGGCAGGCCCCGATCCCTTTGGGGATTTGCAGGGCATTACTTCTGAGCACAGCTTTTCTATTCCAGAGTTGCTTGTGATGAACAGATTTGGTGGAAAAGTGCATTCAGTTATTTAGCTTTTATTGCATCCTTGTAGACGTCAAATACAGGCTCTGCAAAAAGGCTGAAATATTTGAATCACAACAGTCAAAACCTGCATGGTGCTCTTGCAGCACATAAATCAAGATCAAATACCACACACAACAATGCTACACTTGCAGTCTCGACTCTTCAGCAACTTAACCAGCTACAGCTTGCAAACTGAGGGATAAAGTTGTTTTCTCAGCATAGCAGGAAGTCTGATGCAGGGCTACACTGAGTCTGCTGGAGAAGGGGCAACAACTGAAGTGACACAAGGCAGTGACGTGAATCCTCATTTCCTTTCTGCTTCCCCCTCTCCGAATTATGGAGAGCCTTTGCTTTGACCTGGTGTGTCCATAAGGTCCACGTGGGCAGCACTGCTACAAAAAACAACCCTTGTGACTGAAAAAAGCAAGGACAGAAATCACACCAACACTACATCTTCACAGCTGCCTACTTCTTTATGTAAAGCCCTTTCCAGATCTCATCTGCAAGTGTTTGCAAAAGCTAAACCCAAAAGGACCTGCATAACTTGCATCCTTTTGCAATAGCACAAGATAATTAAATGTTACTTGTCAAAATATTTAACAGGGTGATCAGACTAGTCAGATTTCTGGACAAGGAAAAAGATCTTGAGAAGAACATCAGCTGTATAATAATTCTTGTAGCTCTCTCTTGTAATTGTTGCATTTATCCAAAATTGTTAAATCCTCCCAGCAGTAGGGAATTTATTCCTGCCAGTCCCTCCCTTAAAGGAAGCTGAGAGCACAAAACACCCACCATAAGCAGCAGCAAAGAGAAAACACTCACTGCCCTTCAGGACACAGCACTAACTTCCGTCAGCAGTATCCTAAATTATTCCAGACTCGTTTGCACCACTGAAAAGGGCTCTAATGTAGGATTTTAGTGTTCACCTACTAAGACTGTTGATCTCTAAGAGCTTTCCAAGATTTCAATCAAGGTTATTTAACACTTTCAAGATTCCCAGGTGTGAAAAGCTGTATCTTTTGAAGACCTTCAAAAGATCCTACAGTCAGATATACAGAAGAAGGAAATGGCAACATTTCATTGCTGGAGAAGCTCCTGTACTGTCAGGCCCAGTGAACAGCTGACATACTTGGTAAAAATAAGGGTGACATGGAGAAAGAACAGCCACACTAAACAAAGAACCACCAGCTCACCATGAATAATCTGAATTTTGACTGAATTACTGGGTGCCAATATGTAACAGTTGGGTGCAGGACTGAGGAAAAAAAACCAAACCAAACCAAACCACACACCCAAAACTGCAAGATGATTCACTCATCTTTAAAAAAAATATATTATTACCGAGGAAAAAATGTTTGTACTTCCTATAAAGCAGCCTAGAACTACTGGGATAAAATATCAACTTGTTACTTCCACCCAGATCCATCAGAATTGCAAAACTTACATATAGAAATCTCAAAATACAGTGTTTCCATCAGCTTCTGTGCAAAACTACAGATGTTGTATTCCACTTCAATATGAACTACCCTTAGAACTTCCATGTGTATTTTCAACCTCAGATACACACACACTCACACACAAACACAAAAAAAAAAATCAAAAAAAGGTGATCTTATTATCAGTGATAGAAAACAACAATCTTGCCAGCCACCTTCTCTCTGGAAAACTGGATATGTTTAAACAATATTTGAGGAAAACAGCTTTCATCAAAAAAAGATTAACAATATCAACTCAAAATTAATAGTTTTCACTGTTTCTCAGATTTCCACTTTAGATTTTAGGCAAAGTAGTTTCTATTTAAGAAAACCAACCAAACAAAAACCTTTTAACATGGATTGGTTCTGCAATTTTACCAACCTGTGCAACTCTTCAGTTTTTTCTTCAGTAGGGCCCGTGGTTAATAAGCAGTGTCGAAGGATGGCAGCCATGTAACGAAATTGATGAGATTCATTCTATATAAATATAAATTATGAAGATATTTTTTCATTTTGAAGATTGCAAGTGAGGGTTTCAGGTCACTAGAATAATAAAAATTAAAGATGGAAAATACCTATTAGATCATAACATCCATCCCTATCAATAAAAGGACTGTACCTTAGTGTTCACTGAATGCTTAATGCTACTTTAACCCTCATAATCTGACTTTGAACGAGGTCACTGGGGAGGTTCTTCCAGTTCAATCAGCCTTCACTAGTGAAAGCCCAGTTACAAGTGTTTGCTCAGTTCCACACCCCTATTTCTAACATCCCACTATGTTCCTTTTTGGATTTCCACCAGGCCACCTCTTCATCCATTTTCTTCATGAAATTTGTCTTATTTCGGCCTTTTGCTGCCAAGTTTCATTCCCTCCACCCAGCCTGCCTCTTTTTCTAATTCCCTTGCTTCTGCTCCCTTGACACCTTTCCTCCATTCCATTAATAACTTCTCAGCAACCTTATTTGCCCTACTTTTGCTCTCTCCAAGCCATCCCCCCTTCCCAAGTCCCACCAGACAGCAGCCACACAAAAGTACACCAGTAACTGCAATTGTTTAACTGTCTACCATTGTCCTCACCCTTTTTCAACAGCTCCTCTTGGCATCCATCACATGTTCTGGAGTGTTTGACCTGGCACAAGGCACCCAATGCATCTTTTGTAGCATCAGCATCCAAATCTGCCAGCTGTACCACCTGCAGCTCTTGTCTGGCTTTGCTACTCTGAAACCATCTCCAGTTATTAAATAGTGCAGTTTCAAATGGTTCTCTCCACATTAGGATGGATCTTGTTTAGCTTTCTACCCCCATGCCTAAACTCTCTGCTCTCCCTTTATTTTCTGTGTGTTATGCTGTTTGGAATCTCTTCAAATTCTGCATCTTCAGCCCACTTCATTAACATACCTTTCACTCTCACAGATCATTCAAATTGCCACTGGAATATTCACTAAGCAGAATGTCACCTAACATATCTGGATAACTGCTAACAGCCAATAAAAAGTTCTTTAATTTAAAGGTTCTCTGCTTTTAGGAATTTCTAGTAAAGAGTTATTATCTAAGCTTTATCCTGAAACACAAAATAAGCTTCTTGTGCCCTGGCACGTCTTAAACTCTCATTAAAAAAGAAAAGGAAAAAAAAAAAGCTGCATGCATGCTTGGGCTTCTTATGGAGGAAAACACTTCTAGGACAAAACCTCCCTCATCCCACAGACAGCAGCCACATGAAACCTCAGCAGATAATACAACTGTGCCATCTCCTGCCTGCCTTCCTGCAGTCAGCCGGGCTTTCCACCTCTCCAGATTCAGAATTTTGTAAGGGTAAACCAACTTCCAGGTGTCTAGAGCTTACCTCTCAAGAGGTGAACATGTAATACAGTTTGTTTTCCCAACTTTCCATATAGCTGTGTTACATGCTTTTTTACCTCCAAAACAATCACGTGTCTACGCAAAGAACTTTGACAAAGTTAAAGATCCTTTTAATAAGGATCTAAGTCAGGAATATAAACAGAAGAAAGAAACCTCACTTTCTTTATATTTCCTTGAAACTCAAAGTATTAACTTCTCTGATCCCTCTGTCACTTAATTTTAAATTTCAGGATTTCTTATTCAGCATATCCTTCAGACAGTAAAGCAAAGGATAAAGTTCAGTCTTTTCTCAAGTTTTACATTCCTTAAAGTCATAGTTAATGTCTTATTTGCATTAGTCCAATGCACTAAAGAGAACAGCTATTTGCAAGTTTTAAGCACTGTAGAATTTCGATCAGCTTCATATGCTGCATATTTACAATGTCCAGTGGAAAGTAAAAAACACTGTTCTAGAGACAATACGATGTGTGCTGAAAACAAAGATTCCCTATGTAATTCCCCTGCTGGAGCACAGACTCAGGTCATTCAGTTATCCTTGTAATTTCTGTTTATAAATTTAAGGATGCAACACACAGGAAGGACAGTTATCTAAGGAAAAACTCCCAATCTGATGCCATAACGAAAGCAAACCAAGAAAAACCTTATTCATAAGACATAACAATGAAAGTGTATTTGGTTCTTGTACTTGATCTTATCTTAAAAGATCATGTTTAAGTCCAAAGCTGGTGTTGGGAGGATGGGACAGAGATATTAAAAACAGTACCACTTTTTGTCAGTTATTTGTTAAAAATGTGAGTTGATGTACTTACTGTAAAACAGATAAAAACTAGGGAGTCCTCTCAGCTCTATTACCTTATTGCTACAGTCCACAACCTCCTGAGATGAAGCCATCTGGCACATGTAGATTAAGAAAATTTTCCTAACCAGCTAATATTAGTGAACTACACCTATTTTCTTTCAGAAATCAAAGACTTCTATGAAATAGTATTTTTTGCATTTTTGTATTTGAAAACATAGAGTTTTAACTTGCATTATGCAAGCCAAGCTATTCTCCCATCACACAGAAAATGTACGGACAAGATTTTTTTCCCAGGTATTAACAGAAACAACATCTGCCTCTTGCCTATCTACCTGCTGGTTCTTGCAGGCTGAAAAAAATCAATTTAAAAAAGCACTTCAGCTTAGTCTTACCTCGCTGTGGACATTCCAACTGTCAAGTGTTACATTAAATAGAGCCTTTAGTGCCTCAATGGCACAATCTGTCTCTTGCAAAGATAGAGGAGGCCTGTCACGATCTTCTGCTGCTTTATATTCTTCTGTCCATCTTACACTCAGGGAACTCTCCAAAGCCTGAGTCAAAACTTGCACCCCTTGCAGTTCCTGACGCAGCTGTGATCTGATATCTGTGTGCAGAAGTGACAGGAGGAAGAGGAGACGCAAATCAAAGCATTTAATGTCATCAACGAGCTGCCGGTCCTTACATTTCTGCAGCAGATTGCAGAGCATCGCTGCAAGATTCAGCTCCAAACTGAGCTTCTGTGCAACTGAACTATTAAAAATGATGTTACAGAGGCATTTTAAGGCTTCTACTATCACAGGAAATTCAGATACTCTCTCCAAAGGATCTTCAGCAGTGTCCAGCTTTGCTAGCTTCATAAGGATCTGCATGTTCCTCTTTGTGGTTACAGGCACTAAAACCTTCTTGTCCCTGGAGAGAATCCGGAGGGCCTCCAGGCAGGCAACTTGACATGAAGTTTTTGTGTCTTTTTCAAGGATGTTTAGAATTCCCTCACACAGTTTCTAGGCAAACACAACAAAGAAAAAAGGAACAGTTTTAGTGTCAAAATATTGCTGGCAATAAGAAACGACTTTGTTAAGCTTCCATACAATTTTTGAGTTTTTATCTGACTTGAGAAACTAGGTATTCCGTATTAGCTCTTCAAAATATAAACTGTTACAAAAAGCCTCCAGAGAGCACCAAAAGCAGTTTTCCTCATGGATAAAAACAAAGCATTAAGCTGCAATGGCAGCTGTTACCCACCACTGACAGTTACAGTATCAAGACTAAAAACTCCAGAAGAGCAACAAAGCTAGAGAGAACTGAAAGGTTTAAAAAACCAAGATCTTGACTGCATCTCCAGTGCCCTGACTAGACTAATCCAGCAAGAGTTTGAAAACAAGGAATGAGCTCCACCTCTTATCAAACAGGAAACACAAGCAATCTTTATCAGAATATTAGAGACACGACAANTTTATCAAACAGAAATTTATTTTAACAAGAAATCTTCATCAGAATATTAGAGACACGACAACACTAGAAACCCCACACCTGAGCACCTGTACAAACCTATAGATACTGACTGTGGCTGGAAAAAGATACTGAAGTACAGAGTTCTCAGACTTCTTCAACATTGACCTAATGCTGCTCACACAAATCTGCACAAGTCCCTGACTTAAGCATGATATGCTAGACCTGCACTAAATGTTTCTGAAGGTGGCGTCTTTAAAGTGTTTCTAAAAATGCCTAGGAAACAGAAAATGACCAGTCTAAATCCACACTCAAGTTACCTAGTCACAACTCAACTTCTTACCAGAGTTCACTTGCTATTGCTAAGAGAGTTTTCCATACCATTAACTCTGCTTGGCAAGTCTGTTTGGTTTTGAGGAATAACACAGAAATGAATGGACAGGTCACAGAACTTCAGAAAAATGCCATTTTATTCTCTGTTTAGGCACTTTTCAATTAGACTTAGCAGTTATTGTCTTCCTTGTTGGTATCAGCTGCTACAAGGTGGTCTGTAACAATTTATTCAAACTCTGAACACTCATTTGATTACAAAGAGACCAAGCCTCTCAAATTCTGACTGATTTTAATTCTTTTTTCTGTAAGTTTTACTCACCTGCTGCTATGGAAGTGCCAAAATGTCAAAAGTGCTGCAGGAGGGATCCCAAAGGGCACCAAGCTCCTGCTGACTTGCCATGAGAGGTGGAAGTTTAACCTTCCCTCCATATAGTAAAAGACATGCAATTTAATTCAAAAAACATAAAATCATCTCTTGGCTTCAAATCTTAGAGAAATGCAGCAGTTTTAACTCTGAATAGTTGTACTAAAGATAGACATTAAATAGAATTTTTTTTTTTTTTAGGTTTAGCAACCTTCTTACAATTTAACTGCTGACAAAGTTCTCTGGAGTTAGACCCAGTGAGCCATCAAGAGTGATTTTACAGGAATCAGATATCAGTTAGGATATCTGTGACAGCAAACCACTGCTGGCTGATCCCAAGTGCCAACAGCAGCTCAGGAAAAGTTAGAGTATCTGATTATAATTTTAGAGCTATCTTGCCTTGGAGACGACTAAAACCAAATGCCATACAGCACATTTTCACATTTTCTGTTTTGGCCTTGACACCACAAGGGAAATGATGCACAGAGAGAAGAGAAACAGGAAGAGATGTGATCACAAAAATATTATTATGCTTTCCATTTTCTTCAGGTGGTGCTTTCCAGCACCCTGCAGGCCATCAGCACGGCATTAACTAAGGGGCACAGATTTCATTTATTTGGTTGGAAATGAAAGCAAGTGAAAATTCAGACAGGAAGGTACCTCCCCCTTCCACAACATGTATGATGATTGTTGTAGTTTCTGGGGCTTTATTGCTACCCTTTAAGTCACTGCAAGGTTGTAATATTTCTTTGTTTGGGGTTCTACCCATTCAATATCAAGGGAACATTTTGACTTTCATCAATCACGCTACAGCAAGAAGTGCTTTTCATATACTTTTTCACAGACTCAAGGCAGTTTCTAGTTTTAACTTTTTTTATTGTAAAATCTAGTCATTTCTCTGAAATTTGAGACTTCTCAGCTTTTGTGCTAATAGTAAGATTAGCACAGAGCAATACACACCATTCCTTTTGTCTATGCTGTAGTGTTAAATCTTGTGCTAAAACAGGAAGGCCAGAAAAAGCCATCTGCCATCTTATTTTGACAAATAAAACTATCCACCCATTTTGATCATTTGTCCTGACAGCATAAAGAATGCTAAGATGCTAAGAAGCAACAGAGCCCAGTAGAAAAAGACCTCTCCTGAGACACAAGAGACCTGTGTTTTCTCCCTTGTTCAGCCACAGACCTGTGTGGCTTTGGGCCAAAAGGGATAATTTCTTTACTTCCATTATCTTCCACCATCTTTGTTCACAGGCTGATTAGGTTGGGGGGAGGCGAAGGAAAGGGGAGCACAACTCTTTACATTCTGTGTTTAGGTTTCTGTTAGGTTTCAAAGCTAAGCATCCAAGGGAGTGAGGAAGTAAGCCCAAGAATATTTGTAATGTTAGTTAAAAGTCAAGACAACATTTATATAACGTGGATCATCAAGTGCACTGATTATTAGGACAATTAGATAACTTCCCCCGGGAAGGCCATGCCAAATTTTTGCCTAGTCTTTGTGGACAGATGTGGGTGGGGAGGGAAGGTGTACCCTTGCATTCCTGGAGGGTTCAGCCTGTACTGAGAGCAGGAGGTTGGTGTTTGGCAGGAGCCTGCCAGCCCTGACAGGGCACAGCTCCAAGCTGAAGCTGGAACGTGTGAGAGCCTGACAGTTCTGCAGGTGAGGTGAGGAGCACGCTAAGCAACCCCTCTTGTCAGAACCAGTGGATTCAACATTCAACACCGGCTTCACTAATGCAGAAAGGTGAAATCCTGGGTGGCTGCTCTCACAGCAGCCCCCCCTGCTCACCTCACTGGAGGCCCTTTCATCCTCTGTAATCCCGTGGTGAAAGAAGGGTGTTCAAAGGAGAGATGGGTTCCACTGGCTTGTCATAAAACTTAAGAGGTTTCAGTAAAAACTGAAAAATACTGTATGGGAATGGGCAGAAGCAGAGGGAATTAGAACAAATGCTTAGTATTAATAAGAATACTTAGTACCTTTTTCAGACTGGTACTCCCTTAAGGGGTTTGATGGAGTCAGACCAATTACAACAACTAACACCAAGACACCACACAGTGTGCCCACAGGAGAACTTGAGTTGAATATTTTTACAGGACACTCACTCATAGACTTCAAAGGCTTGCCACAAATTTACCGAGAGAAGAAAAACTGTGCTTTGGTGGCTGCAGGGATCTTCAGACCTCCCTGAAGCATCACAGTGTCAACAGCACTATCTAATGAGGTTCTTCTAAGATTTAGAGCATGACAGCATTTTGCTCTGTCAACATACTTTACTCCTTCCATCCTTCCAGAGTTAAAATATGGTACTGTCCCCAGACTCAGAGAATCTCCCCACATCATGAATTTAATTGGTAGAGAAGGGCCCACAATACATTTGATAAAATTTACAATTAGCTACTTCAACACCTTGAAAACACTCAGCAATGCAAAGGGAAAAGACTGTTTTGATGATTTTCTTCCCACTGAATTTTAGATCCATCATGTTCAATCTGAATCTGAACAGTAATTCAAGAATCCTGATCTCAAATTCTAAAGATTTCTATTAGAGACCCAACACAGTAAGCTGGACCTAAGGTAGCAGAAACCAGATGTTGCAAGTACTCTGAAAGGTGAAGCAGCCAAAAAGGTATGGAGCTGAACAGAAAAGAGGTCAATCATTTCAGGTAAGAATATGGCTTGTTAGTCACATTCTTACCTTTGGCTACTGCTTCCTTTTTTCCCCTTCCTCTTGCAAACTCAGTGTCTTCATCCAACTTTAAAAGCCTTACTTGCTAACTCAGATTTACTTTGTCTGTTATATCACATCAAATGGTGCTGCAGCAGGTTCCAGCTGTGGAATGCTATGGCCAACCAGGCAATCAGTGCTGGCAGACACTTCCAGGACACGGAGTTCTGTAATTTTCTTACCATTTTAAGTCTGTAAACAGCACAAATGTGTTGCTCCTTCAGAAGCAGGACTTGGCCCTGACAAAGTATAAATAATGCAGAGCAAAGCTATTAAACAAGGATAAAGTGATCCAAAAAACCCTTTCCTTTTTGTATTAGGACATGTGAGCTTGAGCTGAAGCACCTGCTGTGCCACAGAGAGGAAGGCACTATGCCTGACACCTCTCTCCAAGGTGACTGCCTGGTCAAGTTAAAAGATATTAATTTTCTGGAGTGGATTCCACAACAGACCTAAAGAACCAACTCTTTGACTCAACCACACCACAGTGCTGTGAAGTGCTGCAGTTCTGAAGACTCAACTTCTTCCAGCAAAACACTGTCAACAACTTCTCGACTGCTTGAGACAAGTATTTTAGATTTCTAAGAGCTCATTAAGTTCCTCAGAAACAACCCCACTGCCTTAATTTCAGCCGCTCTTCCACAACACATTTACTTCTGCTTGGCAATTTCTATACTGTTTACACACAGAAACTGGGAACAGGCTTCCAGAAATTCCTATTTTTTATTAGTATATAACAAGAAGGATTGGCACTGACCTGATGTGCCTGCTATCTGAGTGGATCTTACAGTACAACATGGATTGCCATCTGATTTATATCCATAACCCCACCATATACAGGTCAATTCAGATACATAGATCATTAACCAAACAACCAGGACAAGCACAAGGACAGCTCACGTTACAATCTTGTGTTTTTATCACTCTCTATGATGTATTACAGTCCTGTGGCTGTGTCCAGACAGACAAGCTTGATGGCATTACATCTCTTCCTGCCTTCTAGAGGACACAACCTACTTTCTTCCTGGCATTCAGTATCACAAACTCTCTGCTGATTTAGTTAGGTTATAGCCTAAAGCCTGATGTTTTGATAGCCATATCACTGCAGAACAATTTACTCTGTTCAATTTACACAGCTTCTAGTCAAGCCATAGTTTTGCCCTTTCTATCTTTTGTATTTTCACCATGTTACTGGCATATATGGGCTGTCCTCTCCCTAACAGTATCCCATGTAGAAAAGCTTAAAGCACAGTTACACTTACATTACAACACAATCCCACTACTGACACAGCCTTGCTGTAATTCTAAGGTCACGGCTGAAGCTGTGAGGTGAGGCAGAGAAAAGCATGTTGATCTTTTACCTGCACTCTTGCATAGATATAAATGACTTACAACAAAGTCTGAGGCTTGCTGGAGTACGTAACTACAAGCAAATTTCCTCCTAGGCCATAAACAAAGCCAACATGCAGCAAGAGACTGGAAAGAAGCATGTACTGCATTCATCAGGTTATAATGCAAAGTTTTGGATAGCACCAGAAACCAATGACAAAATCTTAAAGTCCAACTTTCCCTTTCAATTTAAAGCATTTTTATTTTTTACCTTAACTGAAGGACTTTACAGATAGTAAAGTACTTTACAGATACCAAGGATATTGAGCATATGCTGATGGGTAGCTGTTTAAAAAAAAACCCAAAAAACAAAAACGCAAAAATCCCAAACCCAACCATTCACAGAAAATAAAAAATCCTTACACTGTATACCTTATATCCACCCCTCCAAACCCATCATCTTCATTTGGCTTTTGCCAATTTGGCTTCTGCTCTTTTCTCCTTTCCTATATTCTGTAGTTGGCAATCAGTTTTTCAGACCAGACATTTGCTCATTCGCAGTATAAAAAGGGATGGTAGGGATGGTGAGGAAAGAGGCAAGAACACCAAACTGAGATCCCAGCTGAGTTTTCTACAGATCAGAAAGGACACACACAGTCCATCACCACATCACAGTGTCAGCTCTGAGTAAAGCCACAGATAAAGCAAAGCTAACAGGTCTTTGAGTCCTCTGTAATATGGAATTGCAACTGAAGATTACAGTACACACAACTGATGGGTTTGCAAATGCAAAGGACTGAGAGACTCATCATCCCACCCATTTCTACCAGAAAAAAAGTTAATACCTTAAAATATTTAGATTTTGCATAAAATCATGGAATGAAACAATGCGTGCCCAAATTCAGACAAGTTATCCTTGCAGGAACCTTGCAATTCTGATTTCAAGCTTTGAGCTTATTCCAGAAATTTCAGAAACATACAGCCTCACTTACTAATGAACATTTTCTGAATAAATATGCAAATCAGCCCCAAAACTAATTACACAACAGAAAGGAAGGGGCTTGTTATTACATATTACACCCTAAAAATAACAACAGGGAAAAAAAAATTTCCACATCCAAGCTGTAAATGCCAGGCTGTGGATGGATCCCAAGGGATGAGTTAAGCCCTGACACACCTGTACAGCTCAACACACATTTCCCCTCTTTGACAGCTGACATGCATGTACCACATCTCACTGATTACAGCCACCTTTGGAATAACAGGCTTCTGCAACCCTGCCTTCCTTACAGCTTAACAGCTTTCTTTGGTACTTATCCCTTCATCTTAATCTCTAGTATCCTGTAAGCATCTCACATAGGCAAGAAACACATCTGTCATATTGCTACCTGCTGAGAAGAGAGAAAATTGAAAAATCTATTGCCAAATTTTATCTCAGTAGATATAGAAGAGTGTCTTTACCCTAATTCCTCCACCTCATCTCAAATCTGTGCTCAGCAAAATTATTTATGGGCTTTTCTGTAGCTACTTTCATTCAAGACTGGGGGCTTTGCTAGGGGAATTTGCTTTTTTCTTTCTTTCAGAAAGGGAATGTGTAGTTGTCATGTCTCTTGCACTGAAGGAGCAAAAATTAAAATACAACTTTATACCCATTTCTTGCACCATTTCACAATGGCAGCTAAGTTAAGAGACTGCTTTTACTCTTTTATACCCCTACATTGAGGTGTGCAGCTCAATAGCCTATTTTACTCACCTTTCTTTTGTCTTCATCTGCAGGATCAAATCTGAAAGTGGCCCGATTCTGTAAGTAAAGACAAGAGTTTGTGTTTGTTACATGCACAGAGGCTGCTGAGGATATAATACCTGCAAAACCACCAAAAAATTCAGGAGCCTGGTTAAACCCAGCCTCAGATAATGAGGCTGTACCACGTCAACTCCAGTCCTTTTCCCATCCTCCCCAACAGCAAGAGCTTCCATCAGGGACTCCAGTGAAGAGTTTCACAATTACTGCTGGTGCAGAGCAAGCTTTTATCAGCTTCTGATGTGAGTCAACCTCCTCACACATGGCACCTGACAGGGTGACAACTGTGAGCCACAGCCTTGTGTTTTACTCATTACTCCGCTTCTTCCCCAAGCCCATCTTGCTTACAAGCTTTTGCCTGCTCTGAATGTCCCAAACCAGAACCACCCACAGCACCATCTTGCCCAGAAAACAAGTAGTACAAATCAAATAAGCCTCGCTACAAAAACTGTGAGTTTCCATGTTCTGGCAATTTCCAAAACACCTTAGCAAGGTAAGTGTTCCTCTGGTACTGTTAAACACAAGATCGACATGGTCTAACAACAAGTACTTATTTTGTATTAAGCACTTCAAACGGCAATTGAGTCTAATTCTATGTTATATCCTGAAGAATGCTATTAGTGAAATATTCCTCATATGGCAAAAGTTATTATGACAGTCAAAGAAAACAGCACTAATACCAGACAGCTCTCTTAACATTTTAAAACTTCCGACCTAAGTGATCAAGCAAGATGAATGGCTTCAAAAAAACAAACCCAAAAAAACCCAACAAAAAATGAAAGCAAAAAAACCCCAAAAAACAAAAAGCAAAAAACCAAAAATCAAAACAAAAAAAAACCAAAAAAACAAATAACCACAACCCAAAAAACCCAACAAAAACCAACAAAAAGAGCGGCGGGCGCGAGCATTAAATGATAGCAATTAACCAAGCGAATGCAACCTTTATGTTTGCATGTGAACATCTTTTCAAATTTACAAAAGCAATGTAGTGAGGGCAAGAAGCCTAAGCACTAGGAATAATCATTGCAAATGGAACAGCACAGAGAAGCACCAAAACACCTACTAATTTCTCTCATTATAATTATTCCATAGCCACCTGCACACCTGCACATTGAACTACACATCAGCCATTCTTTCTTTTCAATTAAAGCATATTTAATTTGTTATTTGGAAGAAAACCAAGGAAACCTAAAGGCCTGGAACCTGGAGTACTCTGCTCAGTCTTTGCTGGCCCACAGACAAAGTGTGAGTAACAAAGTGTACAGAAAAGAGATGCAGGAAATATTACTAAAAAGTTCTAACAAGAAACACAGTAAGGGCAATGTCATATTGAGACAGTATTAAAAGTTTCCCATCCCACTCTAAAAGAAATATTTAGCTACACATTTAACTCCAAGACTTTGTTCAAATACTTGAAATGTCAGAATAGAAGCTGCATGAGCTCTCACTGTGTCCTTGAGAATTCAACACAAGCCTAAATAATTCATCTGGGAAAGCTGCTGAGAAGACATAAAATCCAGTACAGCAAAATTAAGAAATTATGCTTGTGCATGCTTTTTGACTGAACACATTTAACACAGGGTCATTTAGAAGAGTAAGGATGGAGATAAAAGGTTTCCTCAATCAGAATCCTTTCTCTGTATCTCAGAGGTCAGTAAGTTAAAACAGATGTGTCTCATGAACTCCTGATCTACCAATCCTTCAGAGCAAGTGCTCTGCAGCTGCATCAATCTCTACCTTTGAATTTCACGTGCACAAAGGCAGCCTATGTCAAGACTGTTGCTCAAGGCTCTTCTACAAGCTCAAGTTTAAGCGAAGACATCAGTTACTGCCATTATTAGATGTAAAACATATTGCACTTAAGACAGCATATTTCAAGACTCCTCTTGGACACTGAAGAATACCCACACAACAATCCACATTCATTTCACTTCTCCCCTAATCACAAAGCCATTAAACTTTAACTAAAAATCTGAATATTCATTCCTGTCACAGATTCCTAAATTTCAGTCAATAGTTAGTTCAACACGACTGCATTTAAATTACATCCAAAGCCAACTCTGAGTCAGCACCAGCTTTAGCGGTTTGTGTACCAGTCACACAAGCATCTGTACAAAGGACAGACACCTGACACGTAATCTTTCAGAATGGACTATACTGCTCTACTAAAACCTAGGTGTCAAAATACTCCTTTCAGAAGAGGGAAGAAAACAATATAAAATCTGCCCAACATCTATCTTCACTCTGATTTTCACTTCCCTTACATTAGCTTGAAACCCCTTCACTTCTGGACTGAGCATACACATACCAGACTGCAACAGCAGCAGACACTCCCTACTCTTTCATACCTGCCAGCATTAAACCTCAACCTGCCCGAAAAGCTGTCTCCTTGGCCAGGAACACGGAAAAATTCAGTGAGGTTTGTCAGCCCGTTTCACACAGCCCCTGCCCCTCGCACGGCCACTGGAAAGGCCTCTATTCCCGGTGACAAAGGGCCGTCCACAAAGGGCAGCACCTCAGGCAGGTGGGCAGCTACCCGAGAGACTTCAGTGTTATTCTGTCCGGCTCTGCCCAATGGTGTATGTGGGTTAAAAGGCTTGTGAGGCAAAGGTACGCTATCAAACAGCTCCTTTGACAGCCCGACCGCCGATAACCCACACTACCCACTGGGCGCGCAGAACGCAGACAGAAGGTGCCGGGGGCCGAGCCTGGCAATGGGCTTTGTGCTCTCTTGCAAGTCTGCCTTACCCGAGGCACTGCCCTGGCTCACGGCCTCGGCAGCGCCGCGGTGCCCGGCACGGCCTGAGGCGGGGAGCGCACGGGCAGGGCCGGGAGCCTGCCCCGGGCAGGGCTGTGCCGGGCAGGGCTGTGCCGGGCAGGGCT
>VZTX01009938.1:38484-105728 GCA_013400915.1 Pardalotus punctatus
GCCGGCCGCGCGCACCGCCGAGCCCTCCTATTGGCTGCCGTCCCGCCGGCCGGCCCGGGCGGAGACACGACTACATGTCCCAGCATGCCGAGCGGCGGGCGCCGCGGCACACGCGGGGCTCTATTGCCGCGGGGCACCATGGGGGCTGCAGTCCGTGCCCGCAGCGCCCCGCGCTCCCGCCGGGAGAGCGGCGGGGCGGGGTGGGGGGAGCGGGGGTCGCTCTGGGGATGCTCAGCGGCCCCGGGCACTGCCCGGCACATCCCTCCCTCCTCCTCAGGCTTATCCGATCGTGCGCTCTCTGCCCTGTGCGCACCGTGTCTGTCACAAGGCGAAAGGCTGCCAAAATCAGGGCTGGCCGCTTTTTCTTAAGCTTTTAGGTCATTGGGCTCCCAGGCCGGGCGAAGTCTGGGTCTGTTCCCTGAAGTGGGGCTTCGCCACGGCTCTGGCAGCAAAAATAGCCCCATTTTTTCTCCAGTCTAACCCAGCAGAGCAATGGTGGTACAGGAAAATTCTCCCTGTTTTGCTAGGAAGTGGCAGGAGGGGAAGGTGAGCTGCATCGGCAGGCCGGGCAAAGGTGAACCGTGTCTCTATAAGGTTTTGCAAGACCGTGGGTTTAAACTGAGAAGACACACAGGATTTCCATACGCAAGGCGCCCTAGAATCGAAATTAACTGTCCAGATAGCAAAGATCGTATCTTGAAATTAACCAAAAAACATGCTCAGGCTGAGCTGTGGCCGATCTCTCCTTGAAATACTCCTTCAGTTCAGGAGGTGCTCCGTGAGAAAGAGAAACCTTTGATCCCACAAATGACGGGAAAATGCTGGGGAGGTTGCACCTGCAGATGGGCAGAGCTGATGGTGCATGTCTGTGGTGTTCCAGATGAAGACCCAAAGCAGAACCTGAATTTCCTCCTTAGGGGTTACTCGCCACAAGAACTGAGATATAAAACCAGAACAGCACTGTCACTGGCCTGCAAGCAGTGACAAAATCCAGTGTGCAGTCGTTTCTTCTGAGTCAGATCCATGTGGAAACTAATGCAGCTTTGGAGAGAAACCCAATGAAAAGAGTATTTTGCTTGTGAGATTTACAGCTCTATAATAAACTATAAACCTGCCTAGATTTACTTCACATCACAGCAGAATGCTCATTTTATGTGCACATAGCCAATTTTTTTTATTTTTTTTTAATTACAAAACCTAAAACTAAAGATTAGGAAACTAACTGCCCTTTAAAGGCACATTGTTATTCATCATCAGCACGTTTTAGTTTCCACTTTATGTAGCATATGAAGGATTAGGATTTCAATGAAAGAGAGGGACAGAATAAATTGCATCCTCTACCAAAGAACTGCCAGACCTTTTCAGATGGGTGCATACCATGAGCCCTTCCCATGTTAGTCAGCTTTATCTAAACCATCCAAAGCAATGTCTGCCCCTGAATTTCATGGGTTTCAGGGTCAGTCACAACAGAATTGTGGGGCTGGGGAGGTCAGAGGCCATTTTTGTCAAAGGGTAGTGACCTTAGCAGCAAGAGGTAGCCTGACAAAAACAGGATTCATGCTACTGAATGGAGTTCTCACTGCTCTTCCCCCGCTGAGTCTTTTTTCTACCTGGTAATGAAAAATCTTGAAGAATTGTAATGTATTTTTATGTGCATACATACAAATATATCTATGTGTGTGTAGATTCTATTTAAAAATATTAACTGTGCTATGTCAGTTATGCTGTTTATTCATTATATTAGTTTCTCTTCTACTGTATATATTATATATCTATCACGTTATGTTTTAGCCCTTGAAAAAGATTACATTTTAATAAAAATGTGTATTTGTTGTTAGAGAATGTGAAGAAATTAAAAAAAAAAGAGGGAAAAAAAAGAAAAAAGAGAGGAAAGAGAAAGAAAAAAAATAGAAAAAAAAAGCAGAGCAGAGACTGCAATTGAGATTGAATATTTCGGAACATGGTATAAAAGTTTCTTCAGAAACCTTTGTGTAGTCACGTTTACTTTATATACACATAAATGCATGGCTAGGCAACAAACCCCAACTTTTAGTTTCTGTGGTCAAGGGAAAGGGTTCATTAACAGGCTGCAGAGTCTGACTCAGGAGTTCTGGCCGTTTGTACTCGGATGATTTGAGATATTCTTGCCCCTAGGCAGACATTCTCCCCAGAGGTTTCCGTGCTCTCCCCAGCTGCTGCACACCCTGAAAGCTGCCGTGGTTTGTGCTGCTGTGGTGGCTTCTGAGCTGCAGTGGCCCAGGACGGGTTCTGCTTTCCCTTGCTGCACTCCTCACACAGGTGGTGATGCAGAGTGCTTTCACCAATCTGTATCTTGCTCCCCATGAATGTTCGGTTTGAATTTCAAAGCCCTCATCAAGGAGCAGTTCAAAGGTAGTTGGAAGTGCACGTTCAGACTCCTGAGGCATCAAGATAAGTTCCTAAATTAATAATAATTTAAAAATATTACTGTGGAGTTTTTTCTTGCAAAAGACTTTCCAAGCCCTGCCTGACTGATGATGTTCTTGGCTCTTTTTTATGAGCAGTAGTGGTGCTGCTGTTGGGCAGAATTCCCTCTCTCATAACATTGCTCGCAGCATTGCAGTTCTCCACTCAGAAAAGTTTTATTATTTCTGGGTCTCCACTGTGTCCAATATCCCTCCTCCTTCCTGAACAGTCTGCCTGAGCTCTTGATATCAGGGTAATGGAGTTGTCCCCAAAGGTGTTGAAGGATATGGAACATTTGTATCCTAAAGTAGTCTCATTTTCTCCTCTCTTTCAGTCAATGGGGATTAGGCTTCTTTTGGTTTAACAATTTACTGTGAAAAACAGACAGAGTGCTTCTGGCTTCCCTCGAGTGGTGCTTGGGCTCACCTCCATCCTGATCCTTCCAGAGACCCAGCTTTGAGTTACTGCTCAGTTCTACCCACAGACATCTCACCAATGCATCTGGTCCTTGGGTGGACCGTGGCAGGTCGTGGTCAACAGTCCATCAGGTGGGTGGGTGTGCATCACTCATCGGCCACAAATTGTCCCTGTTGTCGAGTCCTTCACTGGATAAAAAACATACATGGTGACATCTAAGATTTTTTGAAGGTTTGCAGCTTGTAGAAGTTTTTGTATTTAAGTAAATTTAAACGGCGTCTATTTAATTTCAAGAATTTTATTTGGGTGTGGAAATCCCTCATATATCTCGCACAACTGTACAAATAACACTTATGTCCATTTTAGGCATAAACATGGTTATTGTCACACTGGGTGCTATCAAAGATTTTATTTACAAAACAATTACTAAAATGCCTGTTGTCATATTTCCATTTATTTATTTCTTACCCATAGGGTAATAGGTCCACCATAATTGCTTGGTGCGTTTTATAATACAGAAGAAAAAGCTATGTTAATAAAAACTAACAAAAACTCACAAATAGCTACAAATCTGACAGAAAATGTCTAAGAAAAATTCTCCCCAAAATACAATACATTTTTCCACACATACACAGTACAGAATAACTTCAAAGGCACAGCTTTGAATTTTGCTTTTGTAGACGTATAGAGAATTCTCACCACATGAAGGAATTGAGAACAGTTTCATACCTGTCAATAGATAATTAAGCGAATAATCATGTTTGCATTGTCATTTTCTTTACATAATTGCTTCATATCATCATATTTAACATATGTGGCTCTGAATCCAAAATCTTCCCAGTCCCCAAGTCCCTTCTTACCTTGTCATTACTGACCAGAGACGTTAGATTTTTCCAGATTGTGCAAACTCAACACAAATACATATATAATAAGAACAATAGTCAACTTAAGGCAGTGTATAATTCAATGCTACATGTCTTTTCTTCTCTTTTGTAAAGATCAAACTTACCGGATCAACAGAAAGGTGCATCAATATACAAAGTTAGGTGTAAACTGAAACCTACAGCAACACGTGTCTTTTTAAGGAACCAGACAGAGGAATTGATATGAATAAGTGATGACTTGGCAGAATGGTTTCTAAGGAAAGCGTTAAGAGCTTTAAAGAAGAACAGATGACGGAGTTCTGCTGAGGGTGAATTTCCTGTCTTTAATTCAAATTATAAATAGGTCCTGTTTCAGTACTTTTTTTTGTAAGACTCATTAATGTTTGTCAATAAGAGAAGGGGTAAAAATGGCTCACTCAAACTGAGAGCACACAGGGTTGGCCCAGAATTAAAAAAGGCACAGATCGGCCCAAAAAGTGGTCTAGAACAGCACAAAAGTGTTTTTCGGCTACAGGAACATTCAGTCACACTGGTCTGCAATCTGCCCACGTCACGAACTACATTTATCTGCCCAGGATCTTCTCCATTTTCACCTCCCTTGAAGAACATCCATGGAAAGTCCCACACAGCATGAAGTTTTTGTAATTCTTTTAAGTATGTGGGCTTAGCTGGTGCCAGTTATCTTCACTTAGCCCAGCCTGTGGTGGCTTCCCCGTTGATGTAGGCAAAGCCAGGAAAGTGTTGCATGTGCTCGTACTCAGAATTTCTTCGTGTCGTCAGGGGCGTGTACATGTCACTGGAATTCCCGTATCTCGTGGAGTGCATGGATGAGCTCGTGTAGCAGGAGTTGGCAGCCGGGACCTCTGGCCAGCGAGGGGTCACTGGTGTGGGATGCAGCCTGGGAGTACTGCTCATCAAACAGGGCTCCATTCTGGATGTTGGGCCATTGAAAGGGTACTACAAGTAAAAAAAGATTAAAAAAATCAAAGAATCATCTGCCACACACTGCATTTTAAAATAACACAAAGCCAAAAGCGTATGAATTAGTAGCTACCCAACAACAAGGTATCACACTGAAGCTGGAATGTCAGATAACCAGTGTCTGCTGTAAACCAGTTTCAGGAAAAGTCTTGCAAAAGAGTCACTGCTTTTAAATATTGAATTAATTTATCAAAATTCTGGGTAATGGTACATGTATCTGGGAGCAGAATAACAGATTGATCTAATTTTTTCTCTCACTTTTACTCAAAAACTTCCTATTTACAAAAATCAGAAGGTAGAATATCCCAACTCTTCCTTGCTCAACTGAGTTTTGAGGGCGG
Source organism: Pardalotus punctatus (assembly GCA_013400915.1). Classification (NCBI taxonomy): domain Eukaryota; kingdom Metazoa; phylum Chordata; class Aves; order Passeriformes; family Pardalotidae; genus Pardalotus; species Pardalotus punctatus. The sequence continues at coordinate 43,553 of VZTX01009938.1, forward strand.
GGAGCAAAAGAATCTTTATTTCTGGGAAGCTGCCTTCCCTTTTAAGTGTTCACAAGACATCCTGACTGTTTCTGAAGAAAAACAGTATGGTCTGGCCTCCGAGCCAGCAGCAAATTGGAGAACTTATGAAAAGAGGCAGGCAGGAGAAGAATCTCTCTATTCCCCAGCTGTGACACTTGGAAACTAGAAATCAAAGACGTTTGACAAATGGCTTCCACTAGGGAGGAGATGTGCTGAGGACAGGATAGACAGGAAAACAGAACAGCTTTTGCCCTCCATAGCCACAGGCTGCCCAGCAACAGAAAGCAAATTGTCCTTATGAGTGCTTGCTTAGCGTGTCTTTATCTTACTGCCTGTCCTGCAGGAGCCCATCATTCATGTGCTGTGTCTGAGGGAGGTTTGTCCCCCTGTTACCCATCTGCATCACAGAGATGGGTAGGATCCCTGTTCCTCTGGACCAGCCATGAATCTTCAGAGCTTCTGCATCTTTATACCTTTTCTGCAAAAAGGATCACCATTTAAAATTTCGATACCTTGCTCAACACTGTGGTATTTCTTGAACTAGAAAGCTGTCACCAAAGTGGGACCATCACCTCTTCTGATGCTTGTAAGCTGCACACCAAAGCTTTCTATGGCTGTAAAACCCCTTCCCCGTATTTTGGAGGCTTATGGAGAGAAAATCTGGAGAAGTTGTTCCTCGGAGGGAGGTGGCAGTGATTCCCAGAGGGTCTCATTACATTATTCCACTGCCGGATGGGCCCGGGGTTAATCAGTTGCATAAGCAACTGTTACATAAGCTCAAGGCAATGACAGCAGTGTCTCCATGAGGAGTCTGTGCTGTCTCCCTTCAGATCACAGCCAGGAAGGCAGCCCAGCCTTGGCAGATGTATTTGAGCAGTTCACAAGCCTCAGGCAGCTCAAAGCCACACGCTGGCCACTCCTAATTAGAGAGGAGAAAAAGAAGACTCTTTTTGACCAACATAATGTAGTTAGTGCTTTAGCATATTCCTGCGTGTCCTGGGGAGACAGGCAAGGAAGCAGATGAGAGGGAAGACATCAAAGGTGTTATCTGGCCTGCACTTCCCGTCAGATCCAGAGGCTGGATCTACCTGTGCCATCACAGCTGCTGAAGCAAGGTGTTAAATGGCAGAATCACCCTGGAACGCTGACACTTCAACACTGGCACTGCTAATCCAGCTGTCAGAACAAACTGTGCTGGCAACACGGACAACAGGTCTGTACAGCACCATCTCAATTTCCCTCTTCACCCCAGAGAAAGGCTTTTCAGTAGGAATGTTCACCTTACATACTGAGCATAAAAAGCCTTAGATTCCTTTAAAGGAGAATCAAGTTTTCAGATCTGTTGGCTTTCCAAAAGCTTTCACTAAAGATGAGAACTTCCAGTGACCAGCCACAATGAAACTCAAGCTTTGAAGCAATATGTGGTCCAAGCTAAAAACTTTCTTCTTTGTCTCCAGCAGCATTTTACTTGATACCAATTACTGTGGTCTTTGCCTTTATTACCCATTGATCTGTATTTGAAGTCCCTGTAGATTCTTGTATTAAAGAGTACACTTCCAACAGGGTTAACCTACACTTCTGCCATAACACACCAATGATTATCTCTCGTTCTCCTTCCCAGTGAGATAATTGATCTGTTCCGTTGTTAACCATAACGGAAGCCTTTGCCATCCTGACTCAGTGAAATTTTCCTTTGAGGTTTTGAAATGAAGGTTGTGACTTGTAACAGGGGAATAGCTTGCTTTCACATCCCTTTCAAATGCCAAGAGAAAATCCTTCAGCCGGGATAATTTGCCATTTGAAAATCTGCAGACTGCAGAACTGTTCACCTATGAGCAAGAAGAAGAGAATGAACTCTGGGAATGTTGTGGTGGGTCTCCTTGTACATAGCAGTATGTGGGCAAGCCAAATTACGTCTTTTTGCTCGTTTGGAACCCCAAAATCTGTGCCACTGAGCAAATGAAATCTTGGCTCCTGGAATAAACTTCAGGATGCATGGAAAAAGAAAGATACTCCTCCTCCAATGTGCAGCCAAGAGGCCATGCCTAGGCTTGGTAAGAGGGCAGGGAATGGCTGGGCTGTGCACGAGGGCACAGGATACAGTGTGCTGCTTCTCCTTTTCATCAAGCACACCCAATGCAGCTGTGTTCATGAATGTGTCATGAATATAAAAAGAATAATTGCTTGAAAATAACATGGACTCGAAATATCCAGTATTTTACAATAAATTCTGTTATGACTGAATGCAAGATGGAAAGTTTTGTAATGGTAGGTCAGCTAATCGCAAATGACTCAGTGACTTCTTTTTCCCTACAGTGAAGAGACCATTGAAAGACAATATTTTTAAAGTACTCATTGGCCCCTGCCTGACTATTAACTCACCCAATGAAGCATCTATTCAGCCTTGTTGGAGTGTCCAAAGCAGAGCCATCTGGGCGGATGCCTGCCCATGCTGCCTGAATCACCTTTCACACTCTACATCCGGTTTAATGAAGAGTGCTTAAGCTGAACTCAAAACACTGGGGCCTAGTGATCTTTGCCGGATATAAAAGCGACATTTGTTGGAGGACTCTTGACAGGAAATTACCATTTTCTGGGTTGACTCACACTTGCTACTACTGCTGCCATTAGACCTAGACAAGAAGCCCTTTAAGCCTGTGAGACTTTGAGCAGATTATTGTTAAGGCCTTGCCCAAAAAAGTAAAATTAATTCAATTTCTTTTAGTATTATTTTAGAAAATACGATCTTAAATATGTCTTCCCCTGAAGTGAAAGCTGGGTATCTGCAGTGAAAGGACGGAGAATAATCTCTTTATCCTTAACTCACCAACCAGTTACACATGGAAGTGAAAGGTTTCAATGTCCAAACAGCAAAATATTTTCCTTATTAATGTGGCTCTGACTTTACATTGTATTAGCTCCCACTTTTGCTGAATGCTGTAAATTAATGTTGCATGTTAGCCACTACTTTAGGACTTGCAAATAACAGACCAGAAACTACTGAACTGTGAAGAGCTGGCTATAAATTAACTTTATAAGCAGATGCTTAAATCTTAGAAAATTACATAATAAAACTATTGATTAATTGCATCCTTATAACCCTTTATTCGACCCTTTTCTCCACAAATTGAACCTTACTGAATCTGTTAATTAAGCTGGGTGAAACTTTGAAGTCCATCTAAGTGATTTTGATAGTTTTGGGAGTGGCATTTGGAGCCTTAGGAAAATGCTATTTGTAATTATCTAAAAAGAAGTTAAGACATCTGTTTCCTGTTGCATTCAAGACATAATTACTTCAATTACATGCTAACAATCTCGAGGCCGTTATGAAGCCATACAGTTGGGAACAATGACTCTTGCTGCATGGGTGGGATTTGGGCAGTATTTTTGTCTTTCTGTCATTACCAACTGTTTGATGACAGAGTGGTTATTGGGAAGGGTGTATTATTCTCACTGCATTGCTATAGTCGTCAGTTTATAATGTGTATGTGCTGAAGGATGAAGAACTTTTCCTCTTCTTTTTTTTTCTGAAGTAGATGGGGTAGAACAACATGAATGGACACTAAAGCACAGGCTCTGTCTGAGAGGGGATTTCCTTGGCTCTCCCACTGTCACAAAAACAGTTACTACAGTCTTCCAGTTCTGCTCCTGTGTAAATCCTGCTGCAGAGGCATATAAAGGGAAGACACAAGTTAGAATTGTGGCATGAAACACTTTACAGAAAAACTGAGTAGTGCCGCATGCTGCACCCCTGGGAGTTATGTGACACCACTGCAGTCCCCAGAGCAGAGGACCAGTGCTTGAAGTGCTCTCTTAGGAGAGCCAGAGGACAAACAGTGCTTGAAGCTCCTTTAACTAAGGCCCAAATACTGTACTCTGGGCCTCTGAAAGATGCAGACCTAATCTACTGCATGACAGCACACTGTACTACTGCAGCGTGTTCCAGAGAGATTTGTTCTGACCAGCCCATGGAAGTAAACTATGATCTTCATAAATGCTGCTTAAAGGCAGCAAAAATAAATAAATAAATAAATAAATAAATAAATAAATAAATAAATTCATTCTTGTCTTTCAGGTAGGAGCTACAAAGTACAAAAAAAGAAACTGCTATGCTACTTCTATGGTTCTCTGTTGGGTACCTACACATGAGATCGACCATTTGGAGATGGTTGTTCCATTTTGGAAGCGGCAAAGGAGGAAGGGTAAAATGAGGCTGTGTTTAGTGTGGCATCCAGGTTCCCAGATCTGGTTCATCTGGCAGCTTCTTACTGAGTCCCTCCTACCTAGTCTGAGATCAGGTGTGCACAGAAAGGCTGGAGGGAGCTCCAGCTCCATCAGGTTCCCTGTTCAGCACAACTGAGTGAACAGGACATTCACACGCTCCCCAGACTGCGCCTGCCCTGCAGTCCCATGCAGTCCTTGGATAATTCCTGGGCACAGAGCACCTGTCACAACAGAAACTAAAGAGATCATAACTCTTAACTCTGGAAGGAGTTGAGGAGGTGAGGAAGGAATGATGCAGATCTATAATGTCTTGAATGGTGAGAGTAGATACACAGGGAATGAATATTCCCTATTCCTCATCACCCAAAAAAACCCTGGGCACCCAATGCAATTATGAGATAACAGACTTAAAATTAACAAGAGAATGAGTGTTTAATGCAATCCCTGGCAAAGTCTGTATGTACAAAAAAGCTCAAAGACAGGGCAGTGGACAGTGGTTTGCTATAAAAGACATCATTCCAGCTACTGTTTCCCACTCAGGATATTCCTGGGTTAGCTCTTGCCAAGGATAGCACAGCTATGCTGGTGAAAGGACCACCTTCTACTTACCCTACTTTTGAGACTTTTCCTCCACACTTTTTTTTCTGGTCGTTGCTAGAGGTAAGACCTGGATGGATGAACCTACAGTGTGATTCACTACAGCTATGCATTAGGGTACTTACACTTAATGATGTGCATCTTTATATGTTACCAGATATATTAGAATGTATACTGCTGCGGATTTCTCTAATTCTTCTTCCTACTAAAAGTGTTAGCCTTGAAATTTATAAAGAAAAATTACCACAGTGTGAATGAGTTTGTATTTAAGGAAAAGGTAGAACTATATTAATTGGAATACTTTTGGGTAGCCTGAGAGAGGTTTAAGACCTGTCCAGCCAGGGTGAGCCTTGCAGATAAAAGCTGTGTTCAGAAGCCGGTCAAGCCCACACTGTGGAGGTGCATGGGGTGTGACACTGTGAAGGGGGTCCCTTAGAAGGAGGAAACTCTCTGCTAAACTCAACATAGGTCGATAAGACCTCTCAGATGCTTTCAGACAGAGTTGTTGTCCATTTTCTACCCTGACATCTGGGACCTAAAGCTGCAGAGGCAGAGAACTGACGCTATAAAGTGTCAATATAGATGATTTTATATGCACACACACTGAACTGTCCAGTTCTATACGGTGATGAGCAGCATCAGAGTCTTGCATGCACTCCTGCACTATGGCTTGGAGAATCAGGTAGTAACAGATCAATCTGTAGATCATTTTTCATTTGTCTGCCAGGCTCCTGGTCAGTAAGCCAAGTCAAGAAATGAGCAATCAGGTCTGGAATTACCAGTAAGGAACTCTTTTGAGAATTATTCACAGATGGTGTGGGAAGAAGAAAAAACTCAGATTAAGACCAAGGTTTGAACAGACTGTTCCTGTCATCAAACAGAGTCTCAGCCATCAGTGGGAATTAGTCAGCCTGTGCTGCCAGACCCCCACTTGCACTTTTTGAGAGCCGTACATAGTAAAATACCTACGTCTGTCTGAGTTCTTCCCAGCTCAGCTTCACTCTAAAGATTCCATTGAACCAAAACCCCCAAAGTAGCTGATAAAACCTGGAGTATGTCACTCTCTTCCACAGAAAGGGGTTGGACACAATGTTCTTCAAGACCAAAATAGCAATTTATAGCTGCAGCTTAAACCCCACCTCAACTACCTGTCACCTGTTTTGGCTCAGGCCTTGTCTGGGACAAGGGCTCTCCCTGAATCCATGTTTGTAGAGGAGAATTTACCACACACACAGAGCTTTTCCTTTTCTTAGGAGTTAATCCCTAGACGCTATCCTAAAGAGCATGGTAGAATAGTTGCTAAAGTTGAGCCAAAATTCTATATTTAACCAGAATGTATATTATAACAAAGAGTTCTTTTGAAAGTTATGGTCAATGCCTCCTCAGCTGATTATACTCCCACAGCTCTACACATTGCAGCTCCTTTGGTTTCAGTATAGTGGCAGCTGTTGATGGATTCATTGTAAATTTGGTTCCCTGTATTTTTATTTTGCAACATCATGAGTCCTACTGCAATTCCTTGCAACATGTCCCCTTCACAAAGACCACTAGAAAAAGAGCAGCTCCGTAACATCTTATTAGGCACATCTCATGAACTTTTTTTTGGTTAAAAGTAGCTAAGAAAGGACTTATTATAAGGGCAGGAATTTTACAGAAGCTAACGTGGCTTTAAAAAGAATGTCAGCGAATTCTATCTCAAACTGTTAAAGACTTTCAGATCATTTTTTGCAAGTGAGGTTCCAGTTTGTAGCTCCCCTCAATGCAGAACAAGCACATTGATAGGGTTTTGTTGGCTGTGTCCTGCTGTGCAATTCCATCTCCGTTTATAAGCAGCATGAGATAGAACTTGCTATGTAGAAATTGAAATAAATTTCCTTTGAAGTGTGATCACTAAATCATGGCTGTTCTTCATATGTGTTCAGGACAGTTCCAAGACTAGCAAGAGAGGAAAAAATGATCTGATATCTCCATTGGAGTAAGACAGCCTACTACAGTATGAAAGATATTTGCCTGAGTTCAGTGTTTGCTGCTGTTTGCTTACAGCATGTTAACCAGGAAAGGAGTAAACTAAAAATGTGTTGCTCTTGATTTGCTTTACTTGTTTCTTGAGATAACAGGGTAAGGCCTGTACGGAAAAATGGAGGAAAACAAAGCTGTCCCAGGACACTGCACTTAAATGTTCACTCACTTTCCTACTGAAGATACAGCAGCTGCAAAAACCTTCAGACAAATCCAGACACCTCATGTGGCTTGACAGACCAGGTGCTACACAAATGGGTGAGAAGCTGTAGCTTGTCCTTTCCATAAGCCACTGCTGAGCTGGTCCAAATGAGAATATTGGGTTTGGACAGATCTCAAAAAGCTTAAGGAGATCAACACCATTATTCTTATCTTACAGCCAGGGAAAATGAAGAATAAAAAGGAGAAATGACTACTCCAAGATCACGTGGCAGACTGATGCTGTAAACCAGAATGAGATGCAGCTTTCATATGCCCTTTCAAAGCACTACCAAATCCACATCTTTGCATCTGGTGTGAAGCTGCTGCAGTCCAGCGATGATAGCTGGCAGGGCAGTCCCTGATACACTTTTATAAATTCCCAGCAGATAAAGCCTGAGTGGTGCCATGTGGGTGGAACAGCCCAGCTCCATCACCTCCTCCCTGTGCCTGCCCTTTGCTCATCTCCCAGCAGAGCCCAGAGAGCTCTGCCTACCCTGGGGGAGCACCAGAGGTACAAAACCCTCCAAGAGTGGCACTGCTTTTGAACTCTTGCCAGATCTGATCTTCACACTTCATCTATGCTGGCTCCTACTGCCTCAGCTTCGTGAAGTGGGAGAGTTACTGATATAATTTCTCAGCATTATAGTAGGAGACTACAGGACACAGATTGAGCAACCTCTGCACTGGTGTCCTGAAGGTATTCAGACTACATGCAGAACTCATTGCTTTGGTAAATTCCTAAACATGGGTATTCCCAAAATCAGAGACCCCAGAAGAATTCACTATGGTCTCTGCATCTTCAGCTGTATGAAAGCACTTTTATTTCTCCTTAGGGATCTCTTCCTGACCTTAACACCAAAGAATCATACAACTATAATAATCTTTGCTTTAGCTACTCCTTAAAACAGAAACACTTTCCATGATCCAGGCTGCTGGATTTCAGAGTTAATATTTTATATTCACAATCTAAAGCTACTTCTGATCTCCACCAAAATGAAAAGTTATCTAGGTAATATTAGAAAATAAAAAAATTAGGAGCCATCAATGTCTAGACAGCTAATATGCTGATAAATTTACAGACAAAATTTATTTTAAATGTTATAACAACTAGCATCGAGTAATAAACGCAAATTACCTGTGAAGAGCTTCTGTGGTAAGCTGAGTAGTGAAGTGGTCCAGAAATAGCAGTATCATGTGGTAGGGATGGATACTGACTCTGCATTGGATGGGGATGCTGGTTGCTATAGCTACCATAGTTGTAACTTCCTGTGTATCTAAAATACATTAAAAACCACTTTTAGTATGCACAGTAATTTATTCCCACTAATCACTCCACAACTTTTGCGAAACACACAATTGTTTTTAGGGTTTTTTCTGTAATAGCAGGGTGATATTTTAGATCTTTTTCAAAAAGGTATTTTCCAGCTCAGATGGGAAGCAGATGCCACTAGTGAAAGTATGTGTCCATCACAACATCAAATAGAGAGACCCAGCACGTTTCTGTGGCTAATTTTAAACTGCAGACTCAGCTCTGCACTTTCTGAGGAGAAAGTTATTCCCTTTCATTGTTATCTAATGCCATGTTCCCAGTAAATTGCTGTCCAGGCTGAGGAAGCATGGTAAGCCCTGATGTGAAGAACTACAGTGAGTTCAGCTATCTCCTTGTACTGCAGCCAGATATTCCTTTTTTTGGGAGGGAGAGAAGTGAATTAGTTTGAATCTGAAGACTGCAACGTTCAGCTTTAGCACAGCCAGCTGGATAACAGAGTGGGATGTGAGGTTGCAGAACCTGTCTGCTTTCTCTTTTGATTCCCAGCCTCCTTTCTAGGGGCAGCCAGGGGCAAAGGATGGAGCAGTTTTTTCCTCAGCTCTTGGGTCAGCATTTGTTGGCCACCATCGTTTGGACCACTCACTAGCAGAAGATGCATGGACACTTCCTGCAATCTCCCCATCTTTGTGGACATGTGAACGTTTGATCTTCATTGTCTTTCAGAAAAGTTGATTCACCTAGATTAAAATGTTTCCTCAAATCACCTTATCCATCAAACACCAGAGGTGAGGGATTCCTGCAGGAACAACGAATTCTCACATATATACACACATATATAATATGACATTCAACTTACTGTGGTCTGTTCCAAGTCTTGAATACTCTTAGCTCCCAAACCTCCATGGTGCTCTATTTCTGCCTCCACCAAGCAGTCATATTTGTGGATAAGAGAGATGTTCCCTTTCTCCTTACCCAGGTTTTCCCAGTGACATTCAAACAGTTATCTAAACCTAATCACATCCAGGATGGAAGAACATGCAGGGTTCAAATTCATCTAACGATACCCTTGCAGACAGTTTAGAGTCTTTCACAGTGGGAAAGCACTTCTGCAAGGTTCAGGAGTTTGCAACAAGACTGAGGAACACAGTGAAGCCTTCTGAACCTCTTGCATCATGGCAGCACCTGGACATTTGCTAATCTTGCTACATGTCTGGTCCTTCTCCATCAATTACTTTATGATTGGCATTTTAGTTATGGATATCTGAGTTAAGCATTGAATCAAATGAGGTGTTGCTTAATGAAAACAGCACTGAGAAATTTACTAAGTGTCTAAAGTTTTTCCAGATCAAATAATGTTACATAAATTTATATTTGTAATTATTTTAATTGAGAGCCTTGAGCAAATTTTGGTGATGGAGAATATTAGAGTATTATGGTGATAAGGTGTCTATATATTCAAACTGTGGACATTTTTTTATCTGCAGGTTAACAGCAGTCATTGAAGGGACCTGTGGAGTTTATCTACTCCAAAAGCAGCTCAAAGCAGGGTCCACTGGAGCAGCCTGGCCAGGACTGTGTCTGTCCAGCAAGGATGGAGACTCCAGAGCCTTTCTGGACAACCTGCTCCAGTGTTTGATCACACTTACAATAAAACAAGGGTTTTTTTCATTTATGTTTAAACAGAATTTCTTGTACTTCCATTTGTGCCCACTGTCTCTTGTCCTGTCATTAAATACCACTGAAAAGAACCTGTCTCTGTCTTCTGGTCATCCCCCACTGCTAAGACCCTCCCTGAGCCCTCTCTGCCTGCTGTTAAACAATCTCCACTCTCTCAGCCTCTCTTTGTGTGGCAGATAGTCCAGTCCCACAATGACCATCAAAGTGGCCTTTTCTGGACTTCCTCCAGTCTGCCTGGCTCTGGCTGGGACTGGGGAGCACAGAACTGGATCCAGCTGTGGTCTCAGCAGTGCTGAGCAAAAGAGAAGGATCCCCTCTCCTGAGACATGGTATACTAGAGCTGTTCTCTAGGCACATCTAGCTTTACAAAACATGGCACAAGAAAACAGGAATCAGAGAAGAAATCTACTGAAGCCTTCTCTTTCAGAAAATATCCTCCAGGCCTGCTGTGTTTTTGAATAGAATTAAATGAGATTATAAAACTAAGACATAATATAATTATACAACAGCAACAACAGCCAAAGAATTACGATACCAGCATCTCTGCAATACAGACTTAACCACATCAAGAAGCAGCTTTTACTGTATTTCAAAAAAACACCTAAGCAGAATTTCATCCAAAACCCACCAAAAAAATAACCCCCAAAAAACCCAAGACACTGGGAAGTGGCTCACCCATGCTCTTCTCTGTGGGGATAGACAGGAATCCGGTGTGTGACAGACGATGAAGGGACGTGGGGGCTTCTCATGCAGGGCAGCTGTTGGGAATTCTCAGCAGGAGAGCCAGCAGCTGTTGTCACAGTGTAGGTGAGGGACCATGTGTAGGATTGCATCGCCCCTGCAGGCAGAGAGGAGCCAAAGGAGCGCAGTTACCATGGGCTGTCAGCCCAGAGGAGCTGGGCTTTGGGACAATTACAGGGCAACAGCCAAACAGGCAATGGCCATGGAAAGTGCACCAAGCAAAGGGAACACACCGCCCTATCTGAGGCATAAAGACATGGAGATTGTTCGGAGCATATGAAGATCCAGGGGAATGAAACATATCTGGAATGGCTCGCTCTGCAGACTTCCAGTGCTGTGTTGAAATAATTTTGCAGAAAAAGCCAAAACTCTGGAACAGGAGTGAGAAATGGAAGAACACCAGTGCTAAGGTTTTTCAGGCATGATGCACCAAGCCCTGAGGTTTCTCTCACATGGAAAGGGCTGCTGGCCTGGATTGAGGCAGGAAGTATGATCAGAACAATGAAAGATTAGAAAAAAATGGCTGTGATGCAAATAAATTTCTTGAATCCTTTTGCAGTTTGTACCTGTTCCACCCAACTAGGTACCAGCCCTTGAAGTGACAACGCTACAAAGATCCCCAAATTATAACAAGTATATGGACAGAAATAGCCTAGTCATTTCCTTCCTGCAAAATAATGTTTCTTTCTTTTTTTTTGGGGCAGCAGAGACTGGACTTAATTTATTTTTGTCATGTAGCGCGTTTGTGGGAAGAGCAAAGCAAAGAAGTGGGTTTTCCATTCTGCTTAGAAGGTGCTGAGTTTTTTAATCATCCTGATCCCTTCCAGGCAGGAACTCCAGTTTCATGAGCCAGCTGCTGAGAAACCTTTGTCCTTTGCACACACCCCTTTCACTCAGGAGGCTGACAGATCCATTGTTCCAGTATAACACAGCTCTTGCTGGAGGTCATGACCATACTGGCTGAGATTACCCTGCAAATGAGGACCAGAACACTGAATTTAACCCAATGAGAACACTGATTTGGGGACTCTGGGCACTCTTGACTCTTTTTCTTCAGCTAAAAGGAATTGCAGGAGGCGACTCAGTTTTTTTCAGTATGGATTCTGGGACTTCCTGTAGTATGAAAGGGCCTAATTCAGAGGGGGAAGCAATTGTACTGCCAGGTCTGTGTCCACTCCATGGCTTTGGGAAATTAAAAGCTTATTTCACATGTGCATAATTTTCTTCAGGTGTGTGTGATTTTATTTGGCAAAATCAGGCAAATAGTTTTTTTTTTAAATGGGAAATGCTTAATTCGGGGTCTGAATGAAAGCATTCTGAGCTTTACAAGGTAAGTCCAACTTGAAATACTTCAGCATTTCACTGAAGTACTGAAGTATTTCAATACTTCAGGGTGTGATTTGGTGCTCTTACAATAGAAATCCTTGGATGTGTTATGGCCAGGAGTATTTGTGATAGGTCTGTTTCCACATGCCTGCATTTTCTGCCACTGACTCTTGAATTTTCTGTCTTCATCTCCTCCCAAAGCAGAGGACCCCTGAGATGCCCAAGACCCCTTGAAGAAAAGCTAGCCCATGTTGCAATGGACAAATGAACATCCATGGTTCCTTGAGTTGAGGAAAATGTTTAAGGAAGCCTGCCTTTACTAAAAAATACAGTTTAGGTGGAAGGGACCAAAACTACTTATGCAGTTACCAAAGAGCTTCATTTGAAAACAAGAGAGTTTTGGAATATCAACAACTTGTCTACAGAATATTTTAATGAAATATTTCAATTTCAAAAGGTCATCATATTTTCCCAGTGTTATCTTCCAAAAGAAAATTTGCAACTTTCTTTCAAAACAGGCCTAAATGCAAAAGGCAAAAACAAAGAGAAAAGAAAGAAGGACAACAAAGCGGGTAAGAGGGTGAAAAACCCCAGTGACTTGTTTTTAGGTAACATTATTGTTTGGGGATTTTTCACCACTTTTTCACTTCACCATGAAACAGAAATTTTACTTTGACCTGATTTTATTTTTTCCAACAAAAAATTGGCCATTGGTCCAAAAATCTCCTGACCTTCCCAGCTCTAACAAGAAGCAGTAATAAGAGAGCCAAAAGATCCTTTGCATTTTATCTAATATAGTGATTTGACTGGCCCCAGACATTGTGACAATCTCCTTTTCTTATTTTAAAATACAGTGGGGATCTTATCACAGTCTGAGGAAAATGAGTGAGTCCAGGACAGCAAGTTGTTTCATGTGCTCCCTGTGGGAAGTCAAATTCCTTGGATGAGAGATGCCACTCCTGGCATTCAAATCTAACTGGCAGCCACCTCAGCTCAACTTTAAAATAAATGGCTGGAGTGTAACAAGCTTTGTGCTTGTCCACATGCCACAGAAACAAATGTAGAAAGTAGGTCTTGCACAGGGAGAGTTGTGAATATCTTTGTTTAATTCTCCTCACCAAGGATTTCCTGAGGTACTGCAGGATGGTACCTCACACAGCTCTCTAGGGAATACTCCCTTTCTTTTGCACATTATGGTTTAGAAACAAAAGTACTTTTTTACTCTGGACTTACAGAATGACAGAAAGCAGTGCAAATATTTTTTTTCAGAACGTTGTGGGGAACCTACAGTTGCCTCACTTCTCTTTGCCTTTGTGGAAGGGATGCCATTATTTTCAGTGACACTGAAATTCTTTTCATTATTTCTAGTTACAAAGAGAGGAAGGACACAGATGACAACAGATTTGCAGACTGTGTGTAAGTACATGAGGTCAAGCAGGATATGCCAATGTTGTGGTGGATGGAAAAGGAGGAATGAGTTAAATCTGAAAGATTTTCATAATTAGCTTTTCAATACCTGCCTATGTCCCAGTCCTCTATGAGTATTTCCTCGGCTGGTTGCAGAACTGAACTCCAAGGGATGCAGTCTCTTTTAGATATGACTGAACCCAACTGAACTGCTTTTTTGAAATAAGCAAAAACAATAATGATTGAGCAACAATTTGCTCTGCTTTGTGTTCTGAACATGCAGGGTTTGATTAAAATAGGGAAGTTCATTTATTATCACTCTTTCTTCTTTTCTTTCAAAAAAAAAAAAGTGATTTTGAGGATACTAACCAAGGGGCCATCTGACCTGTAGGGGAGCCAAATATAAATGGAACGATTAGTCCAACAACAGCCCTGTTGTCATTGATGCCATCACGTCCAGTGTGCAGAAAAAACCCAGGAGCTGCTTCCCAATGCTGCATTTTTTATCTGCTTTAGGCTGCAGCAAACGACCACAAAGCACAGTGAGCCACTCCCAGCACTGTGCATTCTGTCTGACAGCAAGCAGGCACAAATCAGGGTCAGACCCCGTTCTGTCCCCACACAACAAACACATCACTTTACCTGTAAAGCTCCAGGCAAACACAAGCCCTTCCATCTGAAGGGGAGGATTGCCTTTGAAATTGAAACTTTTCGGTTTTGCACTCTGAAGCTATGAGAATTAAACTCTGATTTACTCATCGTTTACTCAAATACTCAAATACAAGTCCAGGAGGTGAAGCTTTAGGAAAAAGCCCAAAAATTTATTCTTCTCATACACACAAATATGAGAGGTGCTAGATCTGTGCCACTATTCCCAGAATTTTATCACCAAGCCTAGACTTGGAAGAACAGTGACTTTTAATGACCATTTCTGACCTGAAGATTTATTTCATGCACAGATTTCTCAAAACTGAACAGCAAACTCCATAGTTTACTAACAGATTAGGAACTAACAATTTAAAGTTCATTTTGTGTTGTCTAAAAATGATTGCACTGGCAAATGAGTAATCAGAGCTTTAAGAGGGGCTTTAAGAGAGAGCATCATAGTCAGCCATAGAGCTATCACTTTTATTACAATATTGTTGCAGTTTGAACAATCATTAATCTGGCCTTTGTGATTTAGAAAGGATGGAGACTAATTAGCCTTTTAACTGTCTAGTAACCTAACAAAAAGTTTTAAATAAAATGTTAGTGGTACCATGACAGATGTTCTACCCCAGAGTGTGATACATAGGATTTACCTTTTTTTTGCTCAGTATTATGTAATTGCAACAGTTTAATTTGCTGGTTTTGTGCTGACCACTGACTGAAGGCAAAAAGGTTAAAAATGCAAGTTTAATAGTTAACTTTTATTGCTAATGTAACAAGCAAGAAGGAGTTAATGATGCCTTAAATTGGGGAACTGAGAGCTAATGGTGAGCAGTGGAACTAGATCTCAAGATCTGCAAAGCATTTGTCGAATTTTACATTTGCCTCGTGAAAGACACATAAGAAAATCAATAGTGTACTTTGAATACATCTTTCCAGAACAGAGGTTCCTGTTTCAAAATATTCTATGTAATGCCACAGATCTCTGTATAAAGTAGTTTGAGTATCTGTAATACATCTTCAGCACTCCTATTTTAAAATATAGCAATTTCCTATAGCTGATAACAATAACAATTGTTATTTTGTATTGCTTTTTGTGAATAAACACTGCATTCCACCATGCAATGGTTTGCAAACTAAAAAACAAACTAAAACTAATCCATCTACATGATGAACATGGGAAACAGAGGTATTGCTAATTGCTCAAGTTAAGAAAAAAGAAATAACCCCATACTCATATTGAATCTTAACCAAAGCATTATTTGCATGGACAGATTTGCCTTGTGCAAGATAAAGATGATTTTCACACTCACAGAAGTGAGACTGCACCAGACCATAAGGGCAAAATCCAATTCAACCAAACAAAAGTTTTAAAACAACGTAAAAATGAAAAGCTGAGAAGAAAAGAACTAAAATAATCAGAAATAGCTTTCTTGCCTGATAAATTCTACTCTGGGAACAATTGCGGCATTTCAGTACCTGAAGGAAAAGATGGAAAGGGCCTTCCTACAAGGACATCAGGTTGAGCTCCACGCCACATCAATGTCCCAACGAGAGCCAAAGATCCTCAGCACCTCCCCTGTCACCTGAACTGAAGCCTTGTGGTCACTTTTCCTGTCTAGGATTCATGTGCCTCTTTTCTAACTGTCCTGGGGGTAATAACATCCTATTTCCTTCCTAAATATTGTATTGCCTCCAGCAGTGAAAAAGCTTAAGTTATGATGTAGGGACAAATATTTTTAAATCTCTTTCCGACACAACATGCACTGTGCTTCCCTGTGGCACCCTTGAAAACATGAAAAACATTTTTCAGGGAGATTTATTAGTTTTTTAGGCACTGCCAAATTCTCTAGTAAATCATCACTTTATGACATTCTTTCAAACAGATTTTGTAACTTTTCTAGTACCTCACAAAAGTGAGAATTTCCACATTCTGACTGTACATCCTATTCAGTGAGGGGCAGCAAAGCTGGAATTTCACTGCTTGAAATGCCTTCTGAAAGTCCCTCACATTTCTGCCTTTCCATGAATTAAGAAAACAGTCTTGATCATACAGACTGTCCTGCCCACATCCAAGTTTTACTCTAGAGCACAGAGGGTGCTGGCCATTTACACAGCCCAAACAAGAAGCTAGTTTTATGCTTATTGTTTTCAAATTTTTTTAATCTGTGGGCCCACCATAACACAACAACCTTATCAGTTGCCATAATAGACTACAACACTGAAAACAGGCTTCAAACATGTCATTCCTAATCTCTAACACTGATAGATGAAAGTTATCAGCAATGTGTAAAACATTCCCAAGAGAAACTTGCCCAGCTATTTAAACATATGTAAGTGTTAAATATGTTGAAAACTGCCCATCTCCCACTTTACCAGCTAGGAATTCCTGAACCACTAGTGATTCGGGATTTTGCAAACCTCACTAAACCTAAAATATTTGGCACATCTCCTTCAGGTGTATAAAACATCCAAACATCAGATCTTTTTCCTGGTGGACTGCACATCATGTTTGGGCACAGTGAGAACAGATTTCTGGCTTGGGAAGGTTTCTCATTCTTTGTGAACTGAACCTGTTCTCAGGCTCAATTGTAGGTGACCAAGTGCAAAAGCCACCTTCAAGCAGATTTATCTGCCAGAAGCCAACCTACCTGTGGAAGCTGTTATGCCACCATACTCTGGGGACTGATTGCTGATGGGTGATGGGGCAGAGGGCACTTCCACAGAGGTGGCAGATTTGGCTGGGGAGAACGGCGCTGGGGAGGGAGTTGGAGCGGCTGGTTCACTCAGAATAATTTCTTCTCGTATTTCTGCTGCAGAGTGAGAGAAAAACCATCAAACATAGCTAAAGGTGGAGTCAAGGAACACTGAGAAACTAAAAAAAATAAATAATTCAAGCAGTTAAATTCTCTAGAGTGTATTTCAAGAAATACATAGCAGGAGCCACAAATCTTTGAAAGAAGTTCTTCTGTAACGTTCAGCATTACAACCTTCAGAAGACCTCTTAAGGAAAGTGCTGTTTTTTCTGTTGCAGAGATTGGAAACTGGTGCATGGACAGCTTAAGGGCTATACTCCTATAATGTACTATTACACATTTAAAGTTAGGAGTCCAGTCTGAGTTAGGCATTCCTACACCTTCTAGAAACACTGGAAAGAAAGAGGAGTCTCCAGGGCATTCCTGTGGCTTTCGGTCGTGATCTTTCTTTGTGAACTGAAAAAGGAGGATATTCTGGATGGTTTTAGCTGCTAAAGTTATGTGGAAAATATGCGAGGATAAGCAACTTGTTTGTCAAAAACACAAGGGGTTATGGCAGGGCAATTAATTAAATTCAAGTCTTCTAGAAGATAGTACCTAATCCCTGAAATGTTCCCATAAATCTACAGGTTGAAAACATAAGCCACAGCTAAAATGGAGAATGAAACTTTCCAAAGGTGGCAGAGAGGTTTAATTTGCCAAAATTAATGGGAGATGCAAGGCAGGAAGATCACTGAGGACCCCTCATGACAAGGGGCTGCCCAGAGTACAAAAACTAAAGGCAATCCCTTGCTATTCTGGCAAGGCAGTGTGGAGTGGAGCAGGACTCAGGATCTCCTTCTCCACAGGAGCTCAGAACAGAAGTGCACCAGAAACATCAGCTTTGCCATTTGTGCTTTCCCACTCCTGCTGTCTCTCCCTCTTGTATAGGCTGGTGCAAACCCACTGATATCAGTGAATTTACTGACACTGAGTTCACTGAAATTCAGTGGTGGCTTTGACAGATTAACTAAGGTAAAAGGTTTGGTACAAAAATTTCTTACTCAAACACCAAATGAATGCTTAGGAATGGGGTTTGAGACATTCAGAGTGATGTTGTGAAGCAGACAGTTCTCATTCAGAATGTATTAAGCAGGGATGCCTCCCAAATGATTTATTCCACATCATGATGTAAGTGAAAACCACTTAGCTCCTGGATAAGCCTCGGTGGATGAGATAAGGATAAAGATATATCCTAACAGAAAAAACACAGAAACCAGTGGAATAAAACAACAAATAATGAACAAAATAACAGACTCACCTGTGCTTCCTTCTCCTTTCATTGCCCTCATTAGCTCATTAGCTTTCTCCTGACAATGGAGTGATTCCAGCAGGTACAACACGTAGTCATCGAACATCAAGTGAATAAGATGAAAAGACCCTGGTAATAAAGTGAACAAACAAAAAAGCCATTGACTGTCTCAATACACTCATTAAACCAATTATTACGGTACTCAACACAAACAGCACTGAATAAAACTGCCTCCATGTACTGAGGTGTCTCTGTTAGTCAAGGTAAGAGAGGTCAAAGTAAAAGCAGGGAGCAGCATTCCTGGATACATACAGGCTTCTACAATCAGCTGGGCTTTAGGGTGCAAGAAGGCTGCCTAGCTGAGAGCTGAACTTGATGGGCTCTTCTTGTCCTACATTAGCACTGAATGCCAATTTTGACAAATGCACTGCAGCAGAATTGTTTCCTTTTGCCTAAAGGACCTGACATTTTCTGTCAGAAGCAGAATCTCAGATTGGCTGCCTTGGTGACACAGCCTGGTATGAATTTCCTGAACTACCTGCACAGAAAGAAAGTGAGTTGCTTAATGTAATTTATAAAGAATACGTAGCAGGGATGGTGAAGAAATATTTGCCCTAGTTGACAAATCACAAGAAAAAAAAGGTATGTAAGAAGAGACCACAAATGCATTTTGGGGGGCAAAGTAAGAGGAGCAGAGCATCAGAGCTGAGATGCTGTGCCCTCCTGAAAGGACAAACACCCGTCTGCAGGGGGACACTGACAGGTATCAAGGTGGAGTTTGTTCAATTTATGCCTTAGACTCCATGACATGAAGTACCTGTGATAGTTCCAGACAGGACTTTGTCATACAACGAGTTTGGTTTTTTTTAAAGCCCCTTTGTTTATTTAGACTTGCACAGAATATTTAAGACATTTTCATTTAAGTAATTTAATAAGAAGTACAACACAGTGGGGTTAAAATAGTAGTTCAACCAGGAGCTGGCTTATATCAGAGAAAAGTCATCACCTGAGATAGAAACAGAAATCAACTACTGCCAGACAAAAAAGAAAAAAAAAAAACCAAACAGAAATTCCTCCTGTGGATTTATTCATTTGGAAATGCCATTATTACATTTGGGGAGAAATACTTTCATGGGGAAAAGTTCAAACAAGTTTCAAATTCAATCGAATTTCATAATGACTGGTTTCTTCACGGGAAAGTCAGATTTATCTTGAGATAAAAGCTCAATAAAATTATCACAATGAAGCATAACTACCCCTACTCCAACTCCTGTACTCAAACACACTGCTGTAGGGCAGAAGTGGTTTGAAAGACCCAATATCCTTATTGAATTCTAGCTGGCAATTCAGCTTTCAGAGTGACTCTGAGCACATTCTTTCTCTTTGTGAGCCCCATGGTCTTTGTGTTCCATTCTCTCCCTGCACGCCTGCATGGTTTTGTCGTCACTGATATGAGCAGGGCACACCCTGGGAGTTGAACATTCTGTGTTCTTGGGCAGGGCAGCGCAGAAAAAGGACAGATGGGACTGCAGCACCTTTGCCGTGTGGCAGAAATCTCTGGCTGCTGCTGAACCTGAAGCATCCAGTTCTTCTCTTGTTTCATGTGATTAAGCAGATTAAAATGGGAATAAGTTTCCCCAGCCTTTGGAGGATAGAAAGGGGGGATCCTCACTTAACTACTGCAGAGAACTTATTTTAAAAAATCTTGCAGGCTCAAAGTCTTGTTAAATAAAATCCTGTTTGATTCAGCAGTGCAACAAAGACAGCAGACAAGGCTGATCACCCTGGGACTGACCTAGGACATTCCCAGTGGAAATGCAGATTTTCAAGAATCTCCACAAAATGCTCACTCTTCTCCTGACTGCAGTGTCTCAGTGGGAATTTTCTATTGACTCTAGTGCAGTTACCACTGATAAGTATCTTCAAGGTAAGAAAAACAGGCTAAAATGCTGGCAAACTTCATGTAGTGATATAAAGCTCAGGGTATTTAGTATTTAACATCAAACTCCTTACTCAGCTTTAATTTAAAAAAAGGGAAGTTGCTTGTAGGTTCATAAAAATATTTGGAAGTGCAAACTCTGAACACTGTAATGCTAGCAAGCAAACAAGAACCCAAGATCTGCTATTTTAAAAAATGTCTTTGTTTTTGGGGGGGTCTAATGCTTTATTTTGAAGACTTAGGGTTGGCAATACTGAATGCAGCATTTAAAAACACTCCAGTGCCCTTGTCACTCTTTTGAATTTCTCTCTTCCTCTCCTATTATTTCTCCCACTGTGTATTTTTAAGCTCTGCATAGAGTTTTTGAGCCCAGAATTTGCGTGAAAGACACCAGACAAATGAGGTTTTGGTACTGAATGAATGCAATATTTTTATATTTTTAAGTAAGTCGAATTAAATGTAAGCTATACATTGAAACTGATATCAGGGCATGCATTTCAGCCTCACAGTGAATGGCTGTTCAGCACAATGTACCATAATTTATTCTGTGTTTGCAAGCTACTGTTTCTCACATGGGTTCTTTCAAGTCTATCTTTAAGTACTGAAATGGATCCAGTTGTAACCAGAAAACCAGTCACTTCTTTAGGAAAAGGTTAAGAAATCATTCAAAAGCCTGTAGTTAAAACAATAAACAGAGTTTGGCTGTAATTTTCAGGAGTTAACAGAAATCATGGCAATGATTACCCAAAGGCACAGTGAGTATCAGCATCTATTGCGAGATACAGCAATTACATGTAAGTAGCAAAACAACAGTGAGATTTTCAGATCTGGAGAAAATCATGGAGTTTCTATTACTAATTAGTTACTTTATACACTGAGTGCATTACCCAAACATTGCCACCAACTGTGCCTTTGATATGCATAAGCAGGAGAGAGGGAGGCAGGGAGGAAAAGAGAGAGGGAGCAAGAGAGAGAGCAACTTTTTTTTTTTCCTGCCAGGGATTGTTTCAACCTGCCCATGTCACCATGCTTAAAAGCTATGCAGAATCAAATCTTTGTGCCAGTCACTCCAGTGCCAGGTACTACAACTTCCTTCAGTCAGATTTTGGAATAATCTGTTTCAAAGGTAAAAATAGACTGTCCTGTGCATAGTAAAGATCCCATCATTTAATGGGTTATTTCACGTAAAAACCCCAAAACATTACACTGTGAGCATCTGAGTCTATATATTGTTTGAGGTGGAAAAAATAATTCAAAATTAGTCCACTGAAAAAATTTCCTATGCAGTAAAAATGTAAAACTTTTTATCTAAGTTAAGAACAAAGGTATAGACATGTAAATATTCAGAACAGTAATGAGACTTAGTTTCTCTCCACAGAATTCACTTAATGCGTATATAATTCTGAAATCTGGAAAGAACTGTGTAAATTAAGTGCAGAAACGTTTCTGCCACCTAGATCTGAGCTCTTTACATTCAGGAGTTATTATTTTGGAACTTGCTCAACTCTAATTCACAAACAATATGTCAAATGGCTTTGCAGTGAAATTGTAGCACCATTAATGCAGATTATTATAAATTTGTGTTCATGGCTAACTAACATTTGTGACACTTGGAGGGAAACAAGGCAGGGATAGCCCAGGATTCTGCCTGATAGGATAAGGATATGATTTCATTATTCAAAGCTTCAAGGCTCCTCCTGCCTCCACCAGCATTGCACCTGAACAGGTTTGTGTTTTTTGCTGAAAACACAGGTGGAAACTGGAATCATCTTAGGGACACTCCCTGTCCTGGTGTCTAACAACAACTCATTAGTACCTGATTGGAAAACTCTTTTACAATGGAAATGAAAGTAGTTTCAGATTAAAATCTAAACATGTTATATAAATATATATGTATTATAAGTATATAAAGCTTATTATATAAATATCATATTGTCTCTGACAGTAGCCAAATTGATGCTATTAGGCAGTTCTAAAAGGATAAAGGACATCAAAGCTCAGCCAGCAGAAAACCTTGCAGTTGTTCAATGCAATGCAATACCCATTAAAACCATCTCTATTCATCTTCTAGAAACATACTTGGACAAGTGTGCATTATAAAAGCATCCCTCATGCAAAGTCTGGTCCTGAGTGAGTGTTCACACTCACAGCACACCAGTTTAGTCATCCTTGCTTTTACCTGATTTTAATCAGAACTGTTTGTATCCCAGGACAAAGCCCCATTTCAAACAGTGTAGGAAAGCAACATGCTTTTTCATTTAAAAAGTAAAAATCTATTTTTTCATCCTGACTGACTCCTTAAAAAATGGAAGAGGTCTCTCCAGATCACAGAAGCACCCTCGTTTTGCAAAGACCAGTTTCAAGCCCTATGTCCTTTAAGAGCAGAGCTGGCCGAGCGTTTCACCGAGAGCTTTTCATCCGCTCCGGCTCAAAGTCTTGGCACAGCACGTGGGCACAGGGCTTTGGGTGAGCTGGCTCCCTTTGCCCTGAAGTGCAGCAGGGAATGCTCCTGTATTCGACCCCCCAGCTGCCCTGGGCTGCTCCTGACCAAAGCAAACAGAAGGAAGAACATTTCCAGCTCCCCTGGCCGCGGCTTGAACATGGACATCTGCCTGAGCGTTATTTCCAAATGTCAGTACCCCTGGACACGTGAAAACTGGTTATGTTTTCACTTCAAATGCACACGACAAGCTAGGATACAGATTTTTTTGACTGTGGCATGCAATTATTACAACGAAATCAAAGTACCAAAGCTGGGTGCGCTGTGCAAAGTCATGTCCCGAATCACTCGAGTGCCAAAACAGGACCACATCAGGAGAAACTGCTGCGCGACTTTCTTCAAAGAGCCTTGTCTCTTGGCAGCTACCTGCAAGAAAACAGATGTGTCTGACACGGAGAAACTTTTATTTCTACCAGCAATGCAGCTGAATGCTGATGCACACGTCCACCTTTTTTTTTTTAATACTGAAAAATTACTTACCGCCATCTTCACGTTAAAATATACACTACAAATAAAATATACACTAAAAATTAAAAAACTCAAACTCAAAATGGCCTTAGACAGAAAACCACTTCATAGCCATGGACAACCTTCAGAAAGAGGAAACAACGGAGTATTATTCAAGATTGGATCTCTTTATATATGATAGAAGGACTGCTAAAAAATTGCTCTGTTCTTCATCTTAACCTGATTACTTACATGTTCACTCTTGCTTCCCAGTCAAGAAAGCAAATTATAATCAATAATGTTTGATCTACACTGAAAATTTTTATTAATATTTCAAATGAGAGTTAATATTGAGTATGAAATTTTTTGTTCCTTCATGTGGTTTTTTTTTTGTGAATTCCCTTAGTCATTTTACTAGGAAAAATACTTTCCAGAAAGCACACTTTAGGCATCAGCTCTTCAAAAATGTATTTATTATATCTGTGTGTGAGTTAAAGAATTAGATCCACCCAATCAGCTATTAAAATTCATGTCAAGTTCTTCATTAAAATTAACAACTCTGGTCTGAATTTCAAATTGCATTCCACTGATTAGAAGAAAAATTCCCCAAAACAATCAAAGTATTTCAGGTGACCTGGGGAATTATCTGTTGTTTTCTGTATGGCCATTTTGCAGCAGAGAGAGGCAGCATATTTTGGTCTGTTTTGGTTTTGCATATTTTGTTTTGTTTTGGTTTTACTTTTGAGCTCTAACAACTGGAATGAAGAGCTGAAATTCTAAGAGAACATCCTAATACAAAGAAGTAACAGAAGTTAAAATAGTTACATATTTTCATACTTTTTGTAAAATTATGTCTTGTTAGTAGGTTTCTGCATGCACTTTAATTAAAATAAAATACAAGTCCTTGGTATTCCATATCAGCTCAAAAGGCAACATAAATATGTCTCTGATTGAATGGTAATGTTGACTTTCATCCTTACATTTGATTGTATATAAATGAATTATCCAGCTTAAATACCCTTTTCATTAAAACCTTAGAAGGCCAGATTATGTTTTTGTTTGCAATGTATCATTAGGATTACTGTGACTCTGAATTCATCTCTGCATATCCCTGAAATATTGATTTGACTGGAAACCTCAATCCCGTCCATTCTTGAATATCATCTTTTGGAATAAAATAAACAAGAGCAGAATAAAGCAAAATCCAGAATGTGAGCAATTCTCCATGAAAACTGGTGAGATTTTACCCATTCTCACTTCAGTCCTGCTCATTACCAATGCCTGTCTTTTTTGGTGGTGGTTTGTTTTTTGGGGCTTTTTAGGGTGGTTGTGTGTGGGGGGATTTTTTCCTTGGTTTGCTTTTTTTCCCCCCCCCTTTTTTTTTTGGTTGTTTTATTGTTTTTTTCTTGTTGTTGTTTGCGTTTTTTGGGGGGGTCTTGGGGTTTTTGTGTTTGGGGTTTTTTTGGATTTTTTGTTTGTTTTTTGGGTTTTTTTGCTTGGTTTGGTTTTTGGGTTTTTTTTGGGTTTTGGGGTTTTTTTGTTTGTGGTTTTTGGTAGGATTGGTTTTTTTTTGTTTTGTTTTGTTTGTTTGTTTTGGGGTTTTTTTTTGATTTGGGGTTTTTTTTTTGTTTTCTTTTTTGTTTGGTGGGATTTTTAAAATTATTTTAATTTTTTCTAAAAATGCATTACCTGGACAGAGTATAATGCACATCAGTGACTCACTCCTCCTTACCAACCTTTACAACACATCTGTCCACCATGGAATCCAGCCACTCGATGTACGACTCGATGGGGGACTGCTCCTCCAGAAGGTGATCAAACTCCTGATACACTGGCACACAAAACAAAAAAAACAGCCCACCTTAGTACTTGGATTCTGTTTCCAACAAAAGAAAAACAAATCACAAAAAGCCACCAAAAGCATCACAAGTTTACCGTGTTTTTTATTGCTCAACAGAAACAAATGCATCTTTCTTGCTGCTGTCCCAAAAAGTTTGCCGGGTCTCTTATTTTGTTTCTACTGAAAGTGATGCAGTCATTGAAAGAGTTATTTTAATGTGAGCAAATCAGAATCCATTTAAAAAAATTAGTATTTTTGTTTAAGTTGTCTGGTGTGCCCAGAAGTGAAATGTTTATGGTGTTTTCTATGAAGAGTGAGAAACTAGGCCTTGACCCCGGTGATGAAAAATGTCATGCATGAAATTGATTTAGAAATGCAAAAAGAATCTTCGAGGCACCAAGTGAATGAGTATTGTTGATAGGGCGCTCGTCTGTATAATGCTTGAGTTGCAAAAACATGATTGAACTGCTGCAAATCATCCATTTGCAATGCCAGACACCCACAAAGAATGTCCATAAACTTCTGCTTCTTCAAAACAAATTGCCGTCAGTGCAGAAACACACATTATCAAGAAGAGCTGCAAAAAGCAACCTGTACACTTTTTAATCTTTTCCAAGTACGCATATTAATGTTTAAATACAGAAAGTTAAAACAAGCCATTCAAATGCAGTCCTTAAAACTTCAGGTCTCACTTATATATGAGAACCAATGGCTGGAAGCCAAAGAATCATGTGCTTTGACACCTCAACAAATTATTCTTCAACTCAGCTAACATAAAAGGCCCAGTAGGTCAAGAAGAAAGATGTTTTCTACCTCCTGTGTTTCAGGATGATTTCAACGTGCTAAGCATTTCCATTTATGATTAATTATAAATAACAGGGGGAAGGAATTTCCCACCATAGGAAAGATAGTGAAGGAGGTGGAGGAGGCAAATCTCAGAGATGGTAGCTGGGGAAATGAGCCAGAGAGAAATATCCTACAAAAATGCAAAGAACCTCCCTGGTTCTGCTGGATCAGGAAGAGGAGCAGGAATGCATTTGCTGAACACCTGACTACAACTTTGTTCAACTGAGACTTGCAAAGGCTGAGTGACCAGAAACATTAATTAGGGAAGAAGGGAAATGATGTTTGGGTCACCCTTATCTTCTTTCATTCTTTTATTGAATGGGCAACCTCCCCACATTCAGAGCAGGATCACAGAGAAATCTAAATGTTGTCTCCTTACCTGAGGATTTGGCTGGACAAAAAGTGCCTGATACAACAGAAGTAATTCAAAATGCTGTGCAAAGAGGGGAGCAAGAGCCGAAAAACAAATCAGTTGAGTGCTTTGCTGCCGGAGCAGTGCAACTGTGTACAGTGACCTATTTGAGAAAATTAAATGTTTAGCCTTTAGTGATTGTTAAAAATACCTCAGCAGGATCTGAGAAAGAGGGAATAAAGCAGAAATCATGGCAGAGATGGGTACCCCAGCAGAGCAGGAAAGAGGTTGTCTTCTACCCAGTGATTTTTCTCAGTTTCTCTCTAAGTTTGTTCATAGGCTAATAAACATGTTTGCTTTTTTCTAGTTATAGTAGTCATGAAATTGTACTTTCATGATTATTAGTACCAAGAATGTGAAAGCAGGCCTTAAATCCATGCCATGTGAGTCTTACACAGTGCAGTGACAAGATCTTTGTTCAAGTAGAATAAACGTCAAAGATGGTGGGAAAAAAAATCGAAGTCCTAGAATAATCTCTGTATGTATCTGAACATCTCAGTGGCATCCCATCTCATGATGAACGTTCATATTAGCTTACCATTTCTGACTAACTGATTATTGGACTATGTGGGCCTAAAATATGGAAAAACTTGCACAAATCCAACAGTGCCCTGGAAATCTCCATTTTATTTTATTATGCTAATAGCATATACACAAGAAGCTTCCCTAAACATTAAGGATTTTCTGAATGGAAGACAAAACTGTTGCTGCCACTAGGGAGTATAACTTTGAAAACTCTCTTTTTCAGCCAGTGGTAGGATGCTGGACAGGTATTTAAAATGTAACAGATGACAGAAGGATTCACCCAGCTTCTGGAATTTCGGTCTCACTGAGTGCTGCCTCCTTTGCTGCCATGTCGAGTTGGTCTCTCCTCAAAAGGGTAGAGGGCCATGAAATGAATCAAGGATTAAGAAGGAGAGAAAAGAATACCGAGCACACCAAGCACCTCTGCCTGGAAAACAGAGCCAGCAGAGAATGCAAGGCCATCCCTGGAAAAGAGCTGAAGTGTGAGCACAGTGGGACGACTGCCAAAGTCAGCCTTGGAGAGTACAGCGTACACGTGAAAGTGTCACACCCTGAAAGGGTTACCTCACTGGAAAACCACCCTTGCTGGGCTCCCACAGCTTGGTTGTGCCCCCATAAAGCTGATTCTGGATAAAAGATGACTGATCCTCCTCAGGAGAGAGGTGGCAACACCCAGCTGGGTTCACAGAAGTGATGGTAAGTGAGGGATGGTAAAGACAAAGCTCTGTTGCCTCAGAGCAGCTGAACTTGGTGTGTTTTGGGTTATACCTGAGCTTATAACTGTGCAACACTTGCTGGATGATGGAAGGAACAGTTTCTATTTACAGAAGATCTTTAACTGTAAAACCAATTTGCCAATAGCTCCAAGGTCACTGTCAAGCCCATGTCCTTCACTGTACTAGATAGAACATGGTTACCCAATAAGCTTGTTGGATATGGGCTTTCCCCTTAGTCAGGAAAGTTCAGGGTGAAAGCTCATCCCATCAAATGACCTTGTTTATGAAAACTCTGTATAAAAAGGAGTTTTTTATAAACAAGGCACTCAAATACACAGCCACTTAAGTGTCAAAGCCACTCAAAAGACAATTCTCCTGCAATTCTACAGGAGGAAAGACCAGACTTTCATATGTACAATGGTTAACTCATAGATTTAGTTCGCTCAGGTTCATGGAAAAAATCTTCTTGAATTTGGGTGCAAGTTTTGTGCCATTGGCTGTTCTGGATACTGGAAAGGAACATGTCAAGGAACGGCGTCCAGATCTATGCCCCAAAACAGAAGACCTTGACAGGGCCTCACATTTTGGTAAAGGTCTCTATATTTACATTAACCCTCCAGGCAAACCAATGGCTGCAAAAGCAGCACTACTTTCTCTGAGTTTGTTTGCAGCAGGAAGCCAAGTTCACCTGGCTTCGTTTGAAGATTCTGCTCTTACATTGTATGATGAGTTTTCTGTGCTCCTCCCGCGAGTCCTCCATGGTATAGAGGGTTTGTTTGGTAATGCTATTCAGATCCACATTCCTCCAGTCCTCCAGCATCTGAAACGTGATGTCTGCACTGTGGATCACTGTTCTTGATGCCTGTAATCCAATCCAATCTATTCATTAGTTCATGCTTTATTAGTTTAAAAAATAGGCTTTATCCCCTTTTACGCTTCCTTAGCTGGGCTCACGGAGTTGATTCTCCTCACGGACCCCCACCCACTGCTTGATGTCTTATGGATATTACAGGGCCCTCCAACAAGAGAACTCTTTAATCAACAGCAAGTATTTTGATTGCATCCACCACAAACCCTAGTGAGCAACACTAATCTGATGCTGCCATTGCTAGACCCCTCAATCTAACAGCTCTGCTGGTTTTCATGACAAACTTCAGTTCACAACAAAAAAGCAACAAGAAAAAAGAAACCAATACCAACCAAAGCCCACTCAGGTTTGCACCCTCCCCTCTCCCAATTTGTGAAGACTCCCAGTTTATGAAGACTCTCATTCTTCCCTCAGCCACATGAAAAGGTTAAAGCTCCTTGGCCCCTCATCAGATCCGTGTCTTGGCTGGTTGGGACAGGGATCTGCTGCTGGTGATGGGGAGGATGGACCGAGGGGAAAGGAAGTGACACCAGTCACGGTCCCGTACAAGAGATCTCCATCAGTTAAGCAGAGATGGAAACACACACCGAGGTTGGAGTGATGCCCTTGAAGAGTCCTTCACCTAAGAGATTTGATCCCAGGTTTGATGCAGAAGGCTGTGGTTTCTCTATCTTGGTTTCCTCTGAATTCCTATGGACCTCCAGAGTTCGGTGATGATCTACTGTGGTTTGTTTGGGGAAAGGTAGCACAGGTACCTTTGTCTCCACCACCAAAATAATGGGGAAAGAAACCTACCAAAAATTCCTTGCAGGAGGGGTTTTTGCCCCCAGAGCTTCTTCCTGTGGGCTTCACCTCTCACAGGGTTAACCTGGGGTTCTGGATACACCTTTCCAGAAATGGAAAATAAAACTATCCCCTCCAATACCTGGATGAAATGCTAATGAATTCAATGCATTCTCTCCCTTTTTATACGACACAGAATTTGGCTTCATGACTTTTTACAGGTAATTCTGGTGCAAGCTGGTGAAAACCAAACACTTCAGAGCAGTTTCTGTATTCACTTGCTATGGTTACAAGAAAAAGTCTATTCAAAACCCCAGTTCAGCTGTTTTCCCTTTTACTAATTTTCCTTTGATTTATAATATACAATTAGACTTGGAACTTATTGTTGGGCATGAAGAAAGTTTTCTTGCTTTGCAATTGGCCTAATACAAACTGCTCTGACCCCTTTAACTTATCTCTCATTTATTTCCTGGAAATGAACCATCTCTTCAAAGCAAATAATAATTTTGTTTCATTAAAGCACCCTGCTGAATTTAATGATCAGGGGTTGCCAGTTGTCTAGAAAAGCATTTTTAAAAAGCTACTTTTTGATTTTTGTAAAGGTGGCCACAACAAATCCTGGAGACAAACTGCTAATGGATGTGATCGCCTCCTCTGAGTAAAGCCCAACCCGACAATTCACAAAATTATTTGAAAAGTCAGTAAAAATGCCTTTCATCAAACTTGGGTAACTGAAATATTTACTTGGCAGAGATGATTTAGGGATGTCTGTCGCCGTAGTATTTGTGAGAATCTTCTGGACACTGCGGGAAAGAAGAGATGCATATTTACATACTGTGCTAAATAAAGATAATTATTTCAGAAAGTATTAAGTTAAAACAAGAACAACAACAGAATAATAGATCCAGTTTCCTACACAAAATTGTGGCTACATAAAATTCACTCAAATAGCCCAGTTTTAAATTAATTTAAACCTTGACCTAAACCCTTAAATCTGGATGCTCAATCAATTTTACAGAGGCATATTTCAACCAATTATTTATAGATGCTGTGATTAATGAGATGACAAGAGAAACCTTGAGCACAATGGAAAAGCTTTGCTTGTTCAGCATAGCAAATTTTCTCTTGCTGCACAAAAGAACTGAAGAACAGAAAGAACTATTTAATAGAAAGAAAAATGTTGGTAAGTGGGCATAAAATAACGACAGCTACATTATGTGTGGAAATGAGAAGAAGTTGCTAAATCTTCCTGCAATCAAGCTTTGGAGGAGTCTTTTGACCAGACTAGTAGGGGCTGAACTCTGATCCAGTTTCAGGTGGAATTCAATCAGCATTTCTGAAAGCGATTGCATGATATCGAGTACATTGAGGGGTGAGATGGCCCGGGAGGTTCTTGCCAGAACTCTGCTCCCAGCTCAGCTCTCTGCAAGTGCTATGGACCTTGGATGGAGATATTTGCTGTTCTTGGAAAATGAGCCTTTAAAATGCTGTCTCGTGTGTTTTTTTGTCTGAAATCAGTGACTTGGGAACTGCAAAAATGGCCAAAGCTTGTGGTTCCTCCTGTCAGCAGCTCCACGAGCTCTGCTGAGGAGGAAACGGCTGTAGAACAAAGGCTCATGTAAAACACAGGGTGCACACAATATTTTCCTTATATCAAAAGCCACAGATTTATAGATCTGCCCAAAGAGACGTTAGATGTGCTCACAGGGTGAGTTCTCCCTCCATGCTGTGCATAGAGGCAGTTAAAAAATTAAGATTCACAATGACTAGAGAGCACACTGTCCATCGCTTTCTGTCTGCCTGTAAGATTGGAAAAGATTTTGCTGTTGAAGATTCTTGATGTTTTTGAACTGACAAAGATGTGGTAAAGCACATTCTCAGTTCTGACTTTGTTTATTTTTTTAAAATAAATTAGTAAACAATTCAAACCACCCTGAAATTAGTTGTTCCAACTTACATTCTGACTGTTCCCAGTAACATATACACCTAATTTTCCACGCTGATCAAAATAGTTAATCCTTCTCCTAAATTAGTTTTTTTTTTTCCCCTTTAACTTTGTGGTGTGGAATTTAGTGCTCATGAAAGGCAAAGAATTGAGAGCTGTGAAATAAAGCAGGCTTTATCAATAGGTGATGTGCACTGCAGGCATCTACAAAGCACGTCTGAAAAGGACTAGTGCCCTTTCCTGTGGTGACAGGGTAATTTGATCTCCTTCATTTTTAACTCTGGCACTTTTTTGAGTAAGGGCCTCAAGCTGTATTCAAATTCTGTTAGCCTAAAGGTTTGTTTAATAATTTTCTTTGCTTAATATCATCCTTAATGTTTGCTTACTATCAACAAAATTAATTTCTTATCGGAATACACAAGAAAGAAAAGAAATTCTCATTTTGAGCAGTGCCTCATTTCACTAAATGAGATTGGTTCTCATGAGCAAGTGGAGATTCTAAGTGAATGCAAGATTTATAATGATGACAGATTTTAATTCCTAAAAACACTAGTCTCACTTCCAATTAACTTGTAACCAATAAACATTGTCCATCCCAGTTTAACAGAAGAGAGATTGGGCAATACATACACTCAAATTTGATATTCCGTAGGTTTTCTGGCAAATCATGGAGAGCTACTTTCAGCCACTCATCCAGTTGCTTTGCAAACTTTCGGATCACCTGCGTCAAACTGAAAAAAGGAATCACAACATCACAGCGTGTTTACCCTGTGCATTGTACTGCAAGAGCTGGGAACGTGTGAAGACCAAAAGTCATTTATTTACAGCTCATTATTATGCAGAGTTGCTAACATATTTGGGTTTGTAGGCATGAAGAAAAACTTCTGACAACTTTTGCCAAAAAAGCAAAATGTATCACCATGTTCAAAACCTCACAACCCTGCATGGCATTGCTTTGATACTTACAAACAGTATTTTTACTTTAAATAAAATCATTCCCACACTCAACAAATATGAATTCACAAAAAGTGTTTTTACTTTAAATAAAATCATTCCCACACTCTACAAATATAAATTCACAACTGTTTGAAGAAGGCAATAAATCAAGCTTTGGATTTCAGCTCCCACATTTACACAGATGTACAAAGGGATATTCAAGTGGAGCAACAACCAGCCATGCTGCAGGCCAGAGCCAGTGAGAGGGTGATGATGGTGGTGGGGAGGAATTTTCAGGCCAAGCCCACGGAAGTGGAGGTGCAGAGGTGGAGCAGCACCTGCCTGCTTAGCCCTGCACCCATCTGCAACCTCCCCAGCCAAGTGAGATTCCTCTCTTCTCTCTCGCTACCCTTTCCTGATGGTTCCATCATTTCCTGTAAAACAGCTCATCCTGCCCCTCTCCTTGGGATCCCCAGTGTGAAAGGACAGCTCCCAGGACAGCTGCAGACAGCTGTGCAGGGGATCCCAACATCTGGTTCTGACAGACACAGCTGCGCTGCCTGTAGCAATACCAGGAATGCAGGAGAGAGAGAAAAGACACCAGGAACTTTTCTCCCTTTCAACCAAGAAGTTTTTCCTGGTTGTACTCCTGAGGCACTGAGAACAGAGGTGGTAAAATAAACGTGGCCACAGGCCTGCTCTGCTCCACAAAAACACCTCAAGAGAGCAGGGGATGGATGACAACTGCTGGGCTCACTAAAAAGTGCCTTTTCTGGATAGCCAGAATTTGTTCCCAGGAAGTATCTCAGGGGATTCTGGCTGAGTCAGCAAGATTTCCTTCAGGAGCTTCCATTGCAATGAGACCCTTCTTCACCCCCTCCAGTGCAGGCTATGGCTTAATAGCCACAATCTGGCCCTTTATATGCATTACAAAAGTCTATATTCACACTCAAGTCTCTCCTTATTTGCTATGAAAGAACTAAGCAGCTTGAGAAAAGGACTGCTGTTCTGTTTAATCCTTCCACTGAAATAGATTTGGGGGGGGTGAGGGCAAAGCCTGTAAAAATGTACATGTCTTATCTAGAAAAGCCCATGCTTATAGCAGATTTCTTGTGTAAAATACTTTCACTTTAGCAGCCATGGAATGCGTTTAGGAGAGCAGAACAACATCCTGAACACATTTTCCTTGATTAGAGACACTTTAAAATCTTAAGGGCTAAATGCACAGCACCAATAAAAACTCCCAGAGCAATATTCTTAACAAATTACTCAATGTCAAGAACACATCAGTCAAATAATATTACAGGTGTACAAGACTATTTAGAAAAAAATGGTTTCCTGATGCTCATATTAATAAAACCAAAGGGGAAAACATGTTGACTGCACTCAGTGATTGCACTTTTTGCTGTGGATTGTTGATCCCAGTCCTGCTTTACCTCTATAAACAAGAGTTCCTGGACTCATGTGAATGCTAGGTAGGAAAAAACAGCTGAAATCTACCACATGGATTGGAAAAGTGAATTTAGTTTGACAAAAAAGAGGCAAACACTTCTAAAATAAGGTGATCCTAAACCAGTCATGCTTCTGTTCTTCATAGGATAATTAAATTAAACCAGCTTGTTCAAGGTTTCACAACTATAATCTTCATGGTTTTTATTCCTGGCAAGCAGGATGACAACTGGGTTCCAAGAGTGTACACAAGGTTGCAGTGCCTGAATATGCGTGTGAGAATTTACAGACACAGCAGTCAGGCCACCTTGTAGCAATGGTTCAGAACAGCTCTGGGGTTGTTAGCTAAGCAGCATCAGACATTTTCATAACACAGTGTGGTACTCTGCAGCCTGCAGAATTCTGACACTCCCTGAAGGCTGGGACATAACTATCAGCTGAATGTTAAGAGACCAAGAAGAAGGTGGTATTCTTCATCACATAAAACCCCCCAACTCTCCAATTTTTTCATGATACAAGTCTTGCTAAAACCTGAACATCTTTTCAGGAACATGTAAGCTAAACTCCTTTCAAATTACACTGTGGTTAAAAGTCAGAAGCAGGTAGGAGCAAGCAGCTCTCTGGGAACTGGTGTCATTCCTGAATAAACAGAATAAAGACAGCTGAGCTAGAAGGGGTCAGTTACCTGTCAGGTAAGGCTTGTAGTACCGTAGGCATCAAAACTCCAGAAATTGCCTTGTACAGAATTGAGTCACAAACTCCCACTATATTCACTACAGTTGAAGAACCCAATACAGGCAGCATATGAGGAGGCATCCCTTGCCAAAAGTGCAGAAGAAAACTTTGAACCTGCAATCACAAGAAGAAGCAGGATGTTAAAACTAAAATAATCAAAGGTGGCAGACATCGTTCTCTTTCAATGATCCTGCTCATGTGGGCTTTGTTTTAGCCCCAGAGCTGGGCTCACAGGGGGCAACAGAGGCAAGGCATGGTCCTTAACCAGCCAGCCTCGTGGTGTGACCCAGCACACCATGGGAAAATCACTGTATTTTCACCTTCCAGCTGTGGCTGGTGAGTGTGACTCTTTGGCTTCCACATGTCAAGCCTTTTTCTCTCTCTTTGCACCCTGTCCCTGTATACAAAGGAATGCAACCTAGGGCTTGGTGGAGGGAGGGAGGGAGAGGAGGAGAGCACATGGCTTACGAGGGTCAATATGCCACTTTCTGTCTTCCTTTTGGAAAGAAACACTACACTTCTGGATTTTGTCTTTCCTCCACTATGAAGGGAAGTGGAGAAAAAGCAGAGAAAGGCAAAAAAACCAAAAATAGGGTGGAGATTTCAGACACGGCAAAATATACCCCTGAAAATTTCAATTTAGGAAATAAAGGTGTTATTCAGAGGATGATATGATCACTTCTACGGGGGTCTGAACACCAGCATTCATGAAGGACAACTTTCTGCATGTAATCTGTAGTGGAGTAAGCAAATACACCAGGTGTAGCAAGGAGTATTTGCTATTTATATATTGTTGCTGCTCAGCCCCTTCCCTACCATATATCCTGATAAACTTAATAAAATACAGCATCTTGCCCTTCAGAAATTATTCTGAGACATGTTCTGCTAAATTTCCTGGATGTGTTACGTATTTTTCTCACATGGAAACTTCTAGACTGAGTACAATGGTGCAAAAACCAGCTTTAAACCAGGAGAGTGTGAGAATTAAACTGTAAGAAGAAGAAAAGCAGAGAATTTTTTCCCATTATTCAGAAGACAGAGTCAAAAGATACATAAAGCCATTTCCTTTGTTTTTTTCCAGGACCTGAATATCATATTTGAATCAGGTCATCAGTATCTCTATAGCCAGATTTGTTATCCTGGATAAGAAGCTGTCTTCCCATGTTACATAAACCTGCTTGCATTCCAGGAACATTTTATTTTTCAGCTCTAACTGTAAAGCTGTCTGCATGCACTGCCAGAAACCCCTCAGATCCAGTCAGATATGAACACATTAGGAGCCCTATCCACCCTAAGAGATGGTATTGACTTTTGAGCAGTGTGTGAGAGTTCCCAACTGCACTGTGTGCTCCCAACTGCCTGCAGCACAGCCGAGAAGCTGCAGCCTTCACTGTGGCTGGCTGGGATCTCTGGGGGGCTGCCATCCCCCAGCACTCTGCAGCGCTGCTCACAGAGCAGCAGAGCCCTGCTGTGGCTGTGGCAGCTGCCCTGGCTCTGCTGGACACTCAGAGCAATTCCTTCAGGCAGTTCAGTCCCAACAAAAAGCTTCCAAAAGTTGTGGTGGACACGCTGCTTGAAGTGGAAGAACTGGATCGCCCAACATCTCCTAAGGGGGTGTTGCTACCTTCATCCTGCTGGAGACCAGAGGACAAAACATTCCCATTGCTTTTGTTCCTCCAGCTCACACAGTGTTGTGAGATTCAGTGCTATCAGTCACATATTACATACTCAAGTACTGTTGCTCCTTGCTCCTGAAAGGATCAAGCACCACAACCCCGTGAGTCTGTAACACAACATAAAAATAACGTCTCCAATCCATTAAACCACATCATTAAAGTACAACTGCAGGTTTGAACCATACCTCATCAAAGTTTGCTCTTATTACAGTGTCTAGTATCCTCTGACAGTGAGTCCTGTACATCATAATAAAGGTAGAAACCTGAAAAAGAATGAGGGAGGCACACAAAAGATCATTCTGCTTTAAGAAATCCACTTTTAAAATATCAGAATACACAGCACAGAAAAAGCAAGTTTTTCTTATCTATGCACAACTGCAAAAATAATGAAATCAATTGAAGTCTACTACTTAGATTAGGTGTAAGATGAGTTTTCTTCTCAAAAGTAAATTCTCCCTTTGAATTCATGGATTTTTCTGTCAATGGGGATTCTTCAAATGTAAGAGGAGCAAAAAGCCTCAGTGAGATCAAAGACGAGAATGTGGCCCTAATTAGGACATAAAGAACTAAAAACCCCGATTCTTTTGTCCACTTTGCATTGATACTACACATGTGAATAGAACCAGAAACCTAGCAAGCTCAGCCAAGAGAAGCCAGAGCATTTTTGTCATACGGGTAGACAGGATTCTCTGAATTTCTACTCTAGAAGGGTAAGAAATACCCTGAGTCTCTCTCTGCTCAAGAAAGCATTAGAACTGTTTTTGGGTTTGCCATCAACTGTGTTCACAGATTAGAGAGCTGTAACATATTTTAAAAGTTGCCCTCAAACCTCACATACTTTTAAAAGCTGCCCTGCTGTATGTAATGTAACTTTTTAGAAACTGTGCACGAGCGTTAGAAATATTGTACAGCTGATAGTGTCAGCTGCCTATTTTAAGGGAAGATATTTCTTCCTATTAGATGAAGTAATTCAGTCCCCCATAAATCAAGTCAAAGCATTATTAAACTTACTCTAGTTTAAAGTCTTTATATATTAGACAAAGCTTTCATCCAGAGCAGGGAGAAAAAAAACCACCAAGACAAGCTGAGAAAAGATTTCCAAAGTGTTACCTTCTCCTCTGGCAGACTGGCTGGCAGATTTAGATCTTTGACATTTGGAAACTCTGGCAGCAATGTTCCCAGTTTGGATCGTGGTGAATACGCCACTGTCTGTTTGGTTACTTCTTTTTTTCCTGTTTCGTTGACCCAGGCTGCTCCTTTTTTAGAATACATCACATCATAATACTGGGAGTTTTCTTTCACTGCAATTCCATAATAATGGTACCTGATACGTAGAGATGTGCATTTTATAAAGTGGATTGTTTGAAAATTAAAGAAAAATATATGGAGGCAAGGGAAACTGATAATGCAAATGATTTCTACAGCAAAGTAGTCTGAACAATAGTTTATATATCATTAACAAACATTGATTCAGTAGCAGAATACTGAGGTAATATATTGAGCTTACAATTTTCATTTCTTGTGGTAAAAGTGACTCTGTTGTAGGGCAGGAAAATAATGTGCTTCTATTTTTTAACTTTAAAAAAAAAAAAAAGCATCCTAAAGCTACTTGTTGGCAGAGCTCTGCTCTGCATCTGCTCCTGCAGTTCTGCCATAAGCAGAGGTACAGACCCTCTGGACTGGCCTTTCTTTTCTCATCTCAGCTCCCTGATTCTCAGCCTGTTGAGGGCTGGTTTGGTCCCTGAAAAGCGTGAATCTTTATTGCAAAGGAGTTCATCAGAAATGTTTCAAAAATTGAAAGCACTTCAACAAAAAGAGAGGGAAAAAGGCTTGTTCTGGAGATCAATGAATGGCAGGAAATGCAGAGTTTCAATTATTTGCTTCATACCCCAGCATCAGCACTGGGCTTTGATCAGCCAGGGATACTCACAGCACTGACTCTGGCTGTGCAGACCACACTGGGAATTACAGAGTGGAATCACACTGGGAATTACAGCACAAGTTTGTGCTACCACTCAGCTTTATTACAGGGGATGATGGAGGCACTGATTATCAAGCAAAACTCTTGCATCAAAGCAGCAAAAGTTAGCTTAGTCCTTCTAATTTCTGAATTTAGCTTAGTCCTGTAATTTCTGAACTTTTGTTTCAGTTTCTCAGCTGTAGGCACCCAACCCATCAGCTAAATTTGTGAAGATTATGAAAAGCATCACAAGGTTGTACTGCTGGTACACTTTTCTTTCAGCCAAATGCCACACAGAATTTTCATTGATCCTCCACTTCTCTCCTTACAGCCTATCAAAAACCTATCAGATCATGATGAGACACTGTGTTCTGGATCCCACTGTGGTGGCACAAGAAGTTTCCATCTTTTCCATCAGTTGTTATTTCAGAGTGCTGCCCCCAGGTCTGTTCACTCCAACAGACACGAATTCGCTTTGCGCAAAATCAGCTGGTTCTACAAAGGTCATCAATGACTTTAATTAAAGAGTAGCATCTAAGTGATGGTAGTTGAAGCTACACTGGTGACTTTTCCTTTTTCCACTCACACTCATTCACCCACACATCAGTGCATGTCATAATCCCCAGCAGAAAATGGTGGCAAAGAGCTGCAAACCCAAACTTTTCTACCAGCACAGATGGGCTGAGAGAAGCCTGGAGTGTTGTAGGAAATTTCTACTACATGGTTCCCTGGCCATACTGAGGACATTCTGTATTTTCTTTTTTTTTTTTTTTTAAAGCTATCTTGAACTCAACATTGAATAATCCAAGTGAAATATCTTAAAACATTACACTGACATGGTATGGATGGAATTTCCCAGCTTCAATACCTGAGAAAGCAACACTGTTTACTCCAAATTTTCCCACCAGAGCTTAGGCCAAAACACGCATTTTACATAAACGTCTTAAATCAGTGAAGGAAGAAAGAAACAAGCCTGGAAAATGTAGTAGAATTTCATTGTGCACAATTTAATTCCTGGTATATTGCACTTGGTAGTAAACTGCATAAGAGTTTTCCATGTAGCTTCAAAATCATATAGACACAGTAGGCAAATAACCTCCAAAATCTTTCTAGATAGCTTCTTCCTTCAGTAATTTTAGCATCCCAAATGGCAAAAACTCACTGGAGTAGTTTACATAGATTCTTTTCCAATCACTTTATTGTATTTCTATCAGAAAAACAAAAATTCAACTGAATTCAATAAACAGAGCCTGAAAGTTTGATGTGTAGAAGAATAACATGCAGACAACAAACTCATTTTTATGTTAAAGTGGAATGCTTTTTATCCTCACGGATCTGTTATACACAGCACTCCTTTAAAGAAAGAAGCAAAATTCCCTTCACACCACGTAGCTTCCTCTGGTTTAACTCACACCTTCTGCACCAAATTGAAGACTTTCAGACTACACCACAGAAAGAAACTGGCTTTTATGTTTAGCTGCCTGCTCACGGCTCACCTGTGGCTGAACTGTTTTTAAGCTCAGTGCAGCAGAGAACAGCTGCACGCTTCCATCAATAAACCAGCTGCAAACCAGAAAACACAACTGCTGACCAAGAGTACAGCACCATTGCAGCTCTGAACTTTGTCATGTTACAAGGCAGCTGTGCTATAAAAAGACTGAAGGCAGAACAGTGTGAAGTCAGATAATCTTAACCACTTCTGTGGCTGAATTTCCCTTGGCAGTTGCAGGGAAGTGGAACGAAAATAATACTGGCAGCAATCGGTCAGCGCAGTTGGTGATAAAGGGACTGAAGTGTTAATGCCTAAAGTAATTTCTTTACGTAACACTCAACTGGAATGCAGTCAGATGTTTCTGAAAACAAAACCAGGGCTCAGTTACAGCTGTGCTGGGTCTACCAAGGAGGGTGTTTATCCTCAAGTACAGCATGCACAGTCTCTGTGTGCTGGACAGAAAGCCCTTCTGTGCTGGACAGGGAGCAGCACCATTGCACAAGTGGCACGAAAGGAGCACAGACCTCAAAGCTGCTCTGACTGGCAGGCAGGTTACAGGGAAATTGGGCAAGAAATATTAAGTCTCACTGATTTTTATCCCTGGTGAGAGTGAAGAGAGTTTCTGGAGGCGCAAGGCACCTCTAGCCAGCAGATCAGGAGCACCTTGCCCTCTGAGAGACTCCTGAAGGTGCAGGAGGAGCTCAGGTTTGGAAATAAAGCAGTGCTCGTTCCTTTCATTAAATGGAAAGTCAAGTAACGAAGTTGGAGCTGATGGCAGGATGATTTCATGGCCCATAGAGGGTACTCACACGAATGTGTCCACAAAGCAACTTGTGCACACTTTCACTCTGTCCTTACGAACCTGCATAAAACTTATATTCAGTACTAAATCCTGATTCTCTGATCATGGACCTATTATGCTTTCCTAGCATGCTGTTTTTCCATCTGAGAGATTTCTGGTGGTTTTGATGAGTGATGTTAACTCTGAATTTGCATTTGGGAATGGATTTCAAATCTTCAATTAGCTGCTTAAATATGTCTGCTCTAGAAAAAGACAGCTTAGTTACAAAAACAAAGAAAATACCAAGCTGCGGAAAGAACACTGTGTCCCATCAAAGAAATACTGCTTGGCATGGACCACTGATTAGAAGGGCACAGTAAATCTATCTTTAATGGCATTTCTTTTAGCATCTTCATTTCTTTTTTTCTTTAAACAGCAGGTCATTCTAGCTTTAGTATGTAAGCTCCATCCTAACAGCATGTTTCATTCTCGGCATTTAGCAATATTGTGGTTTTCAGGCTTTATTTTGAAAGAGAAACTTCACCAACAAAATTTTGCAAACACACCACCTCTCACATTTTCATTTTCCTTTCCACAGTTTTTCACGTGTGATCTATAGACACTACAATTCTGTTACTCTGTAGGATTCTGTGAAAGCTAATCAAGAAAAGCAGATTTTATTACATGAGGGGCCTTATGCTTGCCAGAAAAAGATTCAAAGCTCCCCTGGAAAAAAGTCATGGAGTCCACAAGCAGAAAAAGAAAGTATAAAAAAATTACTGTAACCTCTTCATGAATTGGTAGAATCACATCTTACCAAAATTGGAAAAAGTCAAATACCCCAGGAAGTGCATTCTGAATCAGTTTCTCATTCTGGAATTAGGATGAACTCTTTTCATCTTTTGGGTAAGGCAGTAAGCTAATTCCTTAATCACCTAAATGTATGTTGGATTTCATTACATGGAAAAATGGTGGTAAAACACAGGTTTGTGGACAATTTCAGTTTAGGTCAATGTGTGCTCCTGCCTAAACTTTAAAGAGCATTCTGATACTTGTCAGATCAGTAAAAGGCCTCCA
Organism: Pardalotus punctatus; assembly: GCA_013400915.1. NCBI lineage: Eukaryota > Metazoa > Chordata > Aves > Passeriformes > Pardalotidae > Pardalotus > Pardalotus punctatus. The sequence continues at coordinate 84,658 of VZTX01009938.1, forward strand.
CTAGACCTTTGCAGGATCACTGCTGAATCTGTAAGATAATGTAAAGACTACAATAGAACTTCCTTCAAAGTTGGTTTTAAGGCCCCAACTGGACAAATTATTCCCTGTTCTCATAAGATTCCATTCAGTAAATCAGATCCAGATGGATTCCTGTGAGAGATGATAATAACACCATACACTGCTTACTTTGATTGGCCTCTGGTTCCAAGTCTTCTTGTCGTCAGTTGTGGAAACTGTTGTCTTATTATCTGCAAATAAAGAGAACTGATATTAAGACAAATGGAAAAGCACATTTACAAATATTTAATTTAATATGGATTTTGAAGACAGAAAAGCAGAAAAACTGTATTGTGATGTTAATAAAGTATGTGGTAGGAGAAATCAGAAATAAAGCTCTTTATTTTTTCCATTACTGAAAGAGTAGAAAGAGACTTTAAACTTCACTATAATTCTATTAATTACCATTAATTTAAATACTTTCAAAAGTTACTGGAGTAGAACATATTTCCTTCAAAATCTAAGTTCAGGTCTGCCTCTAAACTGAGGAGGACTGAATTAGAATTAGCCAACTATTTATTATGTTACTTTGCAGGATCAACAACTTCTCTACAGACCTTCACAAACCTGCCACTAAACTCTTCTTTTTCTAGAGGATGATTCTCTGAAAAGATTTTGGTATTTGACAGGGGCATCATTTCTACCAAGGCAAACTCATCACAGCATTTGTAAAGATACCTCATAATCAATTTATCCTCTATGGAAAACCAGTGGATCTCAGACACAGCAGGATATCCTCAAGAATCCAAACTCTACCGTGTCAGCAGGCATTAAAAGAACATTGTTACTGTAAACCAAAACTTCTTCAGTGCCAGCTGCATTTAAGGAAACGAATCAAGGAATGTAGATTGTGCCTTCAGTAACCAGAGCCCCTATCAAGCAGGTTAATCCTGATGAAAAAGCTTTGCTGTAGGTGCTGCAAAGGGGATGCTCAGCACCTCTCAGGATCGAACCGGATTCTCTGTGGGGTCTGCAGTAGCAGGAAAATTTTTCTGCGAGAACAGTCATGCAACAAAAACTGCAGTAAGCCTTGAAGATTCACTTGCAAAGCAGTTTCTTCCTTTTAAAATTTGTAATCCATTTTAATTGTGTTTTTATTATATAAATTACTAAATGCTTTCTCCTTGGGTGGTAACACCAACTAATATTCAAGGAAAACAAGCCTGCAAGATGGAATATAACTGTTCAACTAGGAAAAGAGTCAATTCAAATTGATTAAATAATATAGATTTTTTTTTTCTCCATTAGCCATTTTGCCACCATGATAAATATTTAATCCTGATTGATGACTGAAAGCTTTGGAACATGTATTTAGATCAAAAGGTGCTATGTAAATAAAGACATTACAAGTCACATATTTAACCATTTCTTCCGCACTTTTTTTGGGATTTTAGCAAAGGTACAACCACATTCCCTTTGTATCACATAAAAATTGACCTGTGTTGGTTTCCAAGGGCTTTGCACAAGGTGGCTGATGTCAAAAATGCAGCAGAGACTCCGAGTCGCTAGGTTGTTCAGCTTTAATTTCTGGAGCAAAACTTCAGCAAACAGTAAAACACTTTTGTGGAGCTGTGAAAGTTCAGCCTAGCTGTTTGATAAATGAGCAGACAGGCAAGCAGCCCTTCTTTCTTTTTTTGTATGGATTCAATGAAGCCTGCCTAAAGAACACCACATGCTGTTCCAGCTACTGATCTAACATTCCGCAACATCTCAGCCTTCCAAATTCCCTTTAATTACACATTAATCCCACCCCTCTCTCTTTCATTTTCTGCAGACAGGGTTGGGGGCTCCACAAGGCTGTGGGAAAAAAGGCAGTGTTGAAGAACTGCTTTCTGAGGATGGTTTTTTTTGGGCTACGGGATTTTTTTAGGGCTGGTTGTGATGGTTTTTTGGTTGTTTTTTTGGGGGTGTTTTTTGTATCAGTTGTCATTCAGAAAACACCACCCCTCTCCAAAAGCTGATTTTACAGCAATTGACTTAATATTAGAGATAGTTTTACTCTGGGTTTTTTTGGAACAGCATCAAGCAGTATTACTTTCAAGTCTTTCTAGTAGCAGTGAAGTGTTACAATGCACGCTGTAAATGCTACTTTATGAACCATATGCCGTGGGAGTTCCTGGGATTTAAATAAATCAGCCAATTTCTACGTACTGGGGCAGAGGTGATCAGGAAAAGAGAATAGTAATGAAGAAGTTGATCAGATGATCCCTTTTTCTTTTGTTTCTTTTTCAAATCCAGCACATTTTAAATGAGATACACCTTTCAGAATGTATCTTAAAAGTACGCATCACTTAAAATAATATTTCCCAGTAATTTACAAAGAAAAAAAAAAAAGAGAATAATCAAGCAAACCTTGGAAAAAAAAAGTCAGGACTTTTTAATCTAATGCTGCACATGTAAAATATAACATGGTATCTTTACACCTTGGTGCTTATACACATATGCATGGTTGTTAATGTTTGTGTTTGGAATAAAGCAGATAAAGTACTAAAAGAACTCTCTGTTCATAGAAATGTTTATATTCAGCGATGTTTATGCAAATCTCTGTGCAATGATACCAGTAAAAGCAGGAAGATTTCCCTGAAAGGAGAGAGGAAGTCAGATCAGGCAGGACAAAGCAGAATTCAGCGTGTGCTGGAATCAGTGGGAAAAGCAGACAGCCCAATATGTTTTTTTTAAAAAAATCTTAATCACTGTCAACCTGAAAAGTCACTGTATAACATACGGCATCACTGGTTTAATGCTGATTAAATTTTACAGACATAGAGACAAAATCTGTTAATTTTACAGCTGTTTGCAGAGGGAAGTGTGTTCTAATCGTCAGACACGAAAATCCAGGTTTGGATCTGAAAACCAGGTTGGATCATTTTCTGAAAACCAGGTTGGATCATTTTCCTCTCTTCACTGCAGTGAGGCTGCACAAACAAATAAATCCAGACCCGACCACGCAGTCTGAGCTGTTTCTGAGTGGAGCCCAGTCCCTGCTCGCAGCAGTTTTGGCTCCTCAACAGAAGCTGTGGTAAAAAGATCTCATGGAGGGTACCCAAGGGAATTTTGGAGTGAACGGATCTTTTACCATTGTACTTCAGCAGGGCTAAAGTTTCACCTCACACTTCTCCAAAGTGACCACAATTCCGCTGCCCTGTAAGATCTGCTGAGTAAAAAGGTGCGGGTTTTACATTTTCCAAGTCAAATTTCACCTAAGGTACACAGCAGTTTTACTGTTGGGCCTTATTTTAGGCTACCTGGCTTTTTGGTTTTGAGATAGATGTAGACCAGGAATTCCACATGGAAATAGCTTCTGTGCCTATTATGTATCCTCAGAAAAATATATTCCTGCAATTTCTTTCTCAGCTACTGAACCTTAATGTGTTCTCCCTCTATTTTGTCTGTACTCTGATTAAGACATGATCTTGCCTTCTGCCTAAGGAAGTTCTTCCAGGCCTTTATTAAAAACAGTAATATTAAGAACTGCTTTATCTTTTTGCTATTCCACAGTTCTTCTGGTGAGTGCCTACTGCATACATAAGATCCATATAGAAGTCATTGCGTTATAAAACAACATATATACAGTTTACACTTCTTCAGGGGACTAATATATCCAGGTCAGCATTTGTTTAACATTTCTCCAGACAATCCTGATGAATGGCTTTTGGAATATCTGTGCAGGTAAAACATATGGGGAGATAGCAGGATTTTTATCCCATTTCAGCTTTTAAAACTAGCAGAGGTGTCTGAATAAATTTGAATTAAATATCTAGTTACTTATATTTTGAGTCATTCTTAGAAAAAGGCAATAAAAATTAAAGGGGTGAATTGAGCATCCATGTAAAACAGAGAAAGCTTTATGAGCAACAGCTAGAAAACTGCACTTCCCCTGGCAGGGTCTGTATTAGAGTCTGCACCATCTATCAAGCTGAGGCACTGCCAACTGCAGGAGCTGTTCTGTTCCCCACAAACGGCTGCAAGGGTGCATTCCTTCAACCTGATCACTGCCAGCTGGCATTTCTGCTGCTGCCCTCTCCCACTGCTGGAACATTGCAGCACAAGCAGATTCAGGCTCAGCTTTAAGGTGAGGAATTACAGAATCACAGGATGGCTTGAGTTGGGAGGGACCTTAAAGATGATTTTGTTCCCAACACTCTGCCATGGGCGTGGACATTCTGCTTTCATCACTGCACTGTGACCCATCACTGTCCACAGCATTCACTATCAAACTGTGAACTCCGTTTCCCAATTATTCCACCTAAAATCCTCTACGATATGCCAAAATGAATCAGGGAAAAGAAATCTTATAAAGCATCTAATGTGTCTCTCTTCATGCAAACAAATAAGGATGGAAGAAACTGAAGATATCTGGAAACTTCTGAAGTAATTTTTTTCTTCCCTCCTTTGTCAAAATACTAGATTTTACACTGGGACAATAGGCAGAGAATGGCTTTTAGAAGTCTTTTATCTGGAATAATTTAAATTTCTGCTTTTAAAAAGGCGTGATTATTTTATCAGTGCACCTGATCTAGAGGGATGTTATACTTCACTACTCTTGTTGCTTTCTATATGACATAATTCTAGCCTTGCTTCTAGAACTTCACAGAGTAGTGAAATAAGATCAAATTAAGTCACAAGCCAGCAACTGCACACTGCCAGAATGAGACATGGATTCCAGGCTCTGCACTCCCTAGCTCTGTGAGATGCTAGAGAGACTCTACATACAATGGAATAAATTCTCTTTCCTCCCATAACAACTCTTCCTAACAGGGCTTGATTCTGTTTATCTCAATCCAGGTTTCAAGTCCCATATCTAGACAGTATGTTTTTCTTTTATAAAGTCAAGCATAGAAGATCTGTGTTTATTTACCAACTTCTATTGTGGTGCTCAGTCAATATTCTCTGCCATGGCAGCAGCAAAGAAGTCAGCGACAATAAACATAGCTCTGTTCTCACAGAACTATGGTTTTCTTATTCTCACTGCTGTGAAACACAAGCAATACTGATATCCTCAATCCTATAAGTTTTTTGGCTCATTCATCTTTGACCCTGCACTGTTCCAGCTGGATCATTCCAGGGTTTCCCCATCTGATTCAGTGCTTTTCAAACTCCTGCTCTGAGGCAGCCTGTTATTATTAACAGAGGCACCTTTTGGCTCAAAGGTGGCTTGGGGCTGATTCAGTACCATATTGTCTTGAGGAAATGGTCAAGAAAACTTGGATCAAGGAACACTCACTGATAGGAAAGAGCATAATCAAAGTAGTCCAAAACACCATTCCTTCTCTCAAATCCACCAAAGTGTGTGAACAAAAGAAGAGGTGTGACGGTGCCTACACCTGCTGTACCCCTTGCTTGCTTACTTGCATGGCTGGGAGGGAAGGCTGTCATGAACAGGCTCAGTACCCTTCATCACAGATCTGTTGTCTGTTTAGATCCAAAAACCTTCCCATTTCTCTCCACTTACCTTTGTAAGTTTTGGAATAGGGCAGACCTAGCTGCAGGATAAGAGTTTGTTTTAGCACTGATACATCTCAACTGATATTGCAAAGCAAGGCAGGAAAACCTGCTGGCCCTTTCTCCAATGTCTGTGCCCAGTTCTGCCTGCTATGGAGACTGGATTCTGTGAGGAACTGGACTCTTCAGTGAAGCTTGTGAGACCTCTCCTCAAATTCATCGATTTAAAACAATATCCTCCTTCAGCAGTTCCTCTGGCCAGATGGAATTCAGCCCAAGGCACCATCAAACAGATTACTGCATCCCAACAAAGCTGCAAACACCGAGTGCTCTGCCTCAGACCCTCAGCTAAACCCCTGCAGAACTGCCCTTCAGTCAGAGATCTTAGCTGGTGAGAAGGGATGAAGGAAAAGCAGGGACTGCTCAGATGGCACTGACAGACTGATCTGGTCATTTGATGCAATAAGAGAAACCACATCCTCAGATATACATTGATTTTTTTCCCCAGTTCTATTTTTGCATTCAATGTTGTAGAAATTGTTCATAATAAAGCAAGAGCTGTTTTAATCTGTCAGAAGAGAGCACTAAAAGTAAATTTGGGTTTGCTATACCAGTTACTATTGAGGCTACTTAGGAGTTAATTGAGAGTAAAGAAATAAAAACCAACATCTTCAGGAGAAGTATCTCATGAATAACAGCAGGCAATTTCCTGATATGTGCAATTCAATACAATGACAAATCAGAATGCAATCACATCACAATGTCATTATTGACGGGATTTCAATAAAGGTGTTGTCTGTCCTTTTCAACACTAAAATCATATAGTATGACAGCAAGAAACTGTAAATCCTATTTATCCTAGTCATGCTGGGAGAAGCAGTCCTGCCAACAAAACTTCTGGGCATAGAGACAGTGCATCATGATGAAAAAGGAATCTGGTTGCTACAGCTTGTGCCTCCCTGGAGCAAAGTGAACTACTGGGGAAAAAAGGTACTTTCCTAACCAATATTACAAGTCTGTTGTGGACTTTGTCCTTTATCTAGTGAAAAGCATTTTTTGGAATGTAATTTTGACTTACAGCAAAGCCAGTCAGGGAGCAACAAAATCTGTGTGAGCGTGCATCCATGTTAAACCTCTTTAAGATGTCAAAATGATGGAAAGGAACCTCGGACTGGGGGAGAACCACCCTGACAAGTGCCAGCAACCTTCGTTTTCCTTTTCAACTATTAATTTATTATCGCTTGCCCAAAGACATGGCAGGAAAGCCCCAAAAGAAAACAAACCAGAAGAGGAAAGTATTTATCCTGCAGGGGGCACATGGGAGTTGGGAAGAACTCAGTTTTAGGAGGATGCAAAGCGGTTTTACCACGGGACACTCAGGGTTCTGGGGGAGAGCTATGGCCGGGGAATCAGCACTGCACAGTAAATTTAAAGCAGTGAATGAGGTCATGGAAAACGGGAGAAATCCCTGCAGGTGAGGAAGATCACACTGTCGAGGGTCTTGATGACTGAGCACACAGTGTACATACAGGGTCACCAAAGGAACAAGAACAAAAACAGTGTTGGAAATCGAAGTTAAAGAGAAGCTCAAAGAGGTGCCAAGCCAGCCAAGAGCTGGGTGGGATGGCAGAGCCAGGAGAGCCTTATGGAACCCACCCTACACAACAGCCACTGAGGGCTTTGGAAATGCTCAAAACATTCCTGCTTTTTATTGATTCCGTGAAGGCCCTTATTCAGAATGATTTAGATTTCGCAATTAAACCCAGTAAGAATGAGAAGTCAGAGCCATCACCCACCATAATTCTTAGCTCAGCTTGTCAATTACCACCAGCATTTTATGCTAACACATCGCTCAGAAAAAAACCAAACCAAACTTACATCTGCCCAGCCTTGCCTATAGCAGGCAGTGGCAGAACTCAGCTGGAAACAGCCTGAGCTGCTCTCCAAATCCCCACATCCTACAGCAGAGCCCAAGGCACCGGCAGCACAGGGCCCAGGGGCTGCCGTCCTTTTTCCGTGACCTCAGCAGCAGCAGGGCTTTCAGTGCTGCTGCCCGAGGATTAATTCACAGGCTGAACACGTGCATGGCGAGAGAGCTTGTTCTCATACACCACATTTCATTGTTAATAATCGCTGACACACCTGCCCTGCCTCACTGTACCTCCCTGACTTCTCACTGGTTCCACAGAGTGTTTTTACTTATTCTGCCTTGCTTTTGCATGAAATTAAAATATGATATGCTTTGCTGTCTACAGTAAGAGCAGAAGTTTAACACTGAACTCTACTTGATGCTGAGCTGTAAGCAGCAAATTACAGGGCTCTCTCTAGTTACTATTTAGTTAAGCTATATAAAAGATGCTTGGTCCTGTCTTTTGCAGACAATAAAAAGTACTGTATTGACAGACTAGGTAGCACAGCAGACTGGCAAATACTGGTATAGATAAAACTGCCTGTAACTTTTGCATGTTAAATAAGTAAAAAACTGAAGTCTTGATCAACAGAGTTACAGATCCCTTTGTCTTATGAGAATATATCACATTAATAATGACATTGGAGTATTCCTAGTTTTATATATACTTTATGTGGCTTAGGAGCATTGGTTGCTTTTTAAAATGTGTTTGTTTACACAGTATTTCTGTTCTTTGCTCTTCTTGTTGCTTTAATTGCTATTAGCTTGGTTTCCTCAGAAAACAGTCTGTACTACTGTCTCTCTGTTAATCTCTCTACCCCCCCAGACCAATTTGGTTTCATTAATGCAATATTACCAAGTGTCTGAGGTCCAGTCCGTGCCCTAGAAGCTTAATAGAAAACACTGTTACTTATTACAGTTTGTTTTAATGTACTGAACGCCGCATCTCTTTCTAAAAGCTACCAGTTTGTTAAAGAAAAAGCCTTAATATTTAACATTGCCCACAGAGCTAAAGTTCAGAGATGAACTATAAATTCAGTGTGGTCTAGTGAAAGGTGAACTGTCTACAATTTCACAGAACAACTAGCTCCTTTCTCTGGAGGAGATGACAGCTGCGGGGCTCCTGATGTTTCCAGTGAGGACAAACATGTCCAGGGTCTCTGTTTCAGCAGCTCAGTGCAGAATTCCTTAAATAGCACCTTCTTCACTGCCTTCACTGCTTCAACTGCCTCCAAGACATTTCTGCAACTCACCTTGCCAATATGGTATGTAAGTCACACGATAACACACACTGGCTAAAACTTCATCCCTGTACCTGCTCTGAAGGAGAAACTGGCTGCAGGCTACTGAGAGAACAGAGATGTGCCTTGCAGATCTTCATGCCTGTGCAGCACATTTTGTCAGCAGTAACAGGCTGGAAAGGATCAGTGGGGTCTGCTCAGGATCTGCAGATGGAGAAGATGTTTGCAATTCCATATTTGCCCCGCTGCTGTCTGAGGTTCCTGGGCACAGCAGTGCAGAAGTGCCAGCTCCCAGATGCAAAAGTAAGGGGCACCCAAAGGACTGGTGTGGAACAGTACTGGGATGGCTCTGTGAGGGCTTCCTTCCTCTCCACAAAAAGGCACAAAGTTTCATGTGTCACTGCTTCAGAACTCTGTTGCAACCGAGAGGAAAACACTTGGACCACAGCACATGAGAAACACAATGGAATGCCATGGTTTTTGGATGGAAGTCGTGGTACCTGTCCTGCTAGGTCAAGAGATTTCTACCAATGAATAGGTGTAGGTATAAGAGGCAGGAGAGAAGGGGATGAAGTATTAAATAGTGTAACAAAACTGCCACATTCTGAAAAACGGTGAAACCCCTAGTAAATCTGTGTTCTGATGGAATAATTCTCGAATATTTACACGTTATCATTTACAGAAGTTTTTAGCAGCGGCAGAAGGAGCAGTGTGTAAATCTGAGCCGTGTTCCAAATATGTGAGCCTGCATGAAATCTGTTTCTTGTTTTCACTGCTCCTAAATTACATGTTGCCACTATACTTACCACTTGGAAGCAATAATACGTACAACAAACAACTTCATTCAACACTTCTGCAGTGTATTTAAACAGAAACCCGACACAGAATCTACTGAGCTATGCAGATCTTCAAGACATGAAAACACAGTAATGTTACACCATGGTACAGTTTTACTTTCCCTGCCAAACTGCCTGCCTAAAGATGCACCATAGAGAATGTCACCTCATTAAATACATCCTTCACCTACTCTTTACACAGGCACTTACCTAGAAACATTTTTCTTTCTTTGAATACCCAGCACTTCTATAGAACAAATGTTGCAAACACTAGAAGAGAACAGCTTGCAGGACAATTGGCATTAGACTCATGCTTGCAAGCATTTCTAAAACAGTGGCAAATGCTACACTTTGTTTTTTTCACAGCCTACTAGTTTTAAAGGCCTGTGACACATTCTATGGTAGAATTTCAGTTTTAAACACAATTCTGTTTGTCACTGAGGGGAAAATATCACGCCTGACCAGCATATCCCAAATACAAACTTTATGTAACCTTCTTGTATTATTAACCATCTGCTACTGATGTAGAGCACAAGAGCTTTCCTGCTCACACCTGGAGGATGCACAGCTGTGTCTGTGCCAGGAGTGCATCTCTGCTGTGAATCTGGAGTTAACCACAGTGGATCTGACTAGAGCAGGATTGGAAAAGGAAGCACAAGGAGTCACAGTGCAAAGAAATCTTGGCAGCCTGTGCTGGCAGTGCACACAAATGCAGTTAGATTCTTTCTGTCCTTTCACATCTGGAGGCATTGCACTCCACCACATGAATGTGCCACAGCATTTGATATCATTAACTCACAGATCTCCATATCAAGCTTACAAGAACAGCACTGATATGCTCCAGAATTCAATTTTACCCTTCTGGTTTTAAAAGTTATACATTAATTTAAGCAGTGCTTCAAACCAGGACAGCAGGTAATAATGCAGATGTGTTTATGCTGGCTTGTATTCAACTTCCAATTCAACTTTAGCTGCCAGTACTGTGTACCATGTCACTGTCACCTAGGCTGGGGACTGAAGTACTCTGGAGCCTAGCCATGGTTAGAAATTATTCCAACCACAAAAATACTTTAAATCTTACCCTTTGTCCAATAACTTGAATACACAAGAGATCTCATTCATACACCTCTGTGTCTAGTGGTAAAAGAAGATTTAATTCTTTTCAATAACACAAATTCACCTGAACCAGGTGAGAACTTAAGGTGCCATATTGCAGTTTAGACTCACCTTCCCAAAGCTGGCAGCATTAACAGGTTGTGTGTCGTTTTTCTCACAGAAGTCCAAGTAATGCATGTAGAGAGCACTTCGAGGAATGCAAACACCTTCTGCAATCTCGTAGTTCTCCTCCAGCCTTAAAAAGCAAATATCAAACAGAGAGAACTGCAAGTATGTTGGATGTCCTGTATGGTAAACAGTACATAAAGCTTCATCTTTTAAGACAAACATTCTGTCTTCCTCTTGTCTCCTAAATCTTCTCTGATAACTAATAAATCTCTCTTTGTTCCCAAGTACCCCTAATTTATTCCCATAGTACTTACTTGCTTCTTTTGGTTCATACATGCTATCAAAACCACAGGCTGTGAGTTCTCAGCAATCTGTTATACCCTAAAAGAATCCTGCAGTAAATGAATATTGTACAACTATGAAACAATAAATGCTCACTGAGGGGAAGGATTCTCTCCTTCTTCACAGAACACATCACCTTTGCTTCATGACACTCTTTTCACTCCTGTCCAGCTGCAAAATTGCTTACCTTGAGGAAGCAGGCATGGCTGAAGCAAATAATTTGCAAATATTCAAGAGTGTCCACAAAATCTTACTGCATAATATTTTCTTGCTATTGTTTATGGGCAAAGTGAAAAAAAATGGAAATCACAATCTGAATACAGTGCTGAAAAAACCCCAATGAAATAACATCCTCTTCTACCTTTTAGAAACTATTATATATTATTATATAACATTATATATCATTATATATTATATATAACTATCATTATATATTTGTTTATACATGCAAATATAGAAATATAAAATTTTAAATGATATGCCAAATATATGAATAGGCATATGCTTAATCTTTAAAGCCTGAAACCGGTCTCATTATAAATCCATAAATTAGAAGAAATTCCTTTCAGATGCCATTTTTATGCTTGCTGACCCAAAAATGTTCAAGAGGTATTTAGAGACACACTTTACATTGCACCATAATTAATGTTGTCATTGATGGTGTCAGTCACATGCACGAACAGTTCCATGTGTGCTGGTCTGCCTTGCTGGGTAAGGGAAGAAGTTAGGTGTGACTTCCTCTTAAATGTATTAAAAAATGAATATATATTTTCAAAAAACTCCAATTTTACAGCTAATAATCCCCTGTGAATGGGCAGCTGTAGAACACCTTCCAAATCTCTAGTTTCTCTCCTTCATTGCCTTTTTCAGGACCTACCTACCTTCCATTGCAGTTATGATCATTTGTGACTGCAAACTATTTTAATAAGATATCCGGCTAGATGAATGGAACCAGTTTGTATGGGCAACATCTATTCTTCCCTGGTTTCTACGGAAATATCATCGTGGCATCTTTCCTCAATTTCATAGTGCTCTAACAAAACCTCCTTTCAAAACCTGGAGGGTTCGTTTGTATACTATAGCTGCTAATTGGAATGTCAGCTTCCGTGACCAAGACAGGACAGAAAGAAAAGCAGTTAATTATTTCTCTTCATATCTGATGAATTTTTCTCTTTTTCTCCTCTCTTTCACAGAGAGTCATTAGTCTGACACTGAACAATGCCCCATTATACCTGAACTTTTTTTTTAATGATCAAAAACACATCTTGCTCCACTTCTTTTATTTTCCTGTCTTTTATTTAACAACTTTATCATATTTTGAATCCAGCTTCATTCTACAGGATTGTAGAAAGATAATAAACACAATCTTCTACCTAACAAATCATTAACAGTTATAGTATATAGAAATATATATATATATTAACATTTGAAATATTATAGTAAAGCCATGTGAAATCCAGTAGTTCACAATGAGACCTTCTGTGCCACTACAGTAGAGGAATAAATCCCCTAATCCTTCCACAGGAATGACAATTTTATCTGTCCCTATTACTGCTTCCCTCCTTATACACTTACAAAGTTCTAGATTAAACAAGATTATTCTATATCAGTCAGGTCTGTAGTGTTGTTACAGATTTATTTTTATGTCTCAAGATCACAGAACAACTGTGATGTTAAACACTGCTAATCACATAAAAGATTCTAGAACAGATTAATTTTGATGCAGTACAACAATGTCTGAGAAAGTACTAATTTGGGAAGAATCCATTACCTAGCTACGCTTTACCTTCCTCTTTTTTAATTCTTTTTACAAAAATGTTGCAGAAAATAAAACAGTTTTGTTGACTTTAGCTCCACAATACTGTTATTATTCACAGTACGTACACTGTAAACCACCAAACTGCATGGCATTGGGTTGTCCGTGCTTTGAAAAATTCCATGTTTGGGGAAGTAAACACACACACACACACCCCAAAACAAGTAAATTCAAGTTTCACACTTACACCTGGGTCAACCAATTCACCACAGAAATAAACATGAACATTTTAGAGCCAAGCTCTATCTGTATAGATAATAATGAGCACGGGAAGATGGGATAAGCACAGAATTCTAGGTATTGCTATATTCATGCCTTAACAGTTGAATTCAAGCTCGTGTAGTTTCCCAAATTATGATGTATTTGGCAGTTTCCTCAATTACAATGTATTTGGCAGTAATGCTACATTTACCAGGCCTTTCACTTCATTTTGTGTCATCAATGAAACCAAACAAAAGCATCATTCCTGTTTCCAGGAAAAGGATATTTAGCCAGGCTGACAGTCATCCAGACACGATTCTTGGCTTCTTCAGCTGTTCTTCATCCTCCACATTTAAAATGTTCAACATATTTTGCCTTTGGAGAGGCACAAACCTTAAGGATAGCTCCCCATGGAATTGATATAATTTGCCCTTTTCAGCAAGATGCCAGACAAGGAATAACTAATAAAGCTGATGGCAATATGAACCGTGTGACAAAATGTACATATTTCCCTTATGTCTTTGCTATGATTTCTCCCTCTTCTTTTTCATTGCAACTGACATTTCCTCAGTTTCTGATTTCCAACACTCCATTAGCTCTAAGTGGTAGTAACATCTAACAGTAAAAACACAACCAGTTTCCACTTGGCCAGCACCGGATGCTGCAGACAATTGTGAGGTTTCCATTTGCCACAAGAAGGGCAGGTTGGTGCTGTATCCTGAATGGGCATCACTTGTTTTTTCTTGGGTTTTGTTGTCCCCTTCTTCCTTTTTGTTATCACTACTACTACTATTATTATTATTATTATTACTATTATTGTTTTAATCTTCTTTTACTTTAATTATTCATCTCTCCTTACCTCAGCCCATGGGTTTTACCTTTTTCCACCTCTCCTCCCCACCCCACTGGGAGCAGGGAAGGGCAGGCAGTCAGTGAGTGGCTGAACTTAGCTGTTGGCTGAGGTTAAACCACAACACCTGAGCAGGCAAAAATGTCAAATGTGTAAAGCTGAAGCTCCAGGAAGTGCCCAGTGCAGCCCTTCTGCAGTGCTGGTCACAACAATTTACCACCCCACGGGCTGCTGGGTGCTACTGCAGTACAAATAACCCGCTGTTAATGTGGTGGATTTTCCACAGCATCCTCACACAAAATAAGCTTGCAACTTCAGCAGTTTGACCCTAAATTTGGAGCTTCTCATTTTATTTAGTATACCAATTTCTCCAGGAAATACCAATTCAAAGCTGCAGTACCTATGTTGGAAAGCTTAGGGAAACTACCAGAAAATTGTTCTGTGGTACGGCTAATAAGCTGGGAAACTTTTGACCTACATGCCTGTTTATAAATTAGCCAATTGTATAATTCAGTTTGACAGCAGCTAAAGATTTAAAACATGAAAACTTCTTTGCTTTCTGTTTTTCCAGAAAACTTCCTCATGGAATTTTGGGTGGAAATGAATGGAGGAAATGCAGATCCTCCAGAAGACTCAGAGGGAAGAATATTTGACCTACCTCAACATGTAAGAAACATAATACAACAGACAGGGTGTATTATTCCAACAGCCAGCACACTAGCAAGAGAGAAGAAGCTGTAAGCAGCCTTTTCAGAATCTAAATTCTAGGATTCTACTGCAAACACTGCTGAATGAGCATTAGTGTGCACACTGCATTCCAGCAGGGCTCATATCCCAGGAGTTTAGGGATTTACTAACCTTTATGACTGACGAAGCTTGAAAGTATTTGGCAAAAGACTGTTTACAGTATTTGCATGTTTTCTGTTGGGAACAGTACCTCTGGATGTTCTAATTAATGCTGGCTTCTTGGCTATGACGTTATTTGCTCCTGTGGAAAAGACTCTTAACTGACTTCACTGCAAAATAAACACTGCTCTGAATCTGAGACTGGTAAGCCCTGCTTGCTATTTTATTTTAGCTAGATAGTTCTTTATTATCCTGTTTGAAATGTGTCAAAGTTGTGGGAGTGAATAATGAAAAATAATAAAATGCCAGTATGACATTTCACTATTATTTTAATAATTTTCTCTCTGTCTGTAGTCACTCCTTGAGTCTCTGTTAAAGAAAAGTCATTCACTTTTCTTGAACTTCTGAAAACCAGGATTTTTGTGATACAAGTAGGTACAAAGAAACAATAGCTCCGAACTAAATGCCTTTATTTATATTTGCCCATCTCATTATTTGCCCTGAAAGTGTCTGTAAGTTTCAGAATACTGGCAGCAAGCTATTGAAAATCAAGCCACAAGTCTTGAGTTTTTTAGTTTAAAAATATCACCAATCAACTTTAAAAAGCAAATACAGAAGGAATCATCCAAATCATATTTATGCATATTTCACAGAATCACGTAGTTTCACAGGCAGTAAAATAGAGTAAAATACACTGAATGAATTATTCTTTGCTGTTTTTTTCAGTGAAATCTCCCAAGAGACTGACAGAAGCAGAGAAATAATTTTGCAAATATTTTGCTTTAAAAAAAACCACATTTTTTACCAATAATCTTATATTTTCATTCAGAAAACTACGAGAAGTACTTCAGGTACTTATAGATAAAGTAAAGGCCTTTCTTTAAAAAGGTTTAAAACAAGCTAAGGGCTATGGGGTTTTGGATAAGCATTCTCAAAGGCTTCTCTGGAACAGAGCTCTGTTCTGCCAGATACACCGAACCTCCCGAAAGATGCTTGAGCACTTACAATATTAAGAAATCTAAAGAAGAATTAAAAACCTAAATTAAGGCAAAAGTCAACAAAAGTTTGAGAGATAGCCTATAGCAAGGGTTGTCAGAATTACTGAGACACATTACAGAACTAGAATAGTGATGTAAATCACAGGGAACAGCACTTGTTTATTTTTTATAGCACTATAGAGTAACTCACAAACTATCCTCTCTCTCTTCCTAATTACCCTTCCTTTCTTTCTCCTCACTAACTTTTCAAGGGGATTTTGACAAATTAATCAAACCTCAAACTCTTTTCTTTTGTTGTCTTCTACGTAAAATTACAGAGATCTCATGTCAGTAAAACAGTCGATAAAGGTGGGGGCTTCAGCAGACACTGAAACAAATGCGAGTCTTGAAAAAAAAGTTCTCAGTACTAGTTTTCTTTTAGTAATAAATGTAACAAAGATGACACAGCACAAAGAATCAGCTGGCAAGGTGGCAAATTAATATGCCAAGTAAATCTTCGAAACGATATCAGTTTCCTCTGTTCAGAGAAATCCCAGAAAAGTAAGACATTTGTTGAGAAACGCTGCACAGGTTACTAACGGGCACATTAAACACTTCCAGTGAAAGTGTCTTTTGAGCTGTGTAAGGTGGCCAAGAGCTCTATTCTCTCCATCTGGAAAGGGCATAAGAAAGAACAGTAACAGATTTTCTTGATTTTTTTACAAGGCATCTTACCATTGCAGTGTAGCTGGAGTTGAATGCGGCTTCGATGCTCTATTATTTTCTTTTTCCTCATCTGTTAAGAAACAACAACAACAAAAAAAGCTATATGATTTCAGCAGGAATTTCTCAGGAATTCATGAACTGCTTTTTAAAAATGAAATAATTTATGAATAGTAAGAATTTTTTAAAATGAATTAAAATATATTTTTAAAAAATTTAAAATGTTCCCAAGTGCCAAAGCTTTCTCAAAATATTGGCTAAATTTTGGAAATGTAAATAACGATCTTCCCTAAACCACCATCTCTACATACTGCTTAAGGTGATAAGTCCTGCAAATATCACTGACAGCAGGAACAGTGGTACCTAGGAATAATGACATTGAAAAAGATAAATTCATATGTGAAAGAAGCAGCTCTTAGATGTCTAGCAGCATTTCAGAACATGTAAACAGCTTCACTGGCCATAAGGGAACTGTTGCCTTATCCTATTTGTATACTAGATAAGCAATTTAAACTAAGAGGGTGCACCCATTGTTTGATCCTAACATAAGCTATGTACTAGATGTTTACAAATTTACAGAGATGAATTCTGAATGAGAAGTGTATATTCTGTAATATACTTTATTCCTTTTCGGGCCATTTCTCTAATAATATTCCCCATTAACTGTTTCTAAGGCAACTCTGATTGGCTGACTTTCCAAAAATTCGGATAAAAGATGAATAAAGGAAAAGATAATTAAAATAAAACTTCAAATATTGGCTCGTTCCTAGTTCACATTTGTTCTTTTGAAACAAATTAGAAATATGCATAGAATAATTCCTATTAATTTGTGTTTTGTTAACACAAGTGAGTGAAAGTGGAGTGGAGCACAATCAGCAGCTCCAGAAGGGCAGTCTTTGCAAAACACTGCTGTGTCAAACACATTTTGATATTTTAACCACTTTGCCCCCGATGAAAGCAGTCAGCACGGATGGCTTTGATACCTAAACAATGAGACAAACCTGTACACCACGCCGAAAGTCGCATTTCTTCATGCGATGAACTTTCCGAAGTTATTTAAACCAGGCTTGAGGATGCTGGGTCTCAAGGGAGCCGGGCTGTCTCCTCTGCACACCAGCCCCTCTGGGGAGGTTTTTTGCGCTGTCCCGGGACCCCAAACTCACAAATCGCACCCCACCTCGGCAGGCTGTGCCCGTGCCCTGCTCCCGCAGGGTTCTTCCATCGCGCAGGGGAAGCTGCGCTACCCGAGCATCCTTCATCCCTCTGCCGCTCCGAGAGTCGGCAAACCCCGCTCCGCAGCCCCCCTGCATCTGCATGACAATGGGCCCCTAATTATTGGGCCGCACACTCCTCCCTGCCTTTCAGGGACCGCTTTTATTCAGCGCACAGGACCAACACACACTTTTAAATGGTGGATTTCATTTGTTTTTCCTAAATGGGCGCTCGGCCTGCAACAAACCCAACGCCGAGCGGCCCCGCACGGCCGAGGGCCTGGGATGGGCTGGTTTCCACCTGTGCTAACGGGACTGAATTTCCCTCTGGATATATGGCAGGCGTCAAACATCAAGTCAGTATCTAAGTGACACAATATTAGAGTCTCTACGCCCGTTCCATTCTTGCCCCAGCTGTTTTTCACTTGCATTAAGAGTGAGCAGATGCTTTACCTAACCTGCTCTCGGACACACTTCAAGCCAGCCATGCTCAGCTCCTCCCGCGTAAGGATTTGTTTTAGCAACACAAACTAACAATTAGGTCATAAACTGCAATTTATATCTCCCTCCTTAGGTATCTTTTGTTCCTGGGGATCCTTCTTTGAGACTCTTCAGCATCCTCCACTAACTGTCCCTTAAAACCAAGGAGAATGGTGGACTTCAACCTTAACCCTAAAAATTTCTTTAAGCATTATTTTTCCATAAAATATTACGCGTTGAACAACTGGATTTTCAACAAAGCTAAATTTTTCACAGAGTTAATGCTTGTCTGCCCAAACTCAATTCTCTGTACAAGAAAACAGTGAAATTTTGTTTTCTGCCAGTGGACCAGCTGTCAGCCAAACTTTGACTTTTCTATTGAAAAGATGGAAAGAATTGCAGATGGTGCAGGAAAAGACAGGACCTAGAAGTACAAACTTTCAGTATTACATATACAAGCACTTAATTCTACCTTGTATAGTTCAACAATATAATCTCATCAGAGAATTGACTAGCAAAAAATAATAAATATCTCTATTCGTAATATTTTAGCTGGCAGCAGGGCACCTAATGGTGTCCATATTGAGCAGGGAGTGTTTTATGTAACTCTTGACTCAGGTCTGATCCCAGATCACTTTGTCTGGCATGAAAGAGGGAAGAGAAAACACCACTTCTTACTTTTTGGCCTGTCATTTTATCAATTCCCATCAAAACAACACTGTAGATTCAAATGAACTCATACCTTTTAAAATTCAATACTTTTAAAATCCAATCTGTTTTGTAGGAAAAGGAAATAAAGTCACTGAAGAGAAGTCAAAGAACTACCAAAGAAGAGACATGACAATAATTCTGTGAGAAACCCAAAAGGGCTTGAAGTCATAAGGAGAATTCTTGTTCCTGATTCACAGGTGTTCACACACAGCACCTCAGGGAGAAACCCCTCTCTGTGCTCATTCCACTGCCAGCATCCCAGGGAAAGGTGTCTTCCAGGTACCTGACCAGGTGGAAAACCTGGTACTCAAACCCAAACTGAATGCAGGTAATAGCTTCGAAAATTGCAAGTAGAATTTTCAGCATAGAAGGGGCCTTCAAACATATTAAAACCAGGGATCATCAGAGTTCTAGAAAAACAGTATTTCTTTGCTCCCAGAGATATCAGAGAATCTTTTCCTTCCCAAACTCTGTGGAAGTTTCTTTGCTAACAGCTCCAGCTTAATTTCAAAATTCTGTTTCCGAGCCCCTCAAGCAGAGTTCTCTTTGTATCTTGTGCATGTTTGCATCGTTGAGGCTTTCCCTGAGCTCTCACTGGTCTCCCTCTGAGTTCTGCCGTATGATTTGGGGTACAGCTCAAGGGATTTCTTGCTTCTTGCTGCAAGACATGGAGACAACAGGAGCTGTGCTCAGCAGCTCTTTGAGCCTGCTCCCTTAACCACAGTGAGTGAACAACCCCAAGTGAAGACAAACCTTTCTCTCAAGTGTCATGTCAATGTATTTGTCATAACTAAAATGGAACTACATTCTTTCCACTGTGGAGCTAACTGGAGAGCCCTGTGCTTCCCAAAACCACTAAGGAGCTAACATGATGTTAGTATCTTTACATGGATAAAATCCTTCCCTTATTCAGGTAGCTCCATGTTTTTCAGAGGAATAGCCTCTTCCTCTGAAGCCTTGCAGGCCAGATCTGACTGTTCTCAGAAGTGATTTGGCCTTAATGAAAATTAAAGTATAGTAAGACGCTATCTTGTCTCTTACTTACATGTAGCCATAAATGAGATTCAGGCTCATTTGCATGTATTCCATGCTTTTAGAATGGTGGGATTTTTTAAAACCTTCTGAGAAACATGGGAACATAGTTTTCACTGAGTAGGTATGATTGAAAAAGAAAGAATTTTCTCCAAGGAAAATTTCAATGAAAACAAGTAGCTCTTTTTAAAACTTTTTTTTAATGGAAGAATAAGAGGTTTAGTGCTAACAAAAAATGAAGCTGCTGGATAAGCCCATTACAGCCAGAATGAACACAGATTTTGAACACCACTTTTCAAGTACAAAAAGTAGTCTGAATATTTTCTTTGTTCTCATAGGAACTGTCTACACATTCACATTTCTAAATAAGCAAGAAATTTTGGACAAGCAACTCTTCCACTTCATCAAGTAACACCACGATTCCTTCCCCATGGAACTGAAGCTGAAGCTTTCATAAGCCTTTATTTGTGTTCTTCCAGACCCCTATTTCAATTTGGATAATCTGGTTCAATGCACAATACACATAAAATGTTATGTGGTTGGGTTTTTTTAATTATTGGCAACAAGGTTGTACCATTCCCTTTTCTTGTGAATCTTTTGACTAACATGGCATGTGGAAGTGGTAACAGGAAAAAATGTTTTAAAAACTGGAACGTAAAATAAAATTTAGTGATAATTTTTATTTAGAATGTAAAAGTTGTGGTTAGAAGCGGTCATAAAATGCTCCAAAAGGATAAGAAGCAGCCCAAGAAGCACAGAAATTATGTGAATCCATGGCTGTGAGCCATCACTTCTTTTCACAGTGTAATGCAGGTTCAAGAGGCCTGGAGGTATCTGGATGGGAATGGAAGATTGCAAAGGACCCCTGTGGGCTGAAGTACGGCTCTGTAGCATAGTTCAGCTGTAGAAAAGGAGAGCAGCTGAACTATTACTCCTGTCCTAAAACCTATGAACTCTAAAATCATCCAGGAAAACAACAGTCACAAGAGCAAGTGGTATTCTCAGTAAGAACATTATCAGTTCACAGCACGAGCTCTCATAATCTGCAGTGGAGCCAAGGTCAAATAAAAACCCCAACTGAAAACCAAACCCACATTTTCTCTGGCAGTCCAGCCAACAGCTGCCTCATGTATGCAGAGACAAAAAACTAGTCAAGAGAAAGGAGGATGATGC